>OX632364.1:32051020-32098520 GCA_951751655.1 Ophion costatus | reverse complement strand
CGATTGTTGATTGTGGGACTTTGGCATGTTATTCTCGCAGTCTAGGGAAATTGGGGTAGGGACTGGTGAGAAACAGGCAGGGTTGGAGATCTTCCGGTAGAGCCTGGTTAACGATTGTATTATTAGGTAAAGAAGAATTGAAAAAACATTGGACTGAGAATAGTCCAATTCACAGGAATTCGTTATATCGCATATTTAAATGAAAATTTCTAAAAGCGAAAGAAAATGTCATTGTTGAGAATTGAAACGATTGAAAGAAATTTGTCTGTTTTAGGAGAATTGAACAAAAATTTCGTCATTAAGAATTGTCATTAAGAATTGAAATAATTAAATAAAAATTTCATCGTTAAGAATTGGAAGAATTGAATTAAAATTTCATCATTAACAATTGAAGAATCGAATGAAAATTTAATAATTAAGAATTGAAAGAATTTACAAAAATTTCATTATGGAGAATTGAAAGGATTAATAGAAGTTTAATTCATTTTAAAATTGAAAGGATCGAAAAAAAATTCATCATGAGGAATCGAAAGAACAAAATCAAATTTGATATATTTCAAAATTGAATGAATTGAACAAAAATGTCTTCATTAAGAATGAAGAGGATTAATAGAAATTTAATACATTTTAAAATTGAAAGAACTGAAATAATCGCTTTAATGAAAATTGAAAAAAAATCAAAGAAATTTGGTCCATTTCTTATTGAAAAAGTTTTAAAAAATGTACGCCGTTGAACATTGATGGTGTTGAAAAGTAATTGGGTAAATAAAAACTGAAAATATGGAAAGAATTTATACTTTTGCGAGTTAAGAAAAATCCATGTGGTCTATCAAAATTAGAAAGAATTGAAAGAAATTTCGAAAATTGAGTATCCGATTAATTGTACACAAATTATTTTAAGCCTCAATTACCAAATCCTTCTATTCCCTCCCTCCTGGCAACAAAAAAAATGTATACAATAAAGTTGAATAAAATTGTGACTATTGAGAGTTAAAATAAAATCGAACTTTTGAAAATTGAAACACTTGGAACAACATTTTCAGTATGGAAAAGTGGAAGATTCGAAAGTACTGTCAATCAATCAAGAAATCATAACTTTCAAAAACTAAACGAATTTGATGAAATTTGCACTATGTGAAATTGAAAGAATTGTAAGAGCATTGATGAATAAAAATTGAAAATAACAAGGCTCCCAACAAATAACTTCGAAATTTTTTAGATTCAATTATCATTTCCATTTTTTCGTACATTATTTCCTCCTCCCATTTTGCTTCAGTTATGGCGGGTGAAAATTTCAATAGGCGAAATATTCCGGTACACTGGGATGACGCTTCGATACCTTCGCGTTATCGATATTAAATTCCGTCGCCGCTTTCCGAAGCTCGACATCGATGTTGCATGGCAAATCGTTCATGCGAAATCCTTCGTGAAATGCAACGCGTTCTAGCTATTTCCGGGAGTCCTGCTGAGCCCGGGCGCGTGCTTCTCGGCATTTGTATAATTCGAAAAGATAATCGCATATTTTAGATGCCCGCACGCCAGAGCGACCGTCCGATAGAACGGGATGACAATTCTCCAGCAGCTTTCCCTCAGAGATGGAATTTGTGAACAATCCCAAAAAATTATCTCTAAAAACTTAAAATTTAACCAAACGCATTGGACGCTACGTAACCGACCTCTGAAAAAAAATTCAGACATTTTCTTTTCGAAAAATTTTATATTTTTTTTCACCGAAAAACTAGCTTTTTTACATGGAAAAACTTTAGATTTTGTTTTTACATGAAAAGTGTTTAGATTTTGTTTTTACATGAAAAGTGTTTAGATTTTGTTTTCACATGAACATTTTTAGATCTTGTTTTTACATGAAAATTTTTAGATTTTGTTTTTACATGAAGAGTTTCTAGATTTTGTTTTGGCATGAAATTTTTTTAGATTTTGCTTTTACATGAACAGTTTTTAGATTTTGTTTTTACATGAAAATTGTTTTGATTTTGTTTTTACATCAACAGCTTTTAGATTTTGTTTTTACATGAACGTTTTTTAGATTTTGTTTTAACTTGAAATTTTTTTACGTTTTGCTTCTACATGAATTTTTTTTTAATTTTAATTACACCAATTTTTTTAGATTTTCCTACATGGAAAAATTTTATATTTTTTTTACATCGAGAAATTTTATATTTCTTTTAAGTGTAAAGATTCTAAATTTCTTTTAACACGAATGAATTGAGTTTTTTTTACATCGAACATTAATTTATCCTTTTTCCGCTCCAAGATCTGGCTACTCAGCATGAAACATTTTTTCCTGCGATGCAGAAGAAGAAAAAAGTACGAAACTTCCAGCCGGAACGATTTCGCATGAAAAATCCTATGGCGATGCACATTTGTTACCCTCGTGCACAAAATATGCATAATATTAAAAATACTTTCGATAAACGCTGCGTGCAAAGCATTCCAACATATTTCTACGAGCATGGACTTCCATCGCGAATTCTTCAACAGTGATCCGTTCCATATCCCACGGCCGTTGTGGAATTTCGTGTGATAACCGAAAGAAAAACTCTAGGCTAGGAAAAACTCTGAGTCAGTGTCAGTGAAGCTGCTCCAAGCTTTACTCCACTCCACATCGTATAATAGAATACATATACAGGGTGTCCTGTAATGAATGGATGATCTTGCGACTGTCGATAGGTCAGATCATGTGCAACTATATGCTGAAATTTCAGTTTCATAAAATTCCCACGGTTATCGACATTTTGAACTTTATGTTATTTTGAAAAAAATCATCTGCTTTTGGTTTTTTGCATGCCATTTCTACAAATGATAACTTTTTTGACCCGGTTTAAAAAAAAACACTCTTGGTTATTTGTTTGATCTAGAAACGTCTTTGTTATAATCTTAATGTTAATGTTAAACTTTATGAAAAAATGTCGAATGCAGATTTTTCATGCAAACCAATTCGAACATCTGACTGATTCGAAGAAACGGCATGCAAAAAACCAACAGCATATAATCTTTTATTTAAAAAATAACATAAAGCCCAATATCTCGAAAACCGTGGGACTTAGTAAATTAAAATTCCAGCATATAGTAGGACATGATCTGACCTATCTACATATATGAGGCATTCTACGCCATTTCGCTCGGCCGTGACTCTGACCATTTTTCATATTTTTTATTTTTTTTTAAACTATGCTTTGCAAGGAGTATTTTCACAAATTGTTTAATTTTTATCGCATGTATTTCAGAAGTTACAATTTTTCGAAAAATCTGGATTCCAGAAAGTTCGGAAACGTTCTAACGCCGATATCTCGTAAATTAATCGATATATCGAAAAATGTCTATAGATCGATTTTTTTCATATTAGTTCACACTTTCATAAAAAAAAGGAAAACAATTTTAAATCATCGTTGTCAACATTTTTTCAGCGTGTAAAGTGAAAACTATTTTAAAAAAAGATGATTGCCATTTTTTTTCAAAAAATTCTTTAGAATAGTATGATGAACTATATGAATTTTACCGCCAGTCCCATTGTAGGCCCACTTTCCCTTGCATTAAAAAAAAAATAAATTCAATTTTTTTTCACGAAAATTTCGAGTGTTTCGTATGAATTACTAATAATTTTTCTTACTAATAATAATCGTAAGTAATATTGAATCTACTTATTTACAATTAGTAATTGCAGTGATCATTTTGCAGTTAGTAGCCCGATCTAATATGTCGAAGAATTATTTTTCCATTACGCACGTAAGAATTTATCGTAAAAGTTTATCCGACCGCCATGGAAAAATCATTAATTTCCGCTGAACTATTCGTTGCAAATTCTCCGCGCGCGAGGAATCGCGGTAAATATTGTAGAACAAATCGCTTTCAAAGGCTTCCACGAACATTAATTTACTGTAGCATAGTGTACACATAGCGTTACGCATATCGCAACCCTTTACCCTTTGACACGATGGATTGCAACGTAACCAGGATACGGGATAGGAAACATATTAACGAAATTCTCGGTCTTACTCGAAATACCTCGATGAGCAATATTTCGAACGTTTTTTTAGTTATGTTTCTTTTTTCTACATTTTTTAAATTTCCGTCGAATTCTGTGTGTGAACACGAGTGTAAAGTTCACTGGAAATTTACGGGGAATTTTCATCTTTTATTTAATGCTTGTGTTTTTCTCACCATGACTTTTTCAAAGTCGGTGACCACGCCATCTCAAAAATGACTGCACCGATCAACTTCAAATTTCACAAATGTCTTTTACATATCAAAAAGCAGTGCTTGATCGAAGGAGTTTTATTTTTCTATGCATTGTTTTGTTTTATTAACAAAAATAGAGCGTTTTTTCACCGAAAATCGATACTTTCACTTTGGACTGCATTTTCGCAAAAATCATCATTTTATTAAATCCTTCGTCCAAGCACTAGATCGTGCAAAAACTCAATGCGTTTGATTTTTTTTCGGATGATTTGTTTCCGTGCAGCAGTGGTCACCGCGAAGGACGTTTTTGAAGCAGAGCTCGGCACAAACTATCGTATCTGTCATATTTATAGAATCGTCTCAATACAAAAATCGTAAATGATACTTGAAACCATACTCTCTAATCTCGAAAAATCTGAATTTGAAAAAATTTGAAAACCTGGGCACGTAGACTTTTATAACTGGACATGAGCCCTTAATACTTGAAGAAACAAAAAATGCGCGTGAGCAAGTGCTGTTCGATTGCTTACTCGGCGTTGGACTTTGCGAATATCACAGCCAATTGCACATGCAAACAGTTGCACATTTGACAAAAAAAAAAAGAGATTTTCGCTCGCAACGACAACCTACATTAGGAAATCAAGGTAACCCTAATATGAATCACCCTGTAGCTTCGGAATCGAATCCTAGTGGCACAAGACACGAACTCTCAGTACTGTCACTGCCAATGACTGAGACTACCGCTGTCAACATGCCTTTGCCTCCATTCAAGAAGAAGCATGCAACGACCTCGTTATCACTCACGTTGGAAAACTCGGATCTACCCTATTTCGAGATTATACACTTTGGCATGGGACGCGAGGTTCACGGTTCGCGAGACTCGCGGTCTCTCACGGCAGAGTCTATCTCCTCTGGTAGCACTCGACGAGAGTCGAGTCGACCCCTCGCGACCAAGGGCCCTAGCCTTCGTACGCCTCGTCGATGTGTGCGAGCCTGAGTCAACGAACTGAAAAGGGAGCTTCGTAGTTGACGCGATGACCGACGACTCGCGAAAACTCCGTGAGGCCAAAGAAATATTAAGGGGAGATGTACCTTTAGGCGGGGAAAAAAATGGCTGTTTTTCATGCACTTTTATTAAGGCCTTAGGCCACGGTAACGGGTATAAAATCATGTGCGAATTTAAGGATGTTGAGTCCCAAATCGCGAATGATAATAAAATTCTGAAAATTTCGTACGTTCTCGTATGAAGTATTTTAGAGGTCGTGTAAACATTTCACGATAATTAGGAAGCTCGTTATTGAAGAATGCAATAAGTTTTTTTTTACCTCTCAATTTTTTAATATCTACAATATACTCAAAGCAACGGAAAAAAAACGAAGTTTATTGATAATTTTTTTTTTATTTCTTTTAAAAATTGTTCTTAACAAAATGTTAATTTTTTTATGACGAGCTTCCTATTCGTCGTGAAATTTTAACATGACCTCTTAAATACTTCATACGAAAACATACCAAATTTTCAGAATTTTCTTATCATTTTTTATTTCAACCCCTGAGGAGGTTGAAGTAATGATGATTGAATTCTGAAAATTTGATATGTTTTTACATGAAGTATTTAGGAGGTCGTGTAAAATTTTCATGACGATTAAGAAGCTATTTATTGAACAATTAACATTAACATGTTTCATAGGGACTCAACATCCTTAACAATTTTTTTTTTCGCATCATAAAGTGATTCACTCATAAAATGAATTGCACATCTATTTAGTATCAATATCAAGCTGTTAGAATTTTTTTTCTCGATGTACAAAATGGCCGACTAATAATATTTTCTTTTATTATTTTTTTTTTAGGCGCTCCGCGGCGTGACATTTAGCATCATCAATTTTTTACCGAGAACAAAAAACAAAAATTCTCGTCAATCTACATTAGAATACCTAGCGAAGTACGTACGGAATTTTAAAAATATCGTTTTATTTTCAAAGTTGTAGGTATTTGAACTTAAGAAATGAATTTTCAGTGAAAAATTTCGTTATAACTGCTCATAAAATGAAAAGTTTTTCATTTATCGGATTAATCGGAAATTCCGTGTGTCCTTCTCTGCGAAATGGAATTAGGAACATAACTTTTAAATTTGAAGTAAATCGAGTGAAAATGATTGCAGTTATTTGTCACGCCAATTGGAAAAAAACTGTTTCGAGAAGTTTCGAGTAGTCGGCCATTTTGTACATTGAAAAAAAATGCTAACAGCTTGATATTCATACTAAATAGATGTGTAATTAATTTTATGAGTGAACCATTTTTTCATACGAAAAAATAATTGTTCAATTCGCACATGATTTTATACCCGTTACTGTAGCCTAAGGCCTTAAGGAAAGATTTCTTTATCGTTTTTGAGACTAAGGGTATGTTTTATTACTACTTTTGGCTCTTACATGGTATTTTTTTATTAATTTAAAAAAATTACGGACATATGGCACGGTATTTTAAACGCGTCGCGGCGGATGCTCTCAGGCGGCGTGGCACGCAGCGTCGCCGGGATTAATTGGAAAATAAACCAAGTATGATTTTTCTTCCAGTAACACTTATACGCAGAATATGATCCAAGAGAACGTGAGAAATGTTTAAAATCGATTAATTCGTAGGCTTTGAAACAAAAAATTGAATTTTCAAAAAAAATGCCTTCATTTTGCGATAATTCCCGAAAACATTTTGGTTCATGTTTTAGACAATGAGGTTAGAAAGAATTTTATCGGAATTTTTTGCAATCGGTCGCTTAGTTTTTTAGCTACACGCTAGTTTGGGAAATGCAGTTTAGAAGGCATGCCATACCTCCGCGTCTCTTAAAGATTAATCATTTTTTAGAACACCATGTAACAGCCAGAAGTAGAAATGATACATACCCTAAGTCTCAAAATGGTGAAGAAATCTTTTCTTTAAAAAAAAATATAAGAATCAGCAAAGTCTTTCTCGCCTAAAGATATCTCCCCACCCCCCTTAAATAGATGGAAGTAAATTAATTTAGAGTTAAATGGCACGTTGATACTGGAGTCGGGAATGATTCGGGTGGTTTATTTATTCATGTAATTTAGAATTATTCTTTATTTGTGTTTGTTTACAAAGTGACAATTACAAGATACCCGTGTGTTTTTTGGAAGATCTTGTGCGGATATTTTGCATCTGAGAAAAATTTTATTTTTTCCAAATATAGCCTGTTTTTTAGATGAGTAGTAATTGCCATTAGAAATCGGGCATTCTGAAAAAAAAATCAAACCTCCATTTGGGTACAGAAATATTCCTGCAAAACTTTTTTAGTGTATTCCGTGACGCCAAAAAAATCATCGAGGATTCATTTATAAAAAAACGGATGGAATTTAATTTCATTTCTAAAAAGTTTTCGAGGAGTGTTTCGTATTCGGAATTTATCTTCATTCTACTGAACTGAAAATTAAATTTCAATTTTTACCCATACTACTCATTTTTCAGGCGAATGCAACTCATCACGAAAATACGGTGTATTGTTTTTTTCTCGGGAAGAAGGATACGCAAAATACGAGTGTATAATGTTCGGTATAATGGTGTATAATAAAACCATATTCTGAAATTCAGCTATTTTTACATGTTTCATTTAACGATTTTTTCCTTTCAATTTTTAAAAGGTAAAACAGGTGTTTTTTCAACTGAATAATTCACGTGAGCAAATCGAACAGTCGAAGTATTACGAGACCGAAAAACGAATTAATAACAAGAATAAAGTGCAAATTGTAATGAATCGAAAAGCCGCGCTAGCGGAAAGAAAATAACAATTTCTGGAGCACGATTTTTCGGAGATTGAATGAGTTCCGTACGTTCGGGGTAAACAATCGTTGGATTCGTCAGCGGGGTTGGGTGGGAAGATAAATCGACATGGTATCGGAGTACATTTGGAGAGGGATTATTTCCGTGATTTCGGTGAAAAATAGGTTTTTTTTTCTTCTGCGCGGAGAAAAAAGGAAATGTTACGTATGACTGTGGGAGGGGCGGGGTGAGAATCCGGGACGATTGATAATCCGGGATTTCGCGACGGGAAGCGACGATGAGAAATCGTCGAGCGATAGTGATTGTGGGACACGTGTTTTCCGGCTGACCTGTACTCGCCGCTACTACTGCCTCGCCTTGAACGACTGGAGAAAACTCTCAGAGCTTCTTCCCCACCCCGCGCCCCTATCGTTGCTCTCTCTCTCTTTAATACGTTCACTAGACTTGTGTACCAAACACATAAGGGATGATCGTCGGAGTTGGATATATGATGAATGTAGTACGTTCAGAGGGTGACCGTGTTCGGCGCCGTCGAACATATCGTGATTTAAAAAGAGAGAGAGAGAGAGAGAGAGAGAGAGAGAGAGAGAGAGAGAGAGATAGAGAGAGAGAGAGAGAAAGCGAGAGTCGGCTCGGAGCCAGCAGCCATGAACGATCGTCCTCCGAGGTAACATCGCGTTATGGGTTCGGCTCTAAAGTATGAGAAAATTCGGCGGTAGAGAGGAAGAAAAAAAAATCAGTAGAGGCAGAGCAAGAGAAGCGAGTAGTAGTTTTCCCAACGAGACTCGTACATCAAACGAAAAAGATCGACGCGATTTTTTGCCGTCCCGTCGCTGCCATACACAGTAACCGGTCATTTTGAAGGCATTCGACTTCGAGGACCGTCCTCACAGTAGTCACTTGCCAACACACTCAACATACCGTAAGCGTCAATTTCTTGAAAACAATTTTCAGATAAATGCATATTTCAGCGAAGGTCATTTTCATTACTGTTCTGGCCTCCAATTAGATGATGCCTTTTTTTGGGTTTCGAGAAAAACGCGTTTAACGGGTTACCCCCACTTGCGATTGTGAAAAAATCGATTTTTTTTATTGCATTTTTTTTAAGTATAAGTATCTGAGAATATGTCATGAAAATTTCAAGTCGATCCGAACAAAATTGACAGAGATATGAGCCTTGAAAGAGAAGAATCCGTGAATTGAAGAACTGAAATTGAAACTTTAAACGCGTTTTTCTCAAAATGGCATTTCTGAAGTCGGTGACCAAGATTACTCGAACACTAATGAACCGATCTTCTTGAAATTTTGCAGGCTTATTTAATACATAAAAATGTAGTCTTTAATCGTTCGATTTTTTTTTTCGAAAAAAATGGCCGTTTTATAGCCAAAAAACGGCCGTTTTTTTCGTTAAAATCGAACCATTAACTTTGACTGTCCGCCATTTTGTGAAAAATGAATATCTTTTAAAATCCTTCGATCAAAGGCTAGTTTATACTTATATTTGACTAAATCCATCCGCATTTTTTTTTTCAGATGATCCATTTCGCCGCAATGTTGGTCACCGCAAACCGTGTATATAAAAACATTATTTCATTGACGGCCATTTGCCACTGAACAATGTAATATTTTCAATAAAAAAATTACTGAAAGTTCTTCTAGATGTGTTCTTTAGGATGGTATATTGATCGATTAAAAAAGTTTTGTAGTTTTCTTCTAAAAAATTCATGAAAAAGGCTTTTTTTTGCGCTACAAGTGGGGGTAACCCGTTAAAGCTTGAAATATGGTGCTGCTATCGCTCGCCCGACCTTTAGAAGCTGTAGCTCATTCAATTTTAGGAATATTTCAATCAAATTTTCAGGAAATATAGCTGAAAGGTGATACCATCGAACAAAAATATTTTTGGAAAAACCAATTTTTTTGACCCATCTAGGTAGATGTAGCCCGTTAATTGTCTGAAGGGGGGAAATACATATAAAGGGTTGAAATCAACGAAAAATTTCGGAATTTATTTCCAACGCAACTACTGGACCAATCGTTTAGAAATTTGTAGGGTATTTTATTGTACATTAGAAGACATGAAAAACAGCTTTTTTAATCGACAATAAGTGTTCATCAGCACCCTGCAGCCAATTGTTGCTGAATATGATCACAAGAAAAATGTTTTTCAAACTGAAAGCCCTGTTCATGAAATCATGTTATCACTCGTGGCCTCTACAACTTTCGACTGATTGACTTTAAATTTCAACTGTAGCTTCTGAGGCAGATTTTCGAACAATGCACACGCGATTTTTAAGATCGACTATCAATGACAGTTTTTATTTAACAAATCAAGACCGTCCTTTCAGTCGAAAATGCGACTTTTTTCAAAATAGTGCAAAGTTTGCAAACATCAATATTTAGGAAAAAAAATGTTACTTCGTGAGCAAATTTCATGTAGATTGCGAAAATCTTTGATTTTTTGGTCCAGATGCCTCATGTGCGTCTCCAACGAGGCCGTGAGGGGCGGCCTTTCCATTCTCTTCCTACCAGCCTATGGGCCGCTATTTTGTATTTTTTTGAAAAGTGAAAAATTGATTTGCGTATCTGCAGATATGTGAAGTGAACCCTCCAAACCGCATTTCGACTGGTTCGTTGGAATTCGAAAAAACAAATTCCCAAAAAGCTTTTTTTTCGGACCATCCAAAGGTATATAAAGCTTTAAATGAACATGATAAAACCAATGTAGAAAAATTCTAGATCGGTCTTAACGATATGAGCCCCAATGACATTTATTTTGCGAGGGGAAGGGGGAAAGAATTGATATTCTCTATAAATCTACGAAAAAGTACTTTGCTTGTTTGCCCTTGATACCGTTCTCTTGGAGTCTCTCGCGAAATGTGCAACTGTTGATGAATCGATAATGCGGAAAGCTTGGGAAAAGCTTCAATTTTTCACACAATCCATAAACCACTTTATTTTGGCTTTCGGTTTCTGGGCCACGCTCTTTACCATATATATATATATATATATATATATGTATGTATACGTGCAGAAACCCAGAGAAAGAATAAAGCTTTCAGCTTGCGTTGATCGCTGAGAGTTCAACGAAGGTCAACCTTGGAAAATCTCCGTAAACGGGAATCCGGCACGTCGTCCGTGAACTTTTTTTTTTTGTTCTCGTTCTTTTTACCCGAAGTTCGCGTCACGAAGCCATACTGGAAGAGTAGGGAGAGAAAGTCAACAGGACAAAAAGCTGCTGGCCCGTATCTATATCTATGATATATATTGGAGGGGGAAATAAAAGCTCAGCTCTATATGTAGATAGCTTGATTCACATGAATTAGGGTTCCCTTTGTGAGCGTATAGGGTGTGTGCGAGCAAAGCCCTTTTTTTTTCAAGTGTGCGACAACAAATGACCGAGATACTCGCGTTCAAAGTCCAAGTGGTAAACAATGGCACAATTGCTCACACGAAGAACGTGAAAGCCGGATCGAGCGCGGGTTCAAATCCACCTTCATTCTACTGAATTGAATTGAACTGAATTTAATGAATTTTCCTTTAAATTTTTTTGGGTAAATATTTACAAGTGGGGCTCCAGCTAGAAAAGGGGTTTAGAAATTTTGTGCCGAGTCGATGTATTTTAGGGCACTTTGTTTATGATATTTAAGTCGGGAAAATACAATTCCAACCCTTATTTCAACCCCCAGACGCTTTTTTTTAACTTTTGTAATGGTATGGAGGAAACGGGTTTGGTGACATCAAGTATCACCAAACGATGACAAACAAACACAAATAAACCCAAACAAACCCAGGGTGTGTGTGTGTGTGTGTGTGTGCGTGTGTGTGTGTGCGTACAGTGTGTCATGTAATAAATGGATAATCCTGCAACTGTCGATAGGTCAACAAATCATGTCTTACTATATGCTAAAATTTTAGTTTACTAAAAGTTCCATGGTTTTTGAGATTTTGGGCTGGATGTTATTAAAAATAAAAAAAAAATCTTCTCTTTTCGGTTTTTCGGATGCCATTTCTACACATGATAACTTTTTTACCCGTTCTTTTTTTTAATACTCGTGGTTATTTGTTTGGGTTTTTTTAATTATAGGAAACTTCATGAAAATAGGTCATATGCAGAATTTTCATATAAACCAATTCGAACATCTGACTCAGATAGACCGTGGTGAAAAAAAAATACTACGCATATCGTGTCAATTACTTTGAAAAGTTGCTTAGTTATTGTCGATTCATGTCGTTTGTAGAAATAGCATGCGAAAAACCAAAAGCGGATGATTTTTTTTAATAATGGCAAGCCCAAAATTTCGGCAACTGTAGGACTTTCACTAAACTAAGATTCCAGCATATAGTAGGACATGATCTGACCTATCGACAGTTCCGTGTTCTTCGCTACGTACAGAGAAAAAAGATGTGATTGGTCTAGCCCGAAAATGCTTGTATCGAATTCCAAAAAATCCGACAAAAAGGTAACATTACTGTCAACATTTTCTGGGAATTTACGATTTTTTAGCTGATAATTAGGGCAAGGGTAGAAAAAAATTTTTAATCACGAAAAATCAATGCTTTTATCATGGGAAAAAGTAAGGCTTCGTAGCGGTGGGTAAATCTGGAGGGAAATTTTTTTAAAAATCCTGACATTTTTTAAAAATTATTTCGAACCAATTTGGCTGGTAAGACCATTAAAATTCGATTTTGCCCTTCTTAAGGACAGGTCTAATATATGTATATAAATAGATAACAAAACCAGAACAGAAAAAAAATCGTTTTTTTGTTATTACATTTTCACGTAAGACATTATTGTTTGTGAGAGACGGCTTACGATTCAGTGCTCGCGATAAGGCCGTCAATCTTGACCAGGACGCTCTGTGCGTCTGAAATGGACCAAAAAATAAACGACAGTCATTCGCAAAGGGTCGAAAAGGACGAGTGTGTGGGGTGGCGCAAAAGCGCCAGCTCTGGATCGTCATAGAAACGTTCCCTTCTCGATCGTACGCCTCGAGCTATGCGTTCAACAAAGCTGGTGGCAAAATTCGTGGTAAAAAGCTTTAGCGCGTCCATCAGATCTAAATTCTCGCTCTTTCTTGTACTCTCGCGCCACGCTGCCCCCCCACTCTGTTTTTCTGTCATTTTCGCTGTTCGGGTAGTTCTTCTCCGCGCGAGCCGGTGCGTTGAAGCGTTTCCGGATGCTCGGCGGGCAGGGTGAAAGAGTCAAATAAAAAAAAGCTCTCTGTTTAGCATAGAAAGCTCGTTCCGTTCTCGGCAAGCTCGCCGAGTTTCGCGGCGCCAAAAATGTTTGCTAATGCGACTGCTAGGTTCCAGACCGCCGGAAAACTCGCCCGTGCTTGTGATTCCGACTCGCTATATGACAGTGTGCTTTTTCGCTATGATAATATACGATGATGCTGCGAGTTTATATGTGTGCGCGCGCGCGCGCGTGTGTGTGTGTGTGTGTGTGTGTGTGTGTGTGCGCGCGCGCGCGCGCGCGCGCGTGTGTGCGTGTGTGTGTGTGCGTGTGTGTGTGTGTGCACGCGCGCCGAGGGATTCACACTATCAGGGTTTCCTTTGTGAGCCCATAGGGAATGTCATTGCGAAATGCTTTTTTTTTAAATATGTTGCGACAAAAATTGGCTGATATATTCGCGTTCTAAGTCCAAGTAGTAAAAAAAACTCGAAACATGCGAGCCGGATCTACTGCGGCTTTAAGGAGTAAGGCCACTGTAACGGCCCAAAAAAAAAGGTTTTTTCACTAATTTTTTGCTCCCGAAATTGAAGGTATTTGAAAAAAAACTTTTAATGGTGTTATCGGGCATACATTAAACTTTATTATAAAATTTTTTTACAGTAAAAAAAAAACAAAATGTCGGTTCCACAGCTATCTTCCCGGGACATGTTTTGCTTCCAGGGCTCCGCGGCACGCAGCACCACTGGTGCACTTTTGAATCTAGAACAAAAAAAAACCATTAATCTAGAGGGCTATAGCTAGAGAATGTCGATCGGATTTTAAAAAGTATCAATTTTTGTGGATTTGGCGTGCGTTTGAAAAAAAAATTGCTTTTTGACGAAAAAAACGGTAAGTTTTTTGTTAATAAAAAATCAATAAATAAAGTTCTTAAAAATTCCGATCGACATTCTCAAGATAATGTAAATGTTCAAATCTGGTTAAAATTTCAAGTAAAAAAAATGAAAATTGTTCGAGTTATGCTGCGTGCCATTTTGAAAAACCATGTTTCGAGAAAAACGCGTTTAAAGTTTTGCGAATAGTTTTTTATTGGAAAAAATTAAAAAAAGAAGTTAAAAAAAATTTTTACCGTTAGTCTGCAATCCCAGCACCATACATTTGTCCTTCAATAGCCAAATTTTCGTCTTCTTCGTCTTTCCTGGTTAATTTTTGGAGCGCGCGCGCACTTTTGGCCGCGTCGCTCAGAGATGTCTCCGCGTGCGTGATGCGTTTGGCGTCAGCTTCGATGCAGAAATTATATAACTGTACACCAATTTCCACCTCCAACATCTTGAATATTTGCAAGACGTTGGTAAGGCCGCCATTGAATATGCAAACAGCGATATCCGTCGCAATATCTAGTACAGTTTTTCCGCTTGAGGATGATTTGGGGGCCAAACTCCAAACGGTAGCGTTGAAACTTTCGTTATTGTTTTGAGTATAGGCCCCCAAGCAACGCTCCAGCAACTCGTCCCGGCTCAATTCCATGTAGATGGGTTTGATGGCTTGATAAACCTCCTCACTCATTGGCTGATTGTGATGATACGCATCCAAGGCATTTTCTGCTTTCGCTTTCTTCCAACTGCACCAATTCTCCGAACATTTTTCGTGCTGAGGCTTTTCATCCGTTGACATTTTGTGAAAAAGGGTTTCCCAGATCTCATTTTTCATATTTTTGATGGAATCGGAATTTCGACGGATTGCTAAGCCGTAATAAATGCTTAGTTCGTCAATCAATTTGGCAGTGAGTTTTCCTCTTCCCCCGAGACCTTTTGTTCCTTTTTTTAAGTTTCTCAATCGAGTGCCCATCCTTTTTTGCACGTGATCTACGCCCTCTTTTTTTTTAACATCAACATTTTCATAAGGCTTCGAATCCACGATGCCTTTGAAAGTTTTGGAATCGCCATCTCCGATATAATTGCAGTCGTTTCGGAGCAAGTTTTGACACGCTTGGCGGCGACCTTCATTTCCTAAGGACAACAAATTTTTTTTCGCACAGGACCTTTTTTTTCTTATTCTAGAGGGTTTAAACTATTTTTTAAGCCAATAAAAAAAAATCGATTTTTCAAAAAATTTACAGTGGCCTTACCCCTTAAATCTACCTTCCGACAGGTGAAATTTTTCTCAAATGTTTTTCTTTCCTGTCAAAAATTGTAAACCCGGAGACTCGCTTTGCAAATCGATAATACGATTCAATAATTTTGGTTTATGCTCATCTGACATGAGACGCCATGAAGTGATGCCTCCAATTCACCACCTTAAAAATCATTATTTTTGACGCGTCTGAACCAATCTCTGCATGTCGTTTCCGACAGAGCATGGTCGCCGGAAGTTTCAACAAAAATCACGTGTACTTCAGCTGCAGATTTTTAAAACTTAAGTAGTGCAGTAAGGATCCCTACAAGCAATCTTTTTTTGGCACGAATTTTGACATGTTTAACACTATGAAAAAATACTTGTTTACACTTCGGCGAAGTGAGATACACTGAATTTGAAGCTTGCTTATAGTACTTCTTCATAGATGCGTTAGAATGTTGAGGGGTCTTCTCACTTTAGATTTTGAAAAAAATATTTTCATGAATTTTTTTGATAGGTTTATATTATAGATATTGAGATAAAAGTTGTTACAGTTGATAGATACACTTTCGAAATACATTTGACCAAATTTTATTTATCCAAGTCACTATATATAGAGGAAAATGTGCTAGGTAAAAAATGTCCTTAAAAAATTGTAGGTCTGCGCTGTTGATGAAATCTCGGAGATGGATCATCCGAAACAAAAAAATCAAACGGTCTTAGATTCAGTATGCCAATAGCTATAGCACATATCATACGATTTTCTATATACGCAAAAATAACAAAATGGCGAACATTAAAAAAAAACAAAAAAAAACGTCCTTTCACCGTTTTTGGCAAAAAAATAGTAAGTATGAAAATTTTAAAAAATCCTTGATATGCGATATAGCTATAGTTGTAAAGAATGTATGGTAAAAATTTCATAGGGGGCGGCTCAGTAGTTTCGAAGATTTTATGAACAAGCCGTGGAAAAACGTTGTTTCAAGAAAAACGCGTTTAATGTTCGTTTGAGTTACATAAATACATTAAACATTTTTTTCAATATATTTCGAAAGTGTATTTATTAAGTGTAACAACTTTTATGTCAATATCCATAATATAAGCCTCTCAAAAAAATGCACAAAAATCCTCATAAAAAATAGCCTTTTTAGCTTCTAAAGTGAGAAGACCCCTTGAACTCCGCGCACACAGTTCTGGTAACGCCATCTGTTGGAAAACAGCGAGAACTAATTCAACGTCCAAATACATAACGAAGGCTGTCTCTTGTTTTCGCTTATTCACCCCCCCCCCCACAGCTCGCCCTTTCTGTTTCCCTTTCCTTCACTCGCCCCCCCCCCCTCCTCCGCAGCCGCCAGATGAGAATGCAAAGAAGCACCAGAAGGATCGAAGGAAGAAGAAGATGAAGAAGTGGCGGTTAGCCACGATAGAAAGACAGCTGGGGCGGGAGGGTGGCTCTGGCAATGAGAGGCGATGAAAAAGCTCACTTTGGACTGCACAGCTGTTGATTTACAATGTTTGGCGTCGAATATTAATTTAAAGTTGGTGTCGCAGTTGGAGTGAGGCGTGCTGGAGGCTTGTGTGCGCGGAAGGGAGGACAGGGGTTGACTATTGGGAGTAGAAGCAACGCTATGACGACGACGACGACAACGACATGCAATTTATCCCAGAATCTCCCCACCGCCTGCCCCCCTTTCTTCCCAACGTCCCTCGCGGTTTACCCATCTGGTATAGAAAAGTTTTTGCCGTACTTTTGCATAATTGGAACATTCTTTGGGCGATGGCGCCATCAGTCTGGCGACAACTTATGAAGAAACGAAGACAGAAATGGGAGGGAGGAAAATGGAGGCAGAATCTTGTGTGAGTCGTATAATGACTTCTTGTCTACCAAAGTAGACAGTCGTCGAAAAATAAAAACAACGTTTTGCAGATTTCATCGAATCTCGTTCACCGGGAAAAAAATGATTCAGCTTTTTGTCAATTTTGAACCAAACGGATCGCGAATATTCCGAAAAAAGTGGCTATATTTTGCAATAAAAAGACGTTTTTTTTAAATATTTTGGTTCACGTTTTAGACAATACGGTTAGAAAGATTGGTATCAAATTTCATCAGAATCAGTCGAATAGTTCCATAGCTATACGTCACGCCAGTTTTGATAATGCAGCTTAGACCGTGGCATATTCCGGCAATTTTTAGCGATTGATAAATAAATAAAAATATCATGTAACAGCCAAAAGTAGTAATAAAACATACTCTAAGTCTAAGAGAGGTGCTTAGAATGGGGGAGTCAAGATGGCCAAAATTCTGCCTATTTGAGGAAATAAGAACAATTACAAACGGAATGCCGTCAAAGTGGGTAAAAGATTTAGAGAAAGTTGTAAGGGATATGGGAAGAGAAGAGATAATAACAATGATAAAGGAAAGAATGGACGAAAGGATAGAAGAAGGATCAGAAAACTTAAAAACGGATATCTTAAGGAAGGAGGAGAATAATAAAATCAACGTATAATGGAAAATACAAATATATTGTGGAAAACGAAAAAAGACGATGGCAACTCTGGTCGGAAGAAGGAGTAAAGGACAGGGATAAGAAAAAGAAGATGAGATTAAGGCCTTAGGCCACTTTAGAGGCCAAAAAGGGAATATTTTGTGATGCTTTTTCAACGAAGCCATAAAATAAATCGAAATTTCAAAATAGAGGTTTCAAAATAAAGGACTATACAAAAAATTTTTTTCACAACGATTTATGTCAAAATAGCGACTGTGCAGCATTTTTCCGATGAGTAAAGTTACTAAAGTTTTTTCCCTTATATAGAATAGCTATATAATATGTACGTAGGATTTTTTGATATAATGTTTTTTGTCTAAATGGCGCATTTCCAAAACAAAAAGTATAAAACGCCATGAGAACATCGTCAAAGAATTTTTTATAAACAAGAAGTCATGCAATATAATTTAAAAATCCCACGTAGTGCCTTAGAAAATGTAATTCTTAATATACAGTTAAAATTCCAAGTGAATCGATTTAAATTTGTTTGAGTTATTAGTTTCGTCGACTTAAAAAAAGTAGTTTTGACATGAACACGAATAAAGTTAGTAGAAAGTCACGACTTTTAAAAATAATATGCCATATTCTTTTACAATATAATTTCATACGTACTAAGGTACCTTTCTACCCAGAAAAATCGATTTTTCGAAAATGCTAGAGTGGCTCAAGGCCTTAAGATGCGGAAATTTATGGAGGGCACGAAAGAGGGAGGAAAAGGATTGGCGGCGCAGGATTTGTAAAGAACCGAATGAGATGCCGGAACACCTGTTAGTATGTCGAAACGGCTGGAAGTTAGTAACGGAGAAAGCAAGAAAGAAAGCAGAGGAGTGCAAGGAATGGATTTTTTGGTGACAAAGGGAGAAATTATATACATGTTGGGAGGGTAGATACAAAAAGGGATATGCGAGTATTGTAGGGAAATAGAGAAAGTGTATAAGAAGATGTGCAAGAAGTAAGGCGGAGCAGAAAGAGATGGAGGGGAGGATTGAACTAAGAAAAAGAGAGAAATGTTAGATAGTGGCAAGGAAAAGAATATGAAGAGTGGAAAATAAGTTAAGGCAGATAAGAGGCAAGAGAAAGGTAAGAGAAAAAATAGCATTTTGTAAAAGTCTTGTTAAAAACGTTGTGCAAATAAAACTCGTTTTGACTGACATACCCTAAGTCTAACAAATGGTGAAGAAATCTTTCCGTGTATAAAAAAAATCATGAAAACCAGCAAATGTTTTTCCTGGCCAAACGATATCTCTCCCGTTAATGACGCACGCGGGGTGCAAATGAGGAAAATGCTCGGGGCGCCCAGCGTCATTTGTGCGTTAACCGGGCTTCCGATTTCAACAATCAGGAATTGCAGGGCACAAGAGTCGACAAAAGTTTCGAGGATCCTCGGAGCTCAGATGAAGAGGCGAAAACTGCCCAGAGGAGAACAGCGAGAGCGAGAGAGAGAGGGAGAGAGAGAGAGAGAGAGAGAGAGAGAGAGAGAGAGAGAGAGAGAGAGAGAGAGAGGATGGAAGGGTGGATGAGAAATTCCTGGCTGATTCGGCAGCGAGAAAGCGAGCCGAATGGAAAATAAGAAGAGGGAACAACGAGAAGCGAAGAAAATGAGAAAATGAGACAGAGAGAGAGAGAGAGGGAGAGAGAGGGATGGTTGTTCGCTGGTCGTCTGTGATCGAGATGGTGAGGAGATTGGGGGAGGGGGCAGAAGTAAATCGCTAAAAGGAACGAGCACCCGAGCGAAAGAGGACTCGCAGAGCCGAGGGCTTGGAAAATCCCGGCTAGAGAGGAAGAAGAGAGAAAATCGGCGAGAGAAAATACCGAGAAAAGCAGCGAGCGTATGATAGAAAGGAGATATAGGGATTCGGGAGGGCACACCCGAAGCGAGCGAAATAATGTGGGTGAATGGACGAAAAAAACGGGAGGGGGAGGTTTTTAGATAGAAAAAAGAGGAAAAAAGCGATCGGTGCTGAGAGAAATGCGTGAAAAAACAAACGCTGGGTATGAAGGAAAAGGGCCGGGGGGTAGACTGTGAGAAGGAGGGAGGTATAAAAGTGAAGACTATAAAAAATCTGTTTACTGCCTTTTTTCTTCGTTTCTGCCCTTCCCAGCCCTGCAGGGATTTAACATCAAACTCCTGTTGTATTCGCTCAGAACCCTTAGAAAAACCATAACAAGGCTTTCTCGAACCTGCCGCAACGAAGCCTCGTTATTTCTCGAATAGTTTTCATGCGAAGAACTGAGTATCGCGAAATGTATACCCAGAAAATGATAGCTCGTGAAGGAAACGGGAATAATGCATCTGTATTATGTTGCTATTGTATTTTACCGAACCATCGTGATGGTCTGTACGATTTGCCATCCGACATGACGTGATTCACAATGTACGAACACGATCATTAGCCAATTGTGGAGATCTAAAATGATGAAGAATTCGTCCTCTATTTATCGAAATAACGAGTAATCTGATGCCATTGGTGTTTGTCAGAATCGACAAACGTCATACTCCAGAAAAGACAAACTTATGAAAACTTGAAACGTCACCACATGGAAAAGTGCAGTGCATAAACGTCTAGACAGATTTTGCTAGTGAGAGATTGCATCAAAAACATATTCCAATCAAATGGAATATGTCATCAGTAAGTTCATAAATTGCGATGTCACTGGGTGTTTTTTTCAACGATTATTAATTTTTTTTGTCATCGTAAGAAGAGTAATTGCGAATGAGACAAGGATAACGTGTTACGTTAGCAAACGAGTTAACAACCGTTGTAAACCATACCCCTATACATTGCCATTCACCGACATCTGTTAACAGCAGAATCTGTTTGGGCTACGCAATTTTCCGTATGGTGGCATTTCGGACTATAACGTTTCTCGGTGATGACGTTTTAGCTGTCATTTCTAGAGTATGACGTTTGTGCATTCTCTTAGCCTCGCATTTAATTGGCAATTTGATACGACTTCAATTAATCGAACGAAATCAATGCTGCATCACTGTCCGGCCGGACTGCACGTGATTTCTTTTGTCCATTATCTTTGAATCTTTAGCCCCTCGACTTCGAAGTCTACGTGTCTACTACGGGTCCAAATTGAGACGACGAGAAAAGATCTAGGATTAAAAAAACCGAAGGGAGAGGAAGGGCGAGAGAAAAGGAAGAAGAGTACTTGTTCTTGCGCGAGGAGCGAGCACACCTCTTATCCTTCCAACAGGACAACGGGAGCAGTAGCCATTAGGATGGCAACGGTATATACACTTTAAGCGTTGCTTCAGCCTGCTCCCTTCAGCGAACGACCGGGGAATGGAGCTTCGTTGATTAATTTCCCGGATTTCGAGAGGGGTTGGAGTGCAAAAGAAGAAAGACGAAGTCTCGAGAGTGAGAGGAAACAAAGATGTTCGTGCTAAAAAAGATTCGTCCCATCTCGTTCTCTGCACACTTATGGCTCCCCGTCGTTGTTGGAGGAGACGACCAGTCATTACGAATTTTTCCCTCGAGTAGGAAGCCTAGAAGTGACAGCGGGAAAAGACGACGAAACGAAACGTCGTAGCAGCGCACTAGACCCAGACTCCATATCGTCCTTTGCCACGCGCACATGTGGGACTCTAGCTCCAATGTTTTTTTTACTGAAACATCAGCCTGGAACGAAAATAACGCTTCGCTAGCAAGAACTTCCGTCAGACCGTTTCACGGTGCATCAACCAAATCGGTCGTAACAGATAAAACAGGTCCGTGCGAATTCACACGTGGTTGAGCTTTTCGTAGCGCCATTCTGCGACGAGTTGCAGCGCGCCACCATCAGCAAGTCATATTACCAAGATCCGTGGATGGCTGATAAGTGCTGATATCTCGGTGGTGGCCAAACAACGAGAAAAACGCTTGGATTACGGTTCTTCGTATGAGCAATATTCGTTATTACCTAGCCTGAAATAAACGTAATCTGGGGGATTTTTGATGATCCCTGCTAAAGGAAGAAGACCATAATTTTATACAGATGGGATCTTGGGAGACACACGGACACATACACTGCTGAAGATTCTACGAGCGTTGCTCGAATCTATATACCTATAATTCCTCGTGTAGACTGACTAAGCATTTCCCAATGGTGGAAGAGGATAAGCCTTCGGCAAGGGTGGAGAAGTAACGATGCCGCCGCACGACTATAACGGATTCCGTTTGCTTCTCATGGATAGTATATCGAAAGTCTCGGACTCCCGATTCACGGACCACTTAACTCGTATGTCCCATCGGGCATGATTCTGGTCTGGGTTATATTGCCAGGACCATCTTGCTCACCAACGATCGATTTTTGGCTCCGCTAAAAGCATGCGCCCGCTATATGAAGATAGGAAGGATGCGACGTCGAACGAAGCCGCAGGGAAGATGGGGGATATTGGCGAAAGCGTCAACTATCACAAATCAGCTTAGGGACGCTGGTCACCAGCAGATTTCAATATTCTGTTTATATCGTGGACTGGACGATTGGTGACCGCGTCTTTAGCTGGTTACTCGTTCGAGCAGACCCACACGTGGTCATCAATGCGAAGCTTTATTTTCAACCAAATTCTGACCACTCCTCTATCGGCTTGTTATCGGAAATGGAGCTTAGGGTCATGTGTTCAGGGTTGTTTACCAAATTTATTACGAAAAAATCCGTACCCTCGATAGTTCCATACATACTGACATTCACATCGCCAGAAAAAACATATTAAAATTGAGTTGTGTAATTATTGAAGCTAATTAAACTGCTTCACATTTAATAATGACTAAGTTTCCTCATATAATATATACTGCAGGCATCGTTCTTCTGTCTTTCGAAACTAGAATCGCATTTTCTCCAAGTTTACTTGGCTGATCAAGATGGACCAAAGTGCAGACAATTTCTGCAAGCTGTTATTCCTACCTGCCAAAGGATCAGGAAAAAACCTTCAACAGTTCTTACGCCAACTTCGCTCAGACAGACAATATTACCAAAAATGATAGATATGCCTTCAGCATCGTATCCCAACCCTACCTGCTTATTTCCAGCTCGAAAACAAAAACGGTGCACAGACAAACACCGCAATTTGATGACATTAGTAGGATACGTAACCCTGCGTGCGAATGTAGGACATGTGTAACATTGAGATTGACCTGGAATACTCGATACTCCTATGCCCATATAACCCGAACATCCCCGTGGAGTCGTACATTCGGAACGGTTCATTCATGGCTTCCTAGCAAGAGAAGAGAGAGAAGAGAGAGAAGAGAGAAAGAGAGAGAGAGAGAGAGAGAGAGAGAGAGAGAGTCACGGAACAGAAGCATGCATGATATGTTGCCAGTGGGTCAAGTTATTTAATCCCACAGACATAAAGCACGCCAGTACCGCGATAGGAATTTATGCCCGGGTGGTTCCCGTGCCAGGGATATGTCGACCACCAAGCCAGATAGCCAGCTATCCTAACCCTCCCTTTCGCTCTCTCTGTCTCTCTATCTCCGTGGCTATCTTTTTCTGTCGTTCCTACCGACCACCCATCGGTATACAGTACTACTAAATATTCGCAAACCGCGAGGGACTCCTCTCGACAGTGCGGAAGGTCGGTTGCTGTATGTTCAGCTGAAAAAGATCGAGACGCCCAAATCCAATTCCCATCGCGGATGGGACGAGAAAGTAACGTTGAATTTTTATTAAGCCAGGCAAATTTCGGGTACTTTTATGCATGAAGAAAATTCGGAGGTTTATTCATGCGCCTCGTAACCTTTGGATTACCTATCCCGACGAAATCTGTCCATCATCTTATTTCGATAGATGTGCTTTGTTTTTGCACACCGACGATTGAAAAAACGGGGAAAAAATGGCCGCGCGGATTTGAAACTGTTGGCGATTGTTTACCGTGAACCAGTCGATAGCTAACAAGATTGAAGTTTGGGGAAATGTTGGTAGAATGAATGATGGAAGTTTCTCATGCTGAAATTGGTTCCAGAATTTCTAGGCTTAACGATAATCCATTCTTCTTGGAGCGTCCGAGGCTCGAAAATAAAAACTGGGATGGAAGGCGGAGCACTGCTTGATTATTCAAAAGCCATTCGGTGGTCGACAACTCTGTTTACGTTTCCAAACAACATCGGGGAGTATTCGAGATATTTAGAGGACAATATAATTACCATAGAGAACGGATAACCCCAGAGGATAATTGTACCCGTGCACCCTGAAGCGATGCTTGCACCGTCGTATTTGATTAATCAAGATTGCTGCTGGCTGCTGATCTTCTGGTCGTGGGTAATCTGTAATATAGTAATGCTCCATCATCCGACCCGTAGTTTCCTGGGCTTTTCACGTGATGAGAGATGCGCCCCAGGTGATGTTCCGTAGGAAGGCTCTTACCGAGAGACACGGATGTGATGACGGAGAGCGAGGGACAACGAGATAGACGAGCTTGGTCCTGCTCGACATGGGAATTGAGTTCGCTAACTTTGATACGACAGTCTCTGGTACTCGGGAAGGCTGCACCATCGTTGACTATCGATCAGTGATTGGCAGCAGATTGGATGAGTTAGGCTGGATAGGAAAGGATCCAAAGATCAGGATGCGCGTCGCTTCAGCTTCTGCCTCACTCGACAACCACTCCAGCCAACTCTTGCCTAGCTTGCGTTACGTTTTCAATCGTGATCTTTCAATCTTAGAATACGTGTAGCCTGAGAAAGGGATGGATGACTTGAGAGTAGGGAAGATCAAGAATATCGAATCAAACTTCTACGCAACGCTGTTGACACCGGAGATCACTTTATCCATACAAATCGCAACGTTACGAACCGTGACAAATTGAAACCACCTGCAAACGGGGGCCGTAACATCGGGCACACACGAGGAACTTGTTGGGAGTTTCTACATCCCTTGAAGCGCATCGAACATTGAGGATTGGCAAAGACTGACAGCAAAGTTTTGGCGGAGGCGGGTGGCTGTAGATGGAAACGTTCGGCAGACGCGTTGAAAGGGTGTGAACAAGAGAGAGAGAGAGAGAGAGAGAGAGAGAGGTGGACGTTAGCTGAGTAAATGGTCCCCGACAAAGGAGCATCCTGACGCATAACAACTTCCGTTTTCCGTTTACCACGGCCCAGCTTCCAATTACGTTAAATTAATTGAACAAAGGGCTCCGCTCTGATGCCTCCTGGAACAAAGAGACCGCCAGCCGGGTCCAGCTACTGCAGTATACAGTCTCTGTTGTATACGAGCAGTCCCGAAAAAGCTAGCCAACAGTCGAGCATCACCCTGCAAGACAACCGTCAGGTAATAAAAAAATGTTGTCATCAGCATTCCATCAGTCCCCCGTGTCTACGTGTCGAGGAACGTGTTCGAGCATTTCGAAGCTTTCCCATCGTCGTCGCTGATGGAAAAACCGATTGAAACTGGGAAGATCCGAAAGCTGCGACAAGGAGCTTTTTGGCCCGGAGAAGATTGCACAGTGCGGCCAAAGGACGGTGTTTTCGATGTCAAGAACAGAGAGGAAAAGAGCACGAGCGAAGGATCCTCGGCATGCTTCATCCTACCTGCTGCAAGCAATACTCGGGTTTTGTCTTTGCTACGTAGAGACCTTGCTGTCTTTATCTATACGCTTTTATCTCCGACTCTCCCTCGTTTTTTCTTTCTGCGCCTCGCTCTTCCTATCTCGTTGTTTGCTCGTTCCTCTGTGATCCTCGGGTGCACTTGATCTTTGCCGCTGCTGCTGACAGCCGACTCGAGAGTGGAACTAGTGGAAAAAGTTATTTGCTCATGGAGGCAGACAGTGAGGAACCAGAAGATCTCGGGATAGTCGAAATATAAAAGAACGTTATTGTTGCATATCCATAGTTCCATACTCTCACCCCCTCACACGGTCCCCGGGGCAAATATTTGCCTTGAGATCGGTTGGTGCTTGAAAACCTTGGAACCGAAACATAATTCTTTTCTCTGCAGTCAACAAAAAGAATAATTCGAAGATAACGTTCGTACGAGTGTGTGCAGACCTGATATCGCGCGGCTGACGTTCCCATTATATACCTGTAGACGGTAACTATCAACTGCCTCTGCGGCCCCTCATTCTCTAGGGGAATAATGCCTCTTTCCTAAATACCAAAATAGTCTCGGGACCATGCTCTATTCGCGACACGATAAAGAGGCTTCGAGTCCTTGACATGTAGTGAATCGTCGTACGATCTTCAATCAGGATTGTGTTCCAAGGCAACCGGAAAAGCAAGTGTAAGATCTCATTTCTTGATTTTCACGACCTGACACGCACTTGCCCCAGTAGATATTAAGTTTCCTGATGAAATAACCAAAGAGAACGAGAGAGAGAGAGAGAGAGAACGGCAAAGAGGGTGAACAGACGGCTGAGTTTGAAGACGAAAAGTAGGAGTATCTATAGACTGGCAAGGCGGAGTGAAGGGCGCGAATGACTTTCGCCATTGTACTCGAAAGCTTTATTCACAGGACGAGAATATCTCACGGTATTTTCTCTGTACGTACAAAGAAAGAACCATTGTCTGCTCCTTTCCCTCAACGTCGATCCGAGTCTACATCGCTCGATGAAAGAAGAGGGCCTTGGAAAACGACGGACGGATCTCTTGGCTATTGGCGAAAATATTTATTCCCAACTGCAAACCAAAAAAGCTTCCCATCCAATAGCACAAATTAGGGATCGATACAAATGGACATCATCGGCAGCCGTCTCATAAATAGACTGCTTTTGTCTGTGTATTTGTCCGTCACATGCCTTCAATGATGGTGGGGAAAATTGAAAAGACAAAGTACAAGAATTCCACGAGAGTCACGCCAAAGTGCGGAGAATCAAATCGCGGAGTCGTCTTGGATTCGCTCTGCACGGGATTTCTGAGAACGAGAGCGAGTAAAGGACTTTCCCTGAGGATCCGGAAGGAGAGATAGTTTCTGTCTGCGCGCACTTGGGTTCTTGCTCGGCGGTTTCTTTTTTCTTGCTGCGTGCCCCGCACCTCTCTCTCTCTCTCACCCGCTCTCAGAGAATCCACTCAAACTCCGTAACGAGTAGAGGCCGAGAGCGTCGAGTTTCAACTTTACTTTTCTTCGCGTTCGCGTGATACCCCAGAGCCAACCAGGCTTTTTACGTATATACACATCACTCGCGCTCGCTCGTTCGTCGTCCTTTCTCGTCCTCACCGCGTTTCAACCCGCTCCGACTATTCCCGCAAGAGCACGGGAGAGCTTTTCATCGACACACAGTTGGATAACGGAGAGAGCGCCTCCTGCCCTGGAGGACTTCCAGCCCTTCCCGAGAAAAGCGCTTTTTGCCAGCTCCCAAAGTACGAGATCCTACGCAGCCCGACCCAAGAGCGGTAATGAGGACTAATTGGTAAACAGAAGCGACTAGAAGAGAAAACTGTACAGAGGAAAAGTTATGAAGCTCATACCGTTGACGAATACCGCAGCTATCTTGCTCCCTCTCGGAGTCTTCGTCTCCCTCCAAACTCATTACAATCTAAACTTCATGACCTGCCTCAATGATGATGGGATTTCTAGAAGCATTAAACAGAATTCTCCATTCCGAAAGGATCACGTTCATGGTCATGCTCGTTACTAATTAATCTTGACGACCTGCCTCAATGATAACGGAATCTTCAGTAGCATGAAACTGGGTTTTCCATTCCGAAAGGATCATTTTTATGATCATGCTCAGTTCCGTCTTACTTTGAAGACCTATCTCAATAATAATAAAATATTTAGAAACATCAAACAGAGTTTTCCGTTCTAAAAGGATCATGTTCATGATTGTACCCAGCTCTATCTCGTCGTGTTGGCCCGCCCAATTGATGATGGAATCTAGGGAAGCATCAAGCAGTGTCAACGATTCCAAAAGGATCATGCTTATGACCATGCCCAGTTATATCTTATATTGATGACCTACGTCAACAAGGACACAGTCTTTCGACCTATCAAACAGCATCCTCCACCATTCTCACATGATCATGTTCTTTGATTCGACATTCCGTGAAGATGGATATGGTACGTTAACGTGTTCCACAAAAGGTTGGTGCCCCAACACAACTACGGTGTCAGTTTTCCTAGGTAAAACAATTCCTAAAAGCAACTAGGGAATTACTTTTGGGGGTGGTAACTTAGTGAAGGGTAACGTTACGTTAGGGGGGGGGGTAACGTTACGGGTGCGTTACGTTTGAGGGCTGGCAACCAAGTTGAAAGTAACTAGCATCGAACTTATCGGATGATGGAGTTGGAGACAATGCTACCCTGCCATCAACATTCTCTGGACTCGATGGATCACCACATGTTCAACAAATGAATCCAGTCGCCATCTACTTGCCACCAGAGGACTTTTGTGGCTACTCAACTGCCATCACAACTGGCGCACTCTTCTTCCCTCCTATATTCATGCCACAAATCGGGCTCATTAATCGATTGAACCGATCGTTTCCAGATCAAACTTTTCCGATCTTCCAGCAAACATCTAGTGGCATCCTCGTGGTCTCCGATCTTAACATTCCTTTGGCCGTGTATCACCGAAAAGGCGACCTACTTGCACTAACCTTCCACCCTGCCTCAAATTCAATTTTCCTCGCACGTTAAAGCCCACTCTGCGAGTCTTCTGCTTTACGCTCACCACTCGGGCTCATCCCCAGCCAGCCCTACGATGTACTTTGCCGAGATTCTCACCGTGAGTGCGGACACCAGCGAGGAAGTCTCTCGGAACCCAACGAAATGCAAAAGACAAGACCGTGAGAAACCGAGGCTGCATATATACGACCCAAAGAGAAACGAATCTGCCTCTGTGGAATGAGCGCAGATGGTGGGACGTTGGAGTCTTGATAGCCCCAAAGAGGGAGCTCAAGGAGGACTGAAAAGCTCGAAGACTTTCTCGCGGGTTACAACCGCGGCGTTGAAAATTTTTGCATTCGCGTCACGAGTTCGTTCCTCCACACGCCTTATATCTCTACGTAACTGCGATCACGATGACAGATTCTCGCGGCTACGCGAGGATGGGAAGGTCTCCTCTTGGCCTTATAAGATTTTATTGCCTCGTTCGCGCTCGCGTGCAGATTTCAGATGCCCGTCTTCTTTTTCTCTCCTCTTCTCTTCGACTTGCACGAAAACTCGACGAACGTACACCTCAACGATTCGTCACGCGATCTCATACGGATACCACGGTCTCGCTTCTCCTGAACATTTTTATCAAGCTAAGAGATGACAAAAACGATTTTCCTAAGACTCATTTCAAATTCTATCATTCTGCTGATGCCTTCCGCGCCTAGGAAATAGGGCATTTGCTTCAAATGGAAGACAGCATTATAGTGATACCACACATGTATGTTTATAGATATCACATTCTTTGCCAGGAAGTTTCAGACAAGAGATCCAATAGAAATAAGATTGAAGTCCTGATAGAACTTTTATGAGGAAATTGTCGGAGACAGAGCTGTAGAGGTTTTTTTCTTTCGGGGCTCAAAAAAAAAGATCAGTCGTATCGAATCTCAAAATAAATGACATTTATTTATGTGTGTGCGTGTGTGTATGCGAATCTTTTTTTCCTAAGTTTCAGAAGCAAACGCCAAACGATATCAAGCCTGAAAGTGAATCTAGATATATATCAAATACATATAGCCCCAAGCGTTTGGTTATTGCTATTTTTTGGATTGTTGGCTATATTTTATTGGATTGTTTCGAAGTTGTTTGATTCCGTATCGTGCCGGGAGGAACGCAATTATCGGACCATCGAACGAGAATATACAAAAGAAAGGGGCAGTCGAAAAGAAGGCAAGGTAGAAAAGAAAAAAGGGAGAATCAATTGAAGAAAAGGGTAGACCATAATGAGACTAAATGAGGTATCGATCGCGGCTCTATACTGAATTTATAAACGTTTCCAAGGTACAAAGAGGGTACATGAACCATTCGTTGAACCGGATCTCGTTCTTTTTTATAGTATTATTTCTACTCGAGAGTATTACTTTTATTGACATTCTTATTCCTCTCGGGCTCTCTCTCTCTCTCTCTGTCCTTTTTTTCTACCTCTTCGTTTCTTTTTCTCCGTGTATCCTTTGCTCTCTCTCTCTCTCTCTCTCTCTCTCTCTCTCTCTCTCTCTCTCTCTCTCTCTCTCTCTCTCTCTCTCTCTCTCTCTCTCTCTCTCTCTCTCTTTTCGCTCTTTTTCTGACTCCCGATCCGTTTTTTCCCTCTATTGTAGTTCGATTTGTAAAAGCTTTCATTGGGACCGCTCGATGTAATATAAACGCCTCGCGGGCTCGCGAATGCTCGCCGGCGTGGAGAAATTATTGCGAAAAAAACAATTCCATTCAATCGTAGGTATTATTTGATCAAGACTTTTGCCCCATAATGGTAAAGTCCTTCGTGAATATTCTTCTTTCCGGGTTTATTTGTTTTATTTATTTTTGTTTCACTGTATTTTAAGCTCGTATTCGAGGGAAATAATTTCGCGAAATAGTCACATGCACGGTCGGGTAATTGGTACGTCGTGTCTGTGAGGAAATTGCTTTTCATTGTACACCCGTTTCACCGGAGAACGAGTATATTATTTGGCGCTACGTAAAAAGGTGGCGAGAGGGGGGGGGGGGGGGGCAGGAAAAATACTCGCTTTCCGATTTGCTGCTTCTTCCAAGTCGAGTTTCCGGAGAGAAACAGAGAGAGAAATTAAGAGCGCGATAGGGGGTGGACATCGCCCTCTCTCGTGCGACTGAATAATTCCGCCGTTCGTTTTACAACGGGCTCGAAATTCTCGAGCGAATTCTTCTCACGAAATATGGATAAATTGACGAAAGGATGGATGGCGCTGAGGGACACGATTATCAACGGATTTATGGCTTTTTCTCCCTTCGCTTTAATTCGAGCGCGGCATGATTTAGAATCGAGATGTTGGTCGGCATGAGAAATCAAACGAGAATTTTTCTACTTATTAAGGGAACTTGGGGATATTTAGAAAATGATGGATATTGCGGAAGAATTCAAATAAATCGAGCATCAAATTCAATATTTATTATTTTTATTAAGGGGTTGGGTTAATCGTTATCTCATTCGGATATTTATTCGTCGATCGTCATATTACATTTTTTATATTAATACGAATCGTGAAATATTTACGTTGAATTTGCAAATTGGATCGCCATGCTGTAGTTCCCATCATATTCCACCATTTAATTAAAAGCGATGTTCTCTAAAACAAAAAACGATCATCAAAGCATAAACGAAATTTACGGAATCGAGAAAATCTTTTTTTTGTGCTCCTTGACGACATAATTTTGATTAAATGTTCATTTTGATAATTATGTTATTTGGATATTTATTTATTAATTATCATTCTAAATTTTTTACCTTAACTTAAAAAAATGGAATATTGATATGAACATCAATGTGTACATATATATGCACATTAATGTTAGTTATCAAATATTTACATTGAATTTAGAAGTTTTATCGGAATGGCTACGTTTCCATACGATACTGTCTTTGACTTAAAAACGGTGAAGTTTACGAAACCGAGAAAACGTTTTATTCTTCGGTGCTACTTGCTGACATCATTTTCATTAAATATTCATATCAATAATAATCTTATTCGGATGTTCATCCGAATAAGTATGATTTCACAATCTAATAACGGAATCCATAATGCATTATGATATTAAATCGCTCATATTGATATTAAAACATAGAATATTATTATTAACAGTAACTGCATATATTTTAATGGCAAACAAATAATATGTATATTTCATTTTGAAATTTGAGCCGGATACTCGATAACCTTCGATCATCGAATTAAAAACCTGGCGCTGTCAAATCGAGAAAAGGTTTTTTTAAATCTTTCGACCTAGTTGACGACATTGTAATTACTGGTATTATGTCTGCTTTTTCCTCAGGCCTCTCTTTAGGCGGTGGTTTGATTGTGCTCGCATCTGCCCTCTCGGATGCCTCGTTCGAATCACCGAGAAGGTACAGCCTTGCGTCATCCTCAAGTTTGCAGCCGGATGAGAACGGGCTTCCTCAATATCAGTACGGATGGTGTCTTCAGTTGTCGGGTTTGGCACTGATACTCGCGGAAATAGCCGCCCTTCTAACCGTTTCGGGATATATGGCACGATTTCCTACGGTCGAGGACATGGTAGGATAATTTATGACTCGGCGAGTTCAAGAATCTTCGTGATTTCACATTCTCTCTCTCTCTATCTTTCCATCTCTCTCTATATATATATATATAGGGGTGGTTCAAAAAAAGAATTAATTTTTTTTGCTGTACTCAACGGAAAATGTTACTTCGTTATGAAAAAATAATTCATACAAAATTTGAGAGTTCTAAACATTTGTTTAGGTAGCGCTCAACCGGCGTTTAACTTTTTTTTCCGCTTTTTCATCAATTTGTTTTCTTCATTTGTTTTCTTACTCCAAAACAACATATTAACTCACAAAAACACGCATACTTGTTAGACGTTCAGTGATGTAAACACCGTGTTCTTGTTCATCAAGTGATTGATATCATTTTCACACCCCAATTTAATATATTGATTCTTAATCTGCAAATACAAATTGTTTATGGTAAAACAATATTAAAATAAAAATTGTGTATTGTTACAGAAAAAATTTAATCAAGACTTGCATTGGATCACGCACTAACATTATCTGCATCGAGATTAAAAAAAAATAATACTGTGATAATCATGATAAAAAAACATGAAAAAGGCGGTTGAGCACTAACTAAAAAATTGTTTAGAACGCTCAAATTTTGCAAAACTTTCTTCTTCTCAACATACTTCAATTTTCCGATGAGAAAAAAAAATCTATTTTTTTTAACCATCCTAATATATATATATATATATATATATATATATATATATATATATATATATATATATATATATATATATATATATATATATATATATATATATATCTATACGTGTCATTTGAATTTCCAACCGAGGTACGAGTGATGGTTCCCGGTGCGGAGAGAAAACTTCGCGAGCAGAGGGGCCTGTCCTCGGAGTATCTGGTACGGGCTCATCAAAAATCTCCCGGAGCCCCGCAGGGCAGAACGTTTGAACAGCCGACGAAAGGTGAGAGCGCAATAGCGAATTAATCCGTGGATTAAACTGGAGGCAAAGATAAATCAATTGAGAGTTATTGGGAAGTGAAGAATCCTGAAATAGCTGTGTGAAGAATTTCTACGAGACTAACAAGGAACATCCCTCAGGTGACACCCTTCGATTTAGTTGAAATTTGGATATGTTATAAAGCACCGAAAAGTAAGCGATACGTATTTTTTTTTATCGGCGGAAAAATGGTTTTAAGGGGTGAAACGCGCCCTCGAAAATAGGGGTGTTTTTCGTTTTTCGTCGATAATGGTATCGTTCTCATCTGAAATGTATAGTACATGAAAAAATAAACATTGTTGCAATTTGAATTTTTTTTATATCTCATACCGTTAAAACGTTATCGACGAAAAACGAAAAAACATCCCCATTTTCGAGGGTGCGTTTCACCCCTCAAAACCGTTTTTCCGCCGATAAAAAAAAATACGTGTCTCAAAATTTTTGATGCTCTATCACATATATGAGTTTCAACAAAATCGGAGGCGGACACCTGAGGGATGTTCCTTGTAAGTCCAATCTGGTCTGGGCGTGAACTTGGTCGTTGGATTTTTACCAATCTGGTACATTGCCTCAAAATATGCGAATCTATTGATTAATGGATTTGCATTTAACGCAGTTGCCGCAAGAGAGAGAAAAACTTGCCCTCATAACACGCTGTAAAATATGTAGAGAGTTCGTGGCTACGTGCGTTCAACTTTTGATTGAGTTTTTCGCAGATCTCTGCTGCTCATGAAAGAACTACCTATGTAGACACACTCATAGCATCAACTCTTCTGGTTGGAATACGTGCCCCTGAGCTAGCGCGAGCCTGGCAACTAGGAAAAAAAAGAGTTTTCCTATGAGAATTTTCGAATGCCCTTAAGTCAGTTTCGAAAAAATCGCCAAATCTTCTGCCCCCTTGATTTGATTAGCCTGAACAGACGACGAGCTGGGGTATCCGTCTGGATCCCGGTGAAAGCGATGAAGTTCGACAATTTCTCATGAATACCCAGTTGATGAAATGAAAGGTCCGTTCAGTGGCAGTTATTCTACATGTTTTTGAGTATCTTTACAATTTTTTTCACAAGTTTTTGTAAAAAAATGATGGCAGTGAAGCTGGATGAAGAAAGTCCTAGCTGGGAAGTGTCCTCCTGCCAGCAAGAGTTCTCCAATTTTACCTCGAAGGAAAATTAAAAAAAAATTGCGTCCCAGGGAAGATTCGCCTTCAAAGTACATAGGGATATCGAGAAATATCGTTTTGCGATCAAATGGTGCCTGCTTGAAAAAAATCATTGTTCTCCGTGAAAAAAAAACCGCCGAAAGTAACATGATTCTGAATTTTTTTATCATGTCAAAAATCCCCTCCGTAGGTCGATGTAAAATGTTACAGGGTTCTAACAAAAATCCAAGTCAATCAGTGAAGAATTGGCGAATTTGCCGCAAGGCACCACATCAGACCAAGACGGCTCGCTTCATCCAGCTTGAGGGCCGGCATTTTGTTACAAAATCTCGTGAAAATTTTCGTAAAGATACTCAAAGATATGTAGAACAAACGCCACGGAATGGAATTTCCATTCCATCAACCGGGTATCGACAGAAAATTGTCGAAAATCACCTTTTTTCCAGGCTCTGGACTACCAGTCTCCCATGAGTTTCCAATCAGCCCCGCCTGCGCTCATTATCGGTAGCGTAAAAAAAAAGGATTCGTCATCGATCAAATAATGAAGCACGTGCCTCGTACAGCCTGAAAGCCTGACGTTCGATCTGTCACAGACGTGATTCTGGGAGCTCAAAGATTGGCGGACGAGGACACGTCTCTCCTGTGCAAATCAGCCCCGGACATATGCGCCTCGAATCCCCAGGCTATCAGCTACGTGGACAAGGCCGACATGTCTCACATGCCTCCGTGTTATCCAGATTCTCAGCCGATCGCAGATCCGCGTTTCGCTTTCGTCGAGAAGGTCGACGCGGGTGTGGTGGACTCGAGGCTGAGTGGCTTCGCGGACAAGGAGGGTCTAATGGATTCGCGGATACTTTCCGACTCGCGTCAGAACATGATCGCTTTCACGGACGGTAAAGAGCACGTTTTGACTGCTGGCCAGGAGCCTCGTTACGTGGAGTTTTGCGGCAGGAACGAGCAAACGAGTGTCACGGTGGACCCCCGATTGGCCAATTATCAGCAGGACACCAAGAACGTGGAGTCTTTATTGGACGCGCCATTGGGCTACAACGATGATCGCTACAGCCTGGCAGGTCAGACGGTGCCCATAACGTTGAAGCATCAAAGCCCTTCGGTGTCGGCGATCCAGCCGCAATTCATGTATCAAAATTTCGGCACCATCCACTCGGGTATACTGAGGGTCTCGGAGCCGGGAACAAGTTCGAGCTCGAATTCGAGCCAGCGCAGTATGACCCTTCAGAATCCTAAGCGCAAGTCGCAGATAGCCCAAAACACGTTCAGCACTATGGAGTGCGAGAAGAGGAAGAACCGAGCCGCTGGATTGGCCGGTAAGGCAGGTTTCTACGCTGGTAGCGCGGTATGACCACCACCTCCACCCCCGACGCCCAGGTAACTCATCCAGGAGGAGGAGGAAGAGACCTCCCTCTGAAATTGCGCGATAATCACGAGCGATCGGCCAAGAGATCGAAAACACCGACTCACGGTACGTTCGTCGCGTTCCGGGGCAACTCGCGCTTAGCCGGCGTCGGCAAGGAAGACAGCTGTCGGTAAAAGCGGAATTCGACTTACCGACTGATGGTAATTTACTTCTGCTACGATAAGAAGACGATTAACCTCGTGGATGATATCCTAATCAGCAGTGGGACTCGTGCTTCACTCGGAACAATTCGACTCGAGTGTGTACATATTGTTTGTCGTTATAGCGAGTGTTTATCGCGGGAAAAACTTTTACTTCGTCCTAAACCGCGTGAACGATATTTTATACGGAACGAAGATGCGTGGAAACGCATGGGATGGAACGAAGGTGGACCTAGCGAGTTTTCTGTACTTGTGGCGATTTTTGAGGATCGTGACACTCTAGTTACCGACCGAGTAAAACTTTCGACGAATGAAAAAAATCGGTATCGGAAACGAAATAAATGTAAACGATTTTAATTGTAATCAAGAATGAGTGAGAACGAATGCGAGCACAAATGGTTCATTGTAAAGTTAATCTATATTTATGGATGATCGAGACAACCAACGAACGGACACTTATAGCTGTTTATATTATAGAATATCCCTGATCCATCGACATATCAAATCATCGAAAAAATCAAACAGCATGACGCGAGAGTCACTCGCGTTTGGGTTCTTCGGATTGTCCTTTTTCCCCTGATGCTGAAGCGTCCAAATGTGTATACGAGAGTGCGATCGTGGGACGAGAGTCGCGTTATGGTAACATTCGTAATCAACGAGGCTAAAAAAAACCTCGACAAATCGAAAGATTAAAGGATTCGAACGATATTATGAAAATACATGTATGAAAGTTTGGTATTAGAAGCTCATCCGTGTATCGAATTGTGTAACTATATCGTAGCTGAATGTATTAAAAAGGACTTTTCCTTACAAAAACCTTCATTTCTTTTCTCCTGCTTAATTGTTTGCCATTTTCACCGAATTCTACAAATTCCGGGGTCACGTCAATATTACGCCATCAATGTGGAAACAGAAATATTTGTTACCCAATTTTCCATGATTTTGGTATCCTCTTATCGTTTGTTGGTAAGGTAGGAATTACGAACAGCGTTGGGTAAGGATCTTTCTTATCAACCGAATAGTTGACCGTCGATAGTTTGGCCGTATAGTAGGAATCGTGAAGGAACGGTAGGTAAGAATCGCCATTACCTACCATATGGTCGGCTGTCGATAAATATCACCCTTACCTGCCGTGCCTACCTCGCCGTCGTTGTTCCAAACTCAAACATACTTATGGACGATCGATAAGTGAACGTGCTGAATAAATATCCCCTACATAGCAATATTGCAGGAATCTGTAAATTACCTGGAAGTACCAGAATATTGTACAAGTTATGGTCGCGAAGGAAAGACATAAAAAAAGTTCTTCTCCACACCGCGTTCTTTACACACAATACATTTCCATCAGCAATAAAAGGTATCTTATTTCTAAAAAATCACCTCGTTGACTCAAAATAAAGTACCATTATAATCGAATCTTCACATTTTCCACATCTCCCGCATTTTTCTTCTAATGCTTACTATCAGATGGTTAAAAAGGAAACTGGAATCGGTCAATGACCTTTCGGAACCTGTAAGCCCGGTGAATTTAACCGCCTGTAGATGGCGCTACTATAAGCATTCTCGAAACGGTATTCGACGCCAAGAGAACGCTAGATGGCGTAACAATAGTGCAAAGGAGAGGCTGCAGAGGGTCAAAGCGCCATCGTGTCCCGACAACCACCCACCTAATGTTTAATTAACGTCGTATAATTGCGCGGCCAATTAGCGCTATCCGTTAAATATTAATCTGCAATTTGAATTCATTTCAATGCATTTAAGATTTATTGAATACATAATTAACCAGTGTTTCGTGTTGAATGTTGATGCTGTCGCCTACATATATATGTGTGTATACAGAAAAAGGACATTTTTAACCCGCTACCCCTACGTAATGTTGGTTATCAGCACATTCGTTAGTTTTATAGTCAGACCTTAAAATGTTTTTAGACAAAGCATCGGGTCTTTGGTTGGGACTTTTATACAAATATGCTCATATTTATGTAATGGAGATTTCAAGGACACAACGAATTGCCTAACGTTGAGTATGGGAACAATGAGGACTACCATGAGGACGATCATCGAGGTCAAAAATCTTCAAAATCAGTTTTCCCAAATATATGAATATATATATATGGATATATCAATATATATATATATATATTTATATATATATATATATATATATATACACTGATATATCGCGATCCTTTAGCGAGCATTAGCAAGGTCCTCGATGAATTAATCTAACTTCAGGCTATCAATTTGCACTTTTACGTCGTAAATTTCATACAACAATCTTGGAAAAAATCCACACGCTCTTATTTTCCTTGTCTCAATTAGCGATCTGATCGATCGATTCATCAAGCCTGAGGTTGCGAATTTTAGACTGCATTTTTTTACCGGATTACAATTATCCTTTGCTGATCAGAGTTTATTTCCCACATGATCATTAACTGGTCGAGTATATCGAAGTGTTAATCAAATCTCTCTCTCTGTCCCCCTCTCTCTCTCTCTTCTGGCTTTACTCATGAATTTTTTTCGCCCTCTCCACCGACCCTATCTCTTTTTCTCTTTCATCTATCTCCAACACGTGCTCTTTCATGCTTTATTTCATTCGATCTTCTGCCTTTTTCCCTCCGTCCAGCATGCCCCGAGAAACGCGGGAGCCTCTAATACAGTACGAATATCTTCCCCTTTTGGGTTTTCGCGATGACCCTCCTTCGGTTGGTCGCTCTTCGTACGTCGATCCTCGTAATGTCTCACTCATTATTCCGGCCGCTCTCTGCCTCTCCCTCTCCCCCTGCCTCTCTCTCTCTCTCTCTCTCACTCTCTCTCCCTCTCCCTCCCTCCCACTCGCTGTTCTCGCCCGTTGTTCGCTGGCACTCATACCCTCTCCCTCGAATCCAATTAAAAAGGCTTGGACTATCGCGCAAAACAGAGCGAGATGGACGGAAGAGGAAGGAAATATATATATACATATATATATGCATATTTATACAGGATGACCTGGAATGTGACGTCCAACAGGAAAATTTAGCTGCCTCGGATCCTATCCAAACCACCCCCATGCATGTTCTACGTGTTTTAGTTTGTGAGAATCAAGAAACGTTCGATTTTTTTAAGTTTCCCTGTAGCATAGATTAAAATTTTTTCCCTCGCTTATGTGTGTACATTCTTCTTAAAAGTTTTTGAGTAGTTCGAACTTTCGACTGGTATAAGTATTTTTTTATCATCTAAACTTTAGTGAGTGCACCTTTCCCAACTATTTTCAAAACTTTCGATCAAAATCAAACAAGGAACATCCCTTGAGTGTCCACCTTAGATTTTTTGAAACTCATACACGTGATAAAGCATTGAAAACTATTAGACACGTGTTTTATTTACCGGCGGAAAAATGGTTTCAAGGACGTAGACCAGTCCCCAAAGAAAAGCGTATCAAGGGTTGATTTCGCAGTTCCACCCACAAGCAGTCTACCGACCCGAACGAAGCAAGAACCCAAACGCTTCTAATGTAAAGCGCTGACAAATCCACTATACAAGTATTGAAAGAAAAATAAAACTATTGGGTGACGCGCCTTTCTTCAAGGAGTGGTTTCGCCCCATAAACCCATTTTTCGCAGATAAAAAAAATACGTGTACAATAGCTTACAATACTTTATCACATATATGAGTTTTAATAAAATCACGGTCGGACACTAAAGTGATGTAGGTGATTCCTGTGAAGCATCATTTAGTGTTCAGTTGATCATTTATTTATTTCCGAACAGAGCACTTCATAACTATAACACAAGTAACAAAATCACAAAGAAAGTATATACACAAAAGAACAAAATGAAAAAATTCTGTTTTCTTGAAAAGTGAAAAAGATCCTAGAATATCCACGGGGGTGATTGGGATAAGTATTGATAGAAGACATCTAGAGTTTCGTTTGGATGTCACTTTTCGGTTCGTCCGATATCATATACCGGGCGTCGAAAACTACGAATACGAAAACCGTCGGACTTTTACGAAACTGAAATTCCAGCACATAGTAGGGCACCCTTTATACACACACACACCCACATATATATATATATATATATATATATATATATATATATATATATATATATATAGCTCTATATATATATATATATATATATATATATATATATATATATATATATATATATATATAGCGACATACCGTGCACAGAGAGAATAGACCACCGAGAGCACTCCGGCGTCGCACGAGCGAATTTTAATTGATGTTTCAGGTATGTCACGACGAGCCAAAGGGAGAGAGCGAGAGGACAGCCATCGGGGGTGGCTCGGCGAGTCGGATACACGAAATCGAGCAACGTTTGTTCACGCTGCGTCGATCGAACTTCCACCGGGGGGGTTGGCCATTTTTTGTTCTTCTTTTATTTTTGCACCGTATGCACGTTTGTACGCAGAGGGCTGAATTTTCGAAGGACCTCGATCCTACGATCGTACGAGATCCACGCGGCCCTTTTTCCACGGGCCCGTGGACGGATGCACAGATCCGTGGAAATAACGCGCGAATCCCAACAGAGCTCAAACCCCCCGCAGCCTCTTCGCAGCCCCCGAATCGTGTGTCCTCCGCGGCTCGATGCTTTTTATCCCCTTTCGCGATTTCGCTTCAACGAAATTTATCGAAACTCGATTAATCCTGGCCAACCAACGGTCGGCCTCGATCCTCTTTGGGAACAGCCACCCCCCACCCCCCCGACCTTCCGCCGCCCGTAGTTCTCATCGATTCGCGACGCCCGCGGCAATCTTTTTTTTTTGGGACGTTTCCGGTCTGCAAATTTGAACCTGCCGACCGGAAATGGAATTTGTGGCTGCACGGGGACCAAGCGAGCTGGGAATGAGAGACATCTCTATTATCGATTCTCGAGTGAATTAAATATTCTTTTTTGAGGGTATTTGGCGATTAGCAATTTCTGGGACGTCTACTTCTTATGCCTAGTAGACATAAGGGATTAGGCCTTGTAGGAATTGTTGAAAAAAATGGATTTTTCGTCTTCGACGGCTTCTTATAATATAACTTTTCGAAAATATTCTTTGAGAATTTCAAGTCAGTCCGGTGAAAATTGGGGGAGTTATGAGGGTTTACAGGTAGGCTCGGCGACCCTATGTATATATCTGACGTGAAACTTTAAGGGGTTACCCCCATTTGCGATTTTGGAAAAATCGATTTTTCTTATTGCATTTTTTTGAAGTATAAGTATCTGAGAATATGTCCTGAAAATTTCAAGTCGATCCGAACAAAATTGACTGAGATATGAGCGTTGAAAGAGAAGAATCCGTGAATTGAAGAACTGAAATTGAAACTTTAAACGCGTTTTTTCTCAAAATGGCATTTCTGAAGTCGGTGACCAAGATTACTCGAACACTAATGAACCGATCTTCTTGAAATTTGGCAGGCTTATTTAATACATAAAAATGTAGTCTTTAATCGGTCGATTTTTTTTTCGCAAAAAAATGGCCGTTTTATAGCCAAAAAGCGGCCGTTTTTTTTCGTTAAAATCGAACCATCAACTTTGACTGTCCGCCATTTTGTGAAAAATGAATATTTTTTAAAATCCTTCGATTAAAGACTAGTTCATACTTATATTTGACTAAATCCATCCGCATTTTTTTTTTCAGATGATCCACTTCGCCGCAATGTTGGTCACCGCAAACCGTGTATATAAAAACATTATTTCATTGACGGCCATTTGCCACTAAACAATGTAATATTTTTCAATAAAAAAATTACCGAAAGTTCTTCAAGATGTGTTCTTTAAGATGGTATATTGATCGATTAAAATAGTTTTGTAGTTTTCTTTTAAAAAATTCATGAAAAAGGCCTTTTTTGCGCTACAAGTGGGGGTAACGCGTTAAACGCTTTTTTTTCGGAATGACTTTTTCATAATCGGTGACCAAAATATCGCAACAACAACTAAACCGATCTGCTTCAAATTTCACAGACATTTTTTGTATATCAAAAAGCAGTCCTTGATCGGAGGATTTTTTTTAATGCATACTTTTTTTATATCAAGGAAAATAAGGTGTTTTTCACCGAAATTTCGACGACTACTTTCGATCGGCGACCATTTTTTCAAAATTCATTATTTTATTGAATACTTCGATTAAATACTAGATAATACGGTACAAAAACTAAATTTATTTGGTTTTTCGACTTCAGATGATTTGCTCCCGAGCAAGAGTGGTCACCGCGAAGGACCTTTTTTGCACAGCGGTCTGTGCAATTTACTGTATCTCCGTCGTTTATAAATATTTCCCAATAAAAAAAATTGTCAAAGATACTTTAAATGATACCCTTTGCTATGAAAAAAAGTGAAAAACCTGTACACATTTCCCAAAAAAGAATTCACGAAAATCGAAATAGGCTTATTGGGGATTTTTTTTCACGTAACCTACTAAATAAGTCGAGATTACAAAAAAGGGTGTTTAGCGTACATGTCAGTGACTGTAAATAATAATTTTTTTGAAGCGATTAAATTCAACATGGCGGCTATGCAGCGTTTTTACGATGACGACTTCGTTTTTCTACCGTCCATGGTCGGACAAACAGCTCCTGTAATTTTTTAATTATAATGAGCCAATGAATTTTTCTCGATTATATATAATAACTGCTATAGAAGTACGTAGGTTTTTTTTAGATATATTGATTTTTGGCCAAATGGCGCACTTCGAAAGAGGAAAGTGAAAAATTTGCCTGAAAAATCGTCAGATAATTGTTAATAAAAAATGAACTATGCATTAAAAAAAAAATCATACCTCCTTCCATAGACAACGTATTTTTCAAGATATATTCAACATTTCAAGTGAATCGGTTGAAAATTGTCTGAGTTTTCGGCCAACGACAAACGGAGACGTCATCGCAAAAACGCTGCACAGCCGCCATTTTTATATTAATCGCTTCAAAGAAATTATTGTATACAGTCACTGATATATATGATAAACACCCTTTTTTGTAATCTTGATTTATTTTGTAGTTTTTCTGGAAAAAAATCCCCAAAAAGCCTATTTTTTCGGCCTCTAAAGTGGCCTAAGGCTTTAAGGCAGTATTCTAGTCTAGAGGACTACATTTCCGGCGTTTTTTCAGGCTTAATAAATATACAATATATATATATATATATATATATTTTGGTACAGTCATTTTATTGATATTTCAAGAACTTACTAAAAAAAAGATGGTGCAAAAAAAATTAAATTGGAAAGGTTATAAGCATCTCTACATGCCCGTGTAAAACAGGTTTTAGATGATTGACTTGATTCCAAAGCTTCCGTTCGTCTGCAACAGAAATGAATCTAATTTTCTTTATCGATAAGGATTTTATTATGGCAGGTATCAAAGAGATTTTTTTTAACATGGGGACTGTCTCAAAAAAATTAACTTTTCGCCCTATTTATTTTAGTTTCGATTTTTTTCAAATAAAGGGTGTCTCAAAATGACCTGACATTTTAAAGTGCGTGCCATTTTTTTTTGTGACGAAGATGGAGTACTATTCTTTGACAACTGGCATCAGTATTGAGGTTTAGTCGTGGAGAATTACACGATCGAGCAACGCATAGAAATTGTTTTTTGCTGCATTGTTACCGCATAGTTATTGCAGACGAAGTTTTATAATCGTGTTGTCTCGCGCCGCGACGATGTGAATTGGCCACCAAGATCGTGCGATTCGACGCCATTGGACTTCTTTCTTTGGGGATTTCTGAAAGGAAAAGTGTATGCCAATGATCCACAGACCATTCCGGAGCTCAGGAAGCAATTGGACGCACTATTGATGAAAATAAATTTTTATATTTGAATTTAAAACTTAAAATTTCTATGTATTGCAATAAAATGTATTGTAATAAAAATTTAATTTGAAATCAAATTAATGAAAATGTTATTGAAAATTCCGTCACAAGAAACAACGTTTGCAAACAGGGATGAGGCGGCCGTTTATCGACTGTTTTGTTGGACACATAACCTCCATGTTTGTACCTTATATTAAAATAAAAATATTCGTACTTTTCAAATAAATAATACGTTTTATTAATAAATGAAAATGTCAGGTCATTCTGAGACACGTCCCTATAGCAGTAATAATAATTTCACAGTTCTCGAGGATGGGACGATAGAGGGTTGCATATCGGAGGTCCATACCAAATTTGAAGTAAATCGGTTGAATAGAACTCGAAATTCTATATCAAACATGGTATACTTACGTTATATTAATCGGGCATCCCTGCCTCGTAAAGCGTACTTTCCTCGAATACGAAATGATTTTATGAAGCTCGTTCTTCCTTGCGAACAGTTCTAGCTTGCTCAGAAGCTTAGAACATGACAAGCTCAGAACTTAACAAAAACTATCTCGTTCGTAGCTCCTACCGGTCGATCCTGTTCTGGCCTCAGTTGTTGGCATAAATATTGGAAATTTCGAAATTTCCTTTCGAGGACGTATCCTTAACAGTCTCTATTATAAGAAAACGCCGAACAAAATCGTTTCTTTTCCTTCGAATTTCGAAATTAGTACACAACCTTAAAAGTCTGAAGTAGATTCGTCTAAAAAACATCGATTAAACGAGGATTATCGATCAAACTCATGTCAATAACGCGACAATAAATACAGTTTCGACAAAATGAAATAAAAAAAAAAAAGATTTCAACTTGTTCTCGCTATTTTCCAAACTATACGAGAAAATTTCGTACATTTATTGAATATTTTTACGTATGTGGTATCGAATTAAAACTCTTGACATTTGGCAATCTTAATCTATAATCGGAATTCATTGCACTGATAAAAATAATCAGTAGCTCAATATTTATTTATGTTTATATTATGTCAGTAGTTCGATATTTATTTATGTGCACGTAGTTCATTTAGATGAAACAGGTAATTACTAATCGAATGCCAATACTCGAATAATTGATCTTTTGTATAATCACTATGAATTTTTATATTTAATTACTACTCCCAATATTTAAAAAGCTCAAATTAGATATTAAATATAGCCACAGTAGTCTATAGATCAATACTGCGCTGTTTTTGGTTTCATTTTGCTGGTAAAAAATTCAGTACGGATCCTCAGGATCAATAGCGTCGGAGCTAGGGCAGACTATAAAAATATGGAGGCTATTAAAACCTATGGAAAATATAGACGGAGACTAACAGAAGTAAAAAAAAAACATCGCAGCTTTATATCGCGCGACTTCAACCCTTTTTCGTCAGTGGACGTTCCGCATGGACTCATACCATATGAATATATATCATACCATATCAGGTATATATATATATATATATATATATATATATATATGATATATATCATACTCATACCATATATATATATAATGATTCCGGTACTCAACTGTTTGGTGGTTGGGAGGGTGCATGACTGACGGCGCTAAAATTGCCCAACTTTCAAGAGCTTTCGCCCCTTGCACTTTGCACACTACACGTATGCACTTGCCCTCAGCCTTTATGTACGCCATACGAATTACGCCGATAAAAATATTCCCGAAATCAATATCCTTATAATCGCGCACAAGGTTCCAAAATTAGCGTCAATTTCAATGAGCGAGGGGGGCAATCGAAAACTTCGTATTCGCAAGATATTGAGCTCAAAAAAATCATCCACAATTATTGTAAAACCGAGCCACTTGTTTGGCAAAAATTTGGGTGGCAGCAAAGAATTAACGATTGTATCGTTGTTTAAAAAATGTGAGAGTCCGGGCTTGCTGGGGAATAGACTGTTCCAACAATTTTAAATGCATGATATTTTGCACGGAGAAGATCGAAAAAATATGGAAGGGGAAAACGAGGAAATAAAAGCCAGGAATAATGTGTGCGGTGGGCGTTTTGGCCCCCATTCGTGCTATTTGCAAAAAGCCATAAACAGCGTTAGCTGTATAGTGACAAATGATGAAAAAAACAAAACGGAATAGCACGAGAGGGGGAAAAATTTTGGCAAAAGTAGCGAGGATACTTGCCAACCCTGGTCGCATAGCGAGCGGATAATCCATTTAATTTCTTTTTATCGTTAAACTCTATTTGTACCTTTTTACTCTCGTACATTCTCTCTCCTCCTCGCCTCATTATCCCTCAAGCCTCTCTCTCTCTCTCTCTCTCTCTCTCTCTCTCTCTCTCTCTCTCTCTCTCTCTCTCTCTCTCTCTCTCTTTTCCCACGCCTTATCGTATACATTTTTCTCCTCCAACCTGGACTATCCGATAAGGAGGTGAATTGCGAATAATAACTTGCGTTCCATATAATATGCAATGATTAACGCTCGACCAACGTAGCTTGATGATGTAATAAAATGAAGTACAAGAGCACCATAAAAAAATCTTTTTTCACGCGACACTCCGATAATTTGATGTTTCACAACTTGGGCATCTGATCGCTTTGATGGTATTCTTCGCGGCGGGACAAGGTTCGTGTTGTGCTTCGATTGGCGTGTGATCGGAATTCAATTGATATAATTAACGGAGTGTCTCCCCACGAATAAGCGTATGTTATTTGTCCGGACAGCGGCTCAGTTCACGCCGTATTTCCAGTAGGCGTACATATTAATGTGATTCGTGTAAGCTAGTATCGGGACGAATAGCATATGTATAGATATCCGGATAGATTGTGTTAAATTGTTAAACAAACTATCCGGAAGAATAATTTACACGTAGTCATCCGAAGAAAATCTTTAAAATTTTGTTTGGGTTTGGTTTGGTTGGTTGTGTTTAGGTTTGGGTTGGTTAGTTGTGTTTGGGTTTGTTTGGTTTGGGTTGGTTCGGTTGGTTAGGATTTTGGTTTTTTTGGGTTTGTGTTGTTTGGGTTGGTTTGTTTGGGTTTGTGTTGTTTGGGTGTGTTTGTTTAGCTTGGGTTGGTTTATTTTGTTTGGGTTTTCGTTTTTTGGGTTTGTTCATTTAGGTTTGGGTTCGTTTTTGGCGTGGTTTGTTTGCGTTTGTCATTTTGGGTTTATAGGTTTGGGTTTTGGTTGATTTATTTGGGTTTATGTGTTTGGGATTGTTTGTTTGAGGCGTTGTACAGCGTGAACCGCGTGAAATTAGCCGCTGTCCGGACGAATAACATACGATTATTCGTCCGATAACCGGACAGCTAGCCTCAGCGTGTTATTAATATACAGGGTGTTGTGAATGGATAATCTTGCAACTGTCGATAGGTCAGATCCTTTCCTGCTATATGCTGCAATTTCATTTTACCAAAATTCCCACGGTTTTCTAGATAAAAATCCCCTGCCTTTGGTTTTTCGCATGCCATTTCTACTAATGATAACTTTTTTGACCCAATTAAAAAAAAATACTCTTGGTTGTTTGTTTTATCTAGAAAAGTCGTCTTTATAACCTTAAATATTAAAAAAACTTTATGAAAAAAGATCTTAAGCAGAATGTTCATACCAACCAATTCGAACCAATACAAACCAATCTGAACATCTTCAAACCGTTGTTGAATTATTGTCGATTCGTATCATTTGTAGAAATGGCATGCGAAAAGCCAAAAGCAGATGATTTATTTTTTTAAATCATATAAAGCTTAAAATCTCAAAAACTTTTACTAAAAGAAAATTGCACCATATAGTCGGGCATAATCAGACCAATCGACAGTTGCAAAGTTATTCCATTGATAACAGGACACCCTGTATATATATGCAAGCGTTTCTTTTCGCCCTATGTATACAGCGAAACGATAATTCAAACCCATTATGTGAATGTAATGTTGGCTATCGTCACATCTGTCTCTTCTAAAGGTGGCCCTTGAAATTCTTTAAAACGAATGTTCATCTTTGGGGCCTGGATGGACCTTGAAAGAACCTATATATATATAGGATCGCATTTATTGAAAAGTAAATTTACACAA
>OX632364.1:31923520-32048520 GCA_951751655.1 Ophion costatus | reverse complement strand
ATTCGCCTCCATATCCAGGACAATTTTATTTGGTAGAGAGAACAAAATGGCGAGTTTGCACACTTTTCCTGAATCAACAGCCTCGGGGTATTTTGGATTCGCGCCGAGTGCCCTATCTCCCCCCCCCCCTCGCTCTTTCTCCTCTCTTTGTATAAATATCTCTACATGATAGAATTTTCTATAAATATTAATATATCTATATGTATTTTCACCTCTATCACATCCCCTAAAACCTCTGCCTCGCTCGCGGCATTTTTCCTTCGTGGCTTCCATCTATCTATAACGTAATAAGTTCAAGCCTGATTCTTCCCTTTTCATCCTTTTTTCAGTCCCTATCGTGCCAGCTTAATGCGACTCTACTTCTTTTTACGTTGTTGTTTTTCCCATTCTTTTTCTTTTTTTTTCTATTGGCGTTTCCCGTACTTTGCTTTCATTCGTTTTTCGTTGTTGTTTGTTTTCGTCTTTCGCGTCGCGAAGTTCAACAACAGCCTCTCGTTACAATATAGCCTCTTATCGCGAGGCCCTTTTGCCAGCCGGAACGACAAGTGCTCTTGTGCAATTTTCCACTGCGCACTGACACGCCTACACGCGTAATACAATTTTTTTCACGTCCTCGCGTCGCACACGCTTTTGCCCTTGCAGACGCGATAAATGGAGGTACGTGGACATAAGGGTACGTGTATATATATATATATATATATATATACTATATCCTAGAATTTCAGTTCAATAAAAGTCCCACGGTTTTGTATATATATAGGGTGACAATTATAAGGGGCCATGTCTTTTTATGGGTATTGGGCAGAAATTCTGCGATTGATAAAAATATAATTTTCGACGGTTTTTTACGTCCTCCTCGCAAAAAGGTATAGCGTATTTTCGGGATGAGTAGTATATTCCAGAAAAAATTGAGCATTCTGAAAAAAATCCATTTTGAGTACAGCAGCATGAAGATAATTAAATTACGAATCTGTAAAAATGCTGACAAAAGTTTTATGTGGAATGGAATTTCCTTCAATTTAAGGTTGCGTCAATGGAATCTCATTCCATGTAAGGTTACGTCAATGGAACCTCATTCAATTTCCGTCACACATAGATCGTGGACGGAAAAAAGAGGAATTTTCTCTGGGATACGTGTGCGGTTATTCAATATTTTTTTTTCAAATTAAAGAGAATGTTTTTAATTATCTTTTACAATTCTTGCACTGAAAAAAATGTTATGTGGTAAATACAATGGTTCGTGCAGACCACTGTATGAAAAACGTACTTCGCGGGTACCGCTGCAGCTCGGAAACAAATCATTCGAAATAAAAAAACTCAAACGCACTTAGCTTTCGCATGAAGACAGTGATTTGAAAAAAAAAGGCTGCAGTCCCAAGTGAATGTATCGAGTTGCGCCCTAGTTTCATTGATTAACACAAAACTATCCATCGAAGAAACAATGCCTTCCATCAAGCACGATTTTTTGAAATGTGCAAGAAGCTCGTAAAGTTAAAGTTGATCGGTGTAGTGATATTTGCAGCATCGTAGTCACCGATTTTGACAAAGTCGATTTAAGAAAAGCGCTTTTAAAGTTCGTCGGTTCGCGGAACCTACCTATAAACGCTGGTAACTCCCTTAATTTCCGAAGGATCGACTCGAAACTCTTACCAATATTTTTGCAATTTTATTAAGACATTGAATACCTAAATCATCACTGTTTTCCACAAGTTGGCATTAGGAAGCGTACACAAATTACGTAACGCCAAATTCCCCAATTATTACACCTCCTACCAGGACCGTCACATCTGGCCGGATCAGTGCTTTGTCGTCAATAATTGCGATTTTTTCGCAAACATAACTAATTATGAAAGGATCGGGTTTACACTCATTTTGTGAAGTATATATTCATCTAGTTTTATACCGCTTTTTATGAAAAAAAAATCTTTAATATTAACCGACATATATATATATATATGTCGTTTAATTTTGACCAGATATAGATATAGTCGGCGCGCGTTAAAAAAGATAACTTTAAAATTCAATATCTCGAAAGCTATGGCGAGTCGCCAAAAATCCCTTTAGGGGTTGTCTTAAAATGTCAAAAGAAAGGTTTGTGCAAAATTTCAGCTTGATCAGAGACGGGAGCTTCGGAACCCTAAAAGTGTGTGGCGTTTTTCCCAATAGATTTTTTGAGAAAAACGCCACGAACTTTTTCCTTCACCTAATATTATTTACATGTACCTTTTTCTTATTACCAGAAAAGTCTGATTACATTTTCAATGCCACGAAATAGTTACACTTTGTGCAATATCTGTAGATTTTTTTAAGCAAAGAGAGAGAACTTATTGAATATCCAAATACATTTTGATAATCTGTCGAAAACCAAAAATCAATAGTTTAAAAATGTTTTCCCTTTTTTCCTATTCCCTGAGAAACGTTCCTCAAAACACTCCTAAAAACACTCCTAAAAAACTGTCTACAGTTTTTACGTGTGTGCCATATTCGAAATTGACTTACCTTCATTCTGCTGATCCAAAAATTAAATTTTCATTTATTTCAGAAATCTCGATTTTCCTGGCACAAAATACTCATCACAAAGATAAACTATTTTTTTTCAAAGTGAACTGAAAAAACCATTAGTCATTATTCGTCGAGTTTTGCAATGAGCCCACAGCCACCTGCCACCCTGTATATGCATGACTTAAAATCCGGGACTCGGGTCTTTTTGTTTACCGGCGAAGTATGCATTTAGGCATTCCCGCACTCGGGCTATCGTGCACACGCGCAATTCCCGTATAATCTTTTTATTCGTCCGGACACGTTAAAAAGCGGCTAATGGTTATCCCCGTCGCGCTCTTCCGTGTCGTGTAATTGGTATTTTTGTGTCTCGTGCACGTACGGGCCGCGACGAGAAAAGAAAAGACGATAAGAGAAGCGAACGGAAAGAAAGAAGGAATAAAAAAATTTGGCGAAACAGCATCATTACCAACGCGGGGAGAAATTAATAATTGCGGCAATAAAAAGTTATGGGGAATCTTCTCACCAAGGCCGAAAAGGGGAAATAATGAGAGGACACACGCGCATATGCGAGAAATCTTATGTACATATGTATATTTATATATTTGGATCGATTGGTGGTATACGAGGATCCGAAGAACGCGCACGTTGCCGCAAAGTGAAAGCCCAGCAAGGGGGGTGTGTCGATTCGCGAGCTCTGCGTGTATATTTTCGGGCATCAAAAGCCCCCGGCTTTGATGACGTTCGTATTCCTCGTAATTACTATTTCCATTTGTATATATATATATATATATGCATCCGGTGGACTTTATCCCTGACCCCCGCCAATTCGATTTAATTTTTTTTATCTGATTCCATTGACTCTCTAAAAGACACCCTGATTTTTTTACATTTTTCGAAAAACCTATAGTGGAAAAAATTTGTTTTTTCCGAAAAAAACGTCCGGATCTGAAAAAATTCCCAAAAATGCGTGATTATATGTAAACATTTTCAAGCTATCACCCGCAGGGGAAGAATTATTTTTTCGTTAGCAGTTCAAAAGTTCTGGTATTCATTTTAATTGAAGTCGTCTTCAGCACAGAAAAAATCATACTTTCACTGCGGGTGATAGATTGAAAATTTTTACATATAATCGCGCATCATTGGGATTCTTTTCGGATTATTAAATCGGGGCGTTTTTTTCGGAAAAAAATGTTTTTGCCTAAGGGTTGTTTCGAAAAATGTAAAAAAATGCGGGTATCTTTTAAAGTCAATGGAATCAGATAAAAAAAAATTAGTCGAATTGGCGGGGGTCTGGGAAAAAGTCCACCGGATTCACGTGGAATACCTCATTTATATATATATATATATATATATATATATATATATATGGCACAAATTTGAGTTCTGTTTTTTTTTGCTTTTTCTCACCATCCAATTATCTTCTTTGAAGAAAAAATAATATCACGGTAACTGCGAGCGGTCAAGAAATATTTCAGGCTATCGGAATTCGAAATGTTTGCTAAAAAATAAATCTCGCAGGCACTATAATTCCTTGTAAAAATATAATAAAAAAAATAAATAAATAAAATAAAAAATAAAAAAATATATATATAAAAACCAAATAAACAGCGAAGTATTACATTTTCCAAATAATTTATTATAATAATTTGTAAAAATCGCCAGTTAGATGATATGTGGTTTTATGGATTATTATGTAACCAGTCAAAACCACGTAACCATCAAAAGTAGTAATAAAACATACCCTAAGTCGCAAAAATGGTCGAGTAAACCTGTCCTTTAAAAAAAAATCATGATAATAAGAAAAAAAAATTCTCGCCCAACGGCATCTCCCCCCTCAACGCCAAATTACTACTCGCCGTCTAGGCTCTTTCGTGCGTTTCAGAGTGCTCGGAGGTGTTTCGGGAATAAAGGTCTAAAAATTGACCAAAAAAAATCGCGCATAATTCCTTTTGTATATCATTCTTGTGATATTTATACATAACTTAAACTAATAAAAAAAGGGTTGTATTTTTTTTTACACAGATGTAAGGCACTAAAAGAAAAAAGAGCGTATCGCGAACGTGGAAGATTTTATACGTCCGCATAAATACCGGAAGCTACTTCAATCCCCTAATGGCAGAGGGATCATGAACGTGCCAAATATATATATATATATGTATATAGTCGGGGAGAAAGTTGTGGGAGTGTCGAGGTGCGGACGGAGGCGGGTTTTTGTGGTAATTCGATTTGGTCCACCCGCACCAGCGACGATATCAACGCACCGTTTTCACAAGGGGGGGTGAGGGCGACAGGAAAAGGAAGATAGAAGAAGAGTAGGAGCGACTGGAGAAAACGTCCACGAGGAGAGATCCCCGGGAATTGCTTGACAAATTCGTGTCTCCCTCGCACGAGAACAAGCGACTAGTCACCTCTGCGACACCTTATATACACATATACATATTATATGTATATAAAAATATATAAATTCTGTATACAATTATAATTATATATATATGAGTACGTACAAAATATACCATTTTACGCACTCAAAATGCATAAGTTATTTACGGTTCTCCTAAATAAATAAAAAAAATCACTTTTTTCTAACTGAAAAGCGAATCCAGCTCGGTACAGTTTTTTCTTCATTATTGTTATTATTATTGCTACTACTCATGCTATTACTACCACTTATCATTAGTATTAATATTATCACAATGATTATAATCGTGGTCTTCACTGTGATCATTATGATTTTATCTATTATTATTATTATCCATTATCCATTCATGCCGTTGTGATTGTTACTACCCATCATTCATTCCTTCCATCATTATTATTCCTATTATCATGATTATTATCGTTATTATCATTGTTATTATTGTTAATATTATTAATCGTATCGATGACTCCAGTGGCCATAAAAAAATAACCATTGGATACTTCTCACTAAACATTCAAAGGCCGACAAAAAAAATTGTCTCCACATTTTCTAAATTTGATAAAATTCATAAAATTCTTAATTGCCAATCGTAGATACACATTTCCGAAGGATTCTTGCGCAATTGATGTTTTTTTATTTACAAAAGGTCGACGCCAAAGAGGCCGACCAGAAAATTGACCCGTGATATAACACGAACTTTCCTATATATATATATATGTCGTGTGTCCGTATCTAAAGACACTCAGAAAACGCGCACGATCGAGAGGGGCTTTCGTGAAGAGGGTGGATGATAAACTTATACCGACGGTAAAAGTTCGCGCGAGCGCAACGAAGAAAGAAAGATATTCCCCTCGGGCTCTTATTCTCGCGCTCTCCGGTGTCAAGAAGTGATCGCGCGCCCTCGTGGAATGGAAAAAAGATGAAGGGAAAAAAATAGAGTCCGTGTGGGCACGAATGAGAGACCGTGTGGAATACCGCACTAGCCACTTATTCAGCAAGAAAATCGCTCGGACTCGAGAGTGATACGCGTAGGTGATATCCGAGAAAAAAGTATATATATATATATATATATATATATATATATATATATATATATATATATATATACAGGGTAGTCCGAAAAGTGACATCTAACAAACAAAATCTAAATGCCTCGTATCAATACTTATCCGAATCTTATCCTATGTATGTTCTTCCTACTTAGATTTTTTCCTTACACGTTTAATCTTTTTAGTTTTCGAGAAAAAAAGTTTCTTTAATTTTTTTTTCGATGTTTGCTGTAGTATAGGTTTTTGTTTATTGTTCTCTTTGTGTATGGATTTTTTTCTTCGAAGTTTTTGATGGGTTACACCCGGCTCGTGAGTGGAAAAAATAGGAATTTTCAGGTTTTCAAATTTTTTTTTACATTGAAAATATGGTCTTTAGTATCCTTTGCGATTATTGTAATAAATTATATTTATAAATGTGGCAGATACAATGGTTTGAAAAACTTTGAAAAGCATCCTTCGCGGTGATCACTGCTGCTCGAAAACAAATCATCTGAAATTTAAAAAAATCGAAATCATTTAGTTTCTGCATGAATTATCCAGTGCTTGGACGAAGAATTTAATAAAATATTGACTGTTGAAAAACGGCCGCATTCCAAAGAGGAAAGATCGATTTTCGAAAAACGCTCCATTTTCGTTGACAAAAAAAACTACGCATCGAAAAAAAAAATCCTTGGTTCAAGCGCCGTTTTTGGATGTGAAAAGAAAGGTTGTAAAATTTAAAGTCAATCGGTGCTGCAGCTTTTTAGATATCGTGGTTGCCGGTTTTGAATAAGTAATTTGGGAAAAACGCCTTCACGGTTCAACTTCACATTTTGAAATGATGAATTTTGAGAATCCTTCGAATACAAAAATCAATATTTTCCAAAATATTAACTAGGCATGAGCTCTTAAAAGCAGCTAGGGGTTTTTCAGACTAGTATGAGTTCTTTTTTTTATCACCTGAACTTTAGTGACTGATCCACTCCAACCTGGTTTTCGAACTTTTGATCATAGTCTCAGGCATTTACGGTAGTGTTCAATTGATAATTTATCATTTGCTTAACAGTGCACTTGATGATGACACATGCAACAAAAAAATCGCGTACATACTACACAGACAAAAAAGAAACAAACAAAAATGCGTTTCTTCGAAAAGTAAAAAAGATCGTAGAACCTGTACGGGGGTGATTTGGATAGGTATTGATACGCATCAAGATTTTCCTTTTGAGCGTCACCTTTCGCTCCACTCTGTACATATATATATATATATATGTATGTATGTATGTATGTATGTATGTATGTATGTATGTATGTATGTATGTATGTATGTATGTATGTATGTATGTATGTATGTATGTATGTATGTATGTATGTATGTATGTATGTATGTATGTATGTATGTATGTATATATGTATATGTGTGTGTATATGTATTGGGTGAAGAAGCTGCTACAGCCCTTAATATATAGAAGCTTGTAGTACATAAGGGATCGGGGAACTGGAATGGCGACAAAAATTCTCCATTTGCTGGACAAAGCGATTCAGGCACCCTTATTTCCATCCGTTTCTCATTCATTCAGGAGGCAAGACGGAAAAAAAACGTATTTCTTGTCGTTCGCCTGCGGAAAGCTTTTGCCTCTCGTGGTCCTTTGAGTTACGAAACACTAGAGTGAAAATTGTTCACGTAAGTATAAGACCGCAAAATAAATCGAATATGCATTTAATCGATATTCAATTTAGGGATTAATTTTTTAGAACGATCGATCAATGCAAATATTGCAGGGTTGTTTTTACGTATTTTTGTAATACCATAGTCATTTTTATCATCATTATAATAACAAAAATATTTCCAAAATAAAAATGACGATATATTGTAATAACAATAACAATAACAACAACAACAACAACAACAACAACAACAACAACAATAATAATAATAATAATAATAATAATAATAATAATAATAATGATAATGATAATGATAAAAATCATATTAATGATGATTATGATGAAAAAAATAATAATAATGACGGTAAAAATTATTACAATAATACGGCTATCATGATGAATGGTAAACAATATTTTTATAACGATAATAATGATTTTCAAAACTCAAGCGTATCATTATACCATTAATAACAATGATAAAAATAACCATCGTATCGCAAATGTACGTCGCAAAATATGAAAATCCACCCTGGAATCTTTGCATGATTAATCTCTCATCATTATTCCCACGCTGTTGATCGTTACATCGAATATTGATCGATGTGCCAGCAATAGCGAACAACATTTTTTTGCACTGCTAGAAATGTTTGATGGAGGCCCGGGCAGAAGGAGGGGGGCGCAAAATTAGAGCGACCTCGAATAGACGATTTAATTAAATTGGATTGTGGTGACGTTTCGAGATCGGCGGTTTGAGGGTGGGACATCGAAATGGATTCGAGGCTCGAGAGAATAAGAGACAGAGAGAGAGATATCAAAGCTGTGGCACGTATGGTCGTGAATAGCGATTCCTAACCCGAACTGACGTACATGTAGCCTGTGGAGGGGGGGGATTTTGAACCCAGCATATCTGTGTTATGTTGACTTTACGGACATCTGGCTGTTTTGAGGACGGTCGTTAATTTTTGTCCTACGATCTGTCGATTTTGGGGACAGGACGGTCCTTGAAATGACGTATACGTGTACATGATCAACAACGGTGTCGGCAACGTCGTCATGACGACGCGGCGAGAGAACGGGAGCGACCGGGAGGATTTTCCTCCAAAGCCGGGAGGATTTTCCGCGACAACGCCGGTTGGTCGGTTCATTGTTTCGCCCAAGAGATCGTCAAGCGAACACGCACAGACCCACACACCGGATGGAAGCAAAAAAAAACTAGCTCCGATCTGATATTCACGGCAGGACGGTTGCCGGTGCGCAATCCTCTGCCGTTTTTTATTCTCTCCAGTATTTTCCACTCGTATGTACGACATCGAGAAAAAGTATTGATAAATGACGGAGTTATTGTTATTCGAAGAAATTGCTGACGTTGCTACATTGCCAATCGGTGTAGGTGATTCCAGCGAGTAGGATGAATTGAAATGGAAATAAAAAATGTCCTTTTAATATAATGATAAAACAGGTCGATTTTCCATATTATTTTATTACGAGAGTCTCGGGATGACGACGTCGGGATTTTACTGACAATTAAGGATAACACCACTCTAGCGGCAGAAAATAAGGCCTAACTTTGACAATTTATTTTGGGAGTATGAAAAAAGGGATAGGATTTCTTTTGCGAGGGTTTATTTAACACATGTTGAAGTATTTTGATAAAAATGGATTGAAATTTTCATACGCAATGGCACCGACAGAGCTCACCTTGAAAAACGTGTTTTTTTACAAATAGCTTCACAAATAGCTTTCTCGTGAAGTATAAGACCCGGAAAAAAAATTTTGAGAACATATTCTTAACAATTTATATTTTGAGAAAATAAAAAAAAATCGATTATTTTTAAATTTTTAGACTAGAATACTGCCTCAAACAAAGTGCCACCGATGGTCTGAAATAAAAAATAAAAAGTGTGCTTTTCGTATAATAAAAAAACTTTTCTACCACTCGATACTTTATTGGAATTTTAAAAAATACGAAAATGGCAAACTGTGTGAAAAAAGTCAATTTTCGACCGAAAAAATAACATTAACCATTTGTTATGAACAAATGGATGAAAGTGTGGAAAAATCATCCGGTCATACGATACAAAATATTATAAACCATGCTCAGTCCGAATTTTAAGTGGATCGGACGTTCATATTTTGAGATATAACTTATACCCCTCATAAAGCATAGCGTTTGAAAAAAGGAAACAGAGAAAAGGGTGATACCGCAGCGGGAGGTTCACCGTAACGCAATGTGCAATCTCAGCTTTCACAAAAATCGTCATAACTTGGTCATTTTTTGGAATTCTCACAAAATCTTTCCTGCCAATTAACATTAAGATCAATGCTATGAAACTATATAAAATAAATAACAATCTCCAAATTTCAACCTTCAGCATACTCCTTAAGGCAGGACACCACTGTGACGAGTCAAAAAATCTACTTTTAGCATTTTCTCAAAGTATACATATTGAAAAAAATGTAAAAATATGGTCGAGTTGAAATATTAAAAAGTGACCTAGTTATATACAATTTAGTGAGAGCAGGTACTGCAACGATTTACGGTTACTAAAATCTTCAATCGCGTTCTTCTCGAAACGAATTTGCTTGAGCTGGCCGGAACATAACTCTAGCTGTAATTGTCCGATCTTCAATTTAGAAAAATAGAAATTTCTCTAATTGCATTAGCTATCGTTGTATGTAGTTGGTTTTTTTTCTTTGAAATATAGTCTTTTTAAGCCTCCACGTATAACTAAAATTTCCGCCAAAATTACACTTTTATTTAGACACTCGCCATTTGGTGAAGTTTTTTTCTCGACAAAACGGCTACATACAACGAGAATTACATTTATATAGATTATAAAACATTTTCATTTTCATTTTTCAGACCTACCATTGTCAAGTTATCGATCTGGCCGTTAAACGACATTTTCTATACAGAGGCTCTCTCATACCTCAATAATGTTGTTGATTTTCAATTCTTTTAAATGAAAATTTACACGAAATACGTTCCATGTATGCTTCATAACATACTTTTTTCCCAACCTCCAAATAAATAATCTAGTTGATAAAAAAAAATCCGTAAAAAAACTTTTTGCAGCGAATCACAGTGGCGTCGTCTCGGGGTCTTCTCACTTCAGCCGCTGCAAAATTCTAAATTCATGATTTTTCAAATAGGATTATATTATAAATGTATATTAATGTAAGGGTTGGTACTTAATAAATACACTTAATAAATACACTTTCGAAATACGTTTAAAAAAATTATTTGAGTCACTATTTATAGACGAAGATGATGGTTAAAAAAATGTCGTAGAGAATTGTAGGTCTACGTCGTTGTTGAAAGCTCGGAGATGGATTATACGTTAATGGCTAAAGCGCCTATCGTACGATTTTATATATACGCAAAAATAACTAAATGACAGACATTTTTCGAAAAAAAAATAAAAAAAACGTGTTTCTTTTCACCGTTTTTGGTAAAAAAAAAAGTAAATATCAAAAAAAAATGTTAATCTTGTTATGCGCTATAGGCATAGTTGCAAGAAATATGTGGTTAAACTTTCATAAGGATCGGTTCAGTAGTTTCGAAAGGTTTTATCAACAAATCATCGAAAAACGAGAAAAACGCGTTTAAAGCTTGTTTGGGTTACATAAACACATGAAATTTTTTTTAAATGTATTCCGAAAGTGTATTTATTATGTGTAACAACTTCTGTATCAATATCTATAATATAAACCTATAAAAAAATGCATGAAAATAGTTTTTTTAGCGTCTAAAGTGAGAAGACCCCTCCAAATAAAAAAAATCCCATTTTCTCAGATTCTAGTTGACGGATCCCGTTGAAAGTGTAAGAAAATTCCAGAAGCAGTTATTCTCCCACATCAAAGATTCAGAAGAAAAGTTTCGTGTTCACGCCACCTTCGCTCACACAGCCAGACAGGTGTACAAGGTTTCCAAAAATGATAGAGACCCTTGCAGCGTCGTATTCTAACACAGCTCAATTTCAACGTGAAGAAAAAAACGAGTCCACAGACAAACACTTTGACGATATTTGTAAGATACAAGTATACGTGGATCTGTTCCGCGTCTCTATTGTGACAATAATTTAATTTTCGGCTTTGAGAAGGTGCACGAACCGAGCCCCCCCCCCCTCCCCCACCCGTCGCCGCCCTTTGCTCGTAAATACGACGATTATGGCTCCTCGCGCTTATTAAATCCGAATGGAAAAGAGCTTTAACGGCGTCTTTCTCACTCGTGTTCGGCGTGGCGGCGCGGCAGAGCATCGAAGGGACGAAGGACTGAAGTGTCGGAGAGACAAGGGAAGGAAGAGCAAAAATCTCATTTCTGTCGGTGTGAAGGAACGAGAGAAAGCCCTTTCTTTTTATTTCATTTACTCTTTTGCAATGCGCGATCATCCCGTCGGCGAAAGGGAGGGGGAGAGAGAGAGAGAGAAAGAGAGAGAGAGAGAGAGAGAGAGAGAGAGAGAGAATAGAGAGTAGCCTCGCGATGTGGTCCTTCGCTCCATTACAATTCTTTCTCCTGGCATCATCGTATATATTCTTCTTTCGGGCGCGCACGCACCGGCGCGAGAGCCGAGAGGCCCATAAGGATAGTGGAAGCATAAAAGAAAAACCACAAAAAAAAATCCAAAAAAGAAAGGGAGAAAGAAGTGAGAAGTCTCATCGTTGCATCTTCCTCTTTTACGATCTCCCAATGCTAATTTCACGGAGCTCGGAAACGTCCAAGAGAGAGAGAGAGAGAGAGAGGGGGGGGGCGAGAGAGAGAGAGAGAAAGGGTAAAAGAGAGCGAAAAAAAAGTTCGAAAAGACCAACTAAAAAAACGAGTACTCGAGGCTCGAAGACGGCTCCAGTGATGATGACGAGATGATCACTTAATTTGACCAACAGCTGCCGTTGCCCACTCTCACCCTTGTGCCACCTTAATTTCTTCATCTCGCTATTTTTCTACTGTCCCCCAAGCCCCCGGTCTCGTTCCAGCCTCGCGACGTCCTCGTCCTCGTTGAATGCAAAAAGAAGCGCAAAAAAATCGTATTCTCGAAGCGAACAATTTTTCAACATGCTCCAAGCATCCAACGCAAAGTACCACTTGAGATTGGACAAATTGCATTTACTTGATTGTCCGAGAAACAGTCCGAGGACGCGCAAAACTTAACACGCCAGTACTTTTCCTACGTTCAATTTCTTTCTCGATTTTTCTTTTTCTTATTTTTCAGTTGACTTTTCTTTTTTTTCAGTTGACTTCTTTTTTTTTCGTTCGGGTGTTCTATTTCTTCTTTTTCACTTCACTTTTCTTTTTTTTTCGGTCGACTTTTCGGTTTCTTCTTTTCCAGTTGACTTTTCTATTTTTTCATTCGACTATTTTATTTTTCTTGTTATTTTTCGTCTTTTTTTTAATTCTTCGTTTTCCTCGTTCGAAAAGTGTTCTTTTTTGTTCTCTCGTTCGAAAAACTTTTCTTATTTTCTTCTTTCTTTTAGTTCGAATAACGTTTATTCTTTCATTTTTCGATGTTCCTTTTTCGTTTTTTTCTTTCAATTTTTCGTTTTTTTGTCGACTTTCCTTTTTTCTCGTTCGTAAAACTTTTCCTCTTCTATCGACTTTTTTTCTTCTATTTTCTCGTTCGAAAAACTTTTCATTTTCTTTCGACTTTTCTTCTCCTATTTGCTCGTTGGGAAAACTTTTATTTTGCTTTGTTTGTTTTGTACTTTTCTTGTTTTTTTTTCGAACGAGAAAATTGAGCAATTGAGGACTTTTCCGACGTGAACGTTTATTCCTTTTTTTCGACATTTCTTTCGTCAGTCGGATGCGGATCGAGCTGTACCGTTTAATCCGCAGAGGGATAATTTATCGACGTTAGAATTAAGTCTCGTACGGAGGCGCAGGTAGTAACGGTAAAACGTAGGGTGTTTCTCATCCTCATCCCTCTCTCCCTCAGCCGGCCCTTCGGTCCCCGCGTTTCTCCTTCTCGTCTCCTTCGTGCTCCGGGTTAACCCGCCGTATATCCGACCGTAAACATCGCAGGAAGATGAGAGAATCGAGAGGAGATGATGATCGCGCGAGGCTGGGCATAGGCCCGGTCCCCCTTTCGATCAGTTATTAAATTATTATACGAGCGAGAGATTTACCGGCTCTCTCGCCACTGTGGATCTGTGCAACTCCATATATATATATATATATATATATATGTGTGTAAATATATACGTATATGAGGTATTCCACGTGAATCTGGTGGACTTTTTCCCTGACCTCCGCCAATTCAATTTTATTTTTAAAATCTGATTCCACTGAATCTAAAAACCACCCTGAATGTTTTTTACATTTTTCGAAACAACCCTTAGTCAAATTTTTTTTTCGAAGAAAACGCTCCGATTTGAAAATCTGAAACAAATCCCAAAAATGCGTGATTATATGTAAAAATTGTCAAGCTATCACCCGCAGTGAAAGTATGATTATTTCTGTGCTTTGTGAGCGATTAACGTTAAAAAAAATCCGAAAAATTCAAGAACCGCTAACTTCGGGGGGATACTTAAATATTTTGATACGCACAATAATTTTTTTTGACCATTTTCGAATAACCAAATCACAATCATGGACCTTGAGCAGTTAACAGTCAAAAAGTTGTGGTATTAATTTCAATTGAAGTCGTCTTCAGCACAGAAAAAATCATACCTCCACTGCGGGTGAAGTCCACTGGCTTGAAAATTTTTACACATAATCACGCAGTTTCGGGAATTTTTTCCGATTTTTTAATCGGGGCGTTTTTTTTCTCGAAAAATGATTTTTCTTGACTAAGAGTTGTTTCGAAAAATGTAAAAAAAAATCAGGGTGTCGTTTAGAGTCATTGGAATCAAATTTTAAAAAAAATTGAATTGGCGGGGGTCAGACAAAAAATCCACCGGATTCACGTGGAATACCTCATATGTACATATACATGTATATACACAGGGTTATACACATGTATATAACAGGGTTATACACATGTATATAACCCTGTTATACACATGTATATAACAGGGTCCTGTTATGAATGGATAATCGTGCATCTGTCGATATGTCAGTTCATGTCCTACTATATGCTGAAATTTCAGTTTAGTAAAAGTCCCACGGTTTTCGAGATTTTGGGCTTTCTGTTATTTTTTGAAAAAAGAAGCACGTATAAATATCGATTTTAGACCAAAAAGACCCCTAGACAACATTTGAATAGTGTGTCAATGTCTGTATTTTGTATTGGTAACCTTAGATTTGTCTTGAAGCAGAGATATCAGCCTAATTTCAAGGTCACCCCAACTTTTTCAAAGGGAAGCCCCTTATTTATCGGTCACAAACGTAGTTGGCGGATATATTTCTAAACATGGCGTGCATTAAAAACATCATTTGCATCAGAAACCGCAGCTTTCTTGCTCGTCATGCTTCAATTACCGTCCAGCACTTTTGTTGGTCTTCAAGGTCATCCCAAGGTCATGATATTGTAGATTATTGGATGTGTGTTATCGGGCTCTACATTGCCAGCCAATGAAAACAGGGTTTCCCTTGAAAAAGTCGAGGTAAAGGTTGACACTTCCACATGAAACAAGGGTATGTTTAATTACTACCTTAAGCCGATACGTATTTTTTTTCTATTTATATTAAACAATGGCGGAGCTATGGTACCGTCTTCTAAACGAGTTGTGACGGATGGTGTCAGACGGCGTAACATATAGCGTCGGCGGAATTAACCTGAAGAGAACCACCAAAGATTTTTATTTAATTAACACTCATACGCGGAATATGAACCAAGGGAAAGTGAACAATGTTGAAAATCGTCGATACGGTACACTTTGAAACAAAAAAAACTGAATTTTCCGAAAACAATGGCTACATATTGCAATTTAAAAAATACAGATTTTCATTTTCAACATCATTTAGGATCATATATTAGACAACGGGGTTAGAGAGATTTATACCAAATTTCATCAGCCAATGCTGAAAATGGAGTTTAGAATATCGTGCCATACCTCCTCCGATTGAAAGGTTCAATTTTAAAAAATACCACGTAACAGCCGAAAGTAGCAATAAAACATACCTTGCCTCCTTAAAACATACAAACATAAAAACTTCCTTTAAAGAAACTTCCTTTTAAACAACAATTACCAATTTTTTTCCTCGTCCAGAAGTAACGTCTTAAGGCTACCAAAATATCGACATGCCAATGTAGACATTGACAAGCCCTTCAAATTTCGTATATGACTTGGTCGTTTAAAATCAATATTTATGTGTGGTTTCGAGTGGATAACTGCTAACGAATCACCCTGTATATAAATGTACTCTCGATCTCTATTTTTCCCTACTCCGATAGCGAAGGATTAACGTTCTATCTTCTTGGCATGGCTCTTTCGTCTTCGATGCCAGTTAACCTGCGCTTTGCCCCATTGGAATCACTGGAATCGCTGCAGAGAGCGAGCTGAAGCATCAAATTTATATCTCACCTGGATCATCCCCAACTATATATGTAGATATATATATATATATATATATATATATATGTACATAATTACTATCGGATGTTTATATACATATATAACTATGCAGACCCTTGTATTAAAGCGGGAGACGACTGTGACGGGTAAAACATCGATTGTTTTCATTTTCTCAAATTATACGTATTCAAAAATATGTTTAAAAAAATATGAAGACTAAATAGTGATAATTGCGCAAGTTACAGACGAGTTAGTGACACGGTTTTAGCACTTTTTGTAAAGGGTCAGATCGCTTTTGCGTTTTATATAACATACCAGGTGTAGAAGTATGAAACCGGTTTTTTTTTGTAAAAATTCGAGGTCTGTCGTTTGAAAATGATAAAAAATCTTTCCAACGAATGGAGACGGTTTTCTGCGTCACATTCAATTGATCAGCGAGTTCTTGCTGACTTAGAGTATCATCTTCATCCAATAAGGCTTGCAATTCATTGTCTGCGAACTTTTTCGGTGGCTCCCCACGCTCTTCGTTTCTCACGTCAAAATCACCACTTTTGAGTCTTTTGATGGGCTGGAGACCAAAAGATACGACGAACTGTTTCTTTTTTACTTTTGGCAGGAAAATACAAATAACGTACGTGACACTGACACTTGTATCTAGAATATACCATCTGTGTTCTAGTGTGGGTGGCGCAGGAGACCCGCGGCTCACAAGGCCCCGCTCTCCCCAACTTTAGAAATTTCACGATTATACAGACCCGTTTATATATTGGTTTATATATAAATGGGTCTGTATATATTGGACCGTTTATATATTGGTTTGAAAATTACTTCTTATACATTATCACAAATCTCATCTTCATAAATACAAACATACTCGTATCTTCTACAATTACGGACAAAAACATTTCTTTAATCCCCACAGTGCGGATAAGGCCCAATCCCTTTTCTCGTCCCATTCTTCGAGTTTCCACGAGCTTCCCATAATCCTAAAAAATACGTTTTCTCTCGGTGGCACATTCCAGGTGAAAGGAATGAAATTCCTCCAAAGAAATCATAAATTCACGTGTTTCACTCGCTGGTACAGGCCCGAAGATTGTCGCGCCCGTAGCCTCGGGTAGCTCGCACGGGTTTACATCAATCGCCGGCAACGGGTTCGCGCTGCGGTTTCGGCATAAGCAAGAACGGGTCGAGGTAAAAAAATTGAGCAAAAAAGGAAGAGGATTGAAAAAAAATCAAATTACGTATTCTATTAGGTGCGAGGATGGCGGCGGCGTTTCGTTTGGGAAGAGAAGACGTGGCAGCACCAATAAGAGAGTGAGGGGGTCGGGACGAAAGAAGAAGAGATAGCGGCGAATCTCTCAGAGGGGAAAGGAGATAGTTTAAGAGGAAAGAAGAAGGGTGGATCTGAGGGTGAAGAGAGCGGAGGAGGGATAGCAAAAGAGGGAACAGGAGGGCGAAAGAAGTATATTGCGTTCAGCCGACGTTTACAGTCATGCTTGGTGTATGGCACGAGTGGTACCCCTGCCAAAAGCGATGGTGACACTGTTTATGGGGTAGAAAAGACAGAGGGAGAGAGAAAACAGAAAGAGAGAGAGAGAGAGAGTGAGAGAGAGAGAGAGAGAGAGAGAGAGAGAGAGAGAGAGAGAGAGAGAGACAGAGAGAGAGAGAGAGAGAGAGAGAGAGACAGAGAGAGAGAGAGAGAGAGAGACCAAGTACAGGTGTAACAGGGAGGGCGAGGGTTACCGGGGAAAGAAATGAGAAAGAGTGTAATAAATTGGCGGTGAGATTATTCTCGACATGCATTAAGACGTCAAGCGGCGACGGACGCCTTGGGAAGTATTGGCCGACACCTTATTCCTCCTCCACTTCTTCGTCCTTTCTTCCTTTGACTTCACCCTTCGAATATATGCATACATATATATGTATAGCTCTCTATCTCTCTCTCTCTCTCTCTCTCTCTCTCTCTCTCTCTCTCTCTCTCTCTCTCTCTCTCACTCTCTCTCTCTCTCACACACACACACACACACACACTCTCTCTCTCTCTCTCTCTCTCTCTCTCTCTCTCTCTCTCTCACTCTCTCTCTCTCTCTCTCTCTCTCTCTCCGTCCTTCTCTCTCTTCGCACCTCTGTCGGCTCATCTCCGAGGCTCTATAACCTACATGTGCATAAAGTTTTTTTCCGCGTGTGTCCGAGGCCTCGACGTTAAGGATATTATACTATGGCTTGATCTCCCGAGGGACTCTCTCTCTCTCTCTCTCTCTGTGTGTGTTGCCCGGTGCATTATGCCGCGCGTTAGAGATGACCGAACGCGAAAGAGAGAGAGAGAGAAAGAATGAGAAGGATGAACGTCGAGAGAAAATTATGTTCGGCCTAATCAGCCGAGGTGTGAACGGGCCCATCTGAATTCGTTAACCCCGCGCACCGTCGCTTCTCATCCCGCGATATAACACCACGAAACACGTTAACACCCTAAGATTTCTCGGAGCCGAGTACATATATCGTTCCTCTCACATGCGCCGCGATAATTTTTCATTCCACATTATCGTTCGGACGTTACGCAAGCCTCGCTCAACGTGAAAAACCTATTTTTTTTTTTTTTTTTCGTCGATGCTTTTATCCGCCGAAATACAAATTCGATTTATGCAGTTTTGCCTGCTAGTGCGGGGGAACTTCCGTTTTAGGGAAATCGTTTAATTTTTCTAATCGGGGATCACAGCGGACTTTTTGGAGGGTTAGGAAATGACAAGAAATATTGACGTTTGTAAGAAAATTTCCCGATGCGGGTAGGGATTTTTTTGCACGGTGGAACTTTATCGAAATTTGAGGTATCGAGACGTCACTTTTTACGCGTTAGCAGTGTCATTAGAACACTGTCATTATCGAATTTGCCGATAATACGTAATGATTTTGCAGTTGAATATGAATTTTATTATGATTTTTTCAATGAATGAACTATTCTTCGCCAAATTTGCAAGCACCTCCATTTTTTTGTTTTGTCAGGGGGAAATTTTTTATACGCGCTAATAGCACTTTATTTAAAAAGGATCAGAATTGGATTCTGCAAGAATAAATATAAACAAATATATATATATATATATATATATATATATATATATATATATATATATATATATATATATATATATATATATTTGTTTATTAGGATCAGAATTGGATTCTGCAAGAATAAATATAAACAAATATATATATATATATATATATATATATATATATTTGTTTATATTTATTCTTGCAGAATCCAATTCTGATCCTTTTTAAATAAAGTGCTATTCGCGCGTATAAAAAATTTCCCCCTGACAAAACAAAAAAATGGAGGTGGATATATATATATAAACAGTAGCGTGCAAAAGTTTCGGGCCCCCCAATTTTTCGTGGATATTGCATAGAAATACGATGGTACGGGAAATACAAGCGTGTGATGATACTTATAATTGGCGTCGAGATGCTTGATATTAAGGATGTCGAGTCCCTATGAAACATGTTAATATTAATTGTTCAATACTTCATGTAAAAACATACCAAATTTTCAGAATTCTGTCATCATTACTTCAACCTCCTTAAGGGTTGAAATAAAAAATGATAAGAAAATTCTGAAAATTTGGTATGTTTTTGTATGAAGTATTTAAGAGCTCGTGTTAAAATTTCACGACGATTATGAAGCTCGTTATTAAAAAATTAACATTTTGTTAAAAATAATTTTTAAATGAAATTAAAAAAAATGTATCAATAAACTTTGTTTTGTTTCCGTTGCTTTCAGTATATTGTAGATATTGCAAAATTGAGAGGTCAAAAGAAACTTATTGCAAAGTTACATCAGTTTCCATAAGACAACATTTATTTTGTGAATGGTAATTGTTCAATAACGAGCTTCCTAATTGTCGTGAAATTTTTACACGATCTCTGAAATAGTCCACACAAAACACGTACCAAATTTTCAGAATTTTATTATCATGTGCGATTTGGGACTCAACATCCTTAAAAAAAAGTGGTATAAACAGTAATATCACTCTTCAACAATTAACTATCCAACAGTTTTAATTTAATGACTGTGCAAATGTATTAGGCTATATACTATTGCGTATGAAAACGAAAAACAAAACATTATAAAAATAACAAAACATGGTTTACTTTTCTCTCTAGAGTCAATACTTCGTTGCCATGCCCTTAGCAGCGATAACAGCAGCACATCATCGGGGTGTAGACGCAATTAATTGCGAGATGCGATCTTGTGGCATCTTTTCCCACTCATATTCCAAATGATCCCATAATTCCGCCTTGTTGGAGTGATTCTTCGTTCCAACGCGAACCTTGAGCTGTTGCCACAAATGTTCAATAGGATTTTAATCCGGTGACTGCGAGGGCCAGTCGAGAAGGCGCACTTTTCGGCTTTCAAGGAAATCCTCCACAAGACGCGAAGTATGTTCGGGATCATTGTCGTGTTGAAATATCCACCCGTTCGGCATATTTTTCTCTGCAAATGGGACTATATGGTCTTGCGATTTATTTCGATACATTATAGTGTCATTAAATTGCCGTGGATTTCGATTAGCGGATAAAAAGTTATGGGGTTTCGAAGTTCGCCGAAACACCAACGCAGATAAACCAGTAGTCGCTACTGGAGCGGGTGGCTACTGGACCACGGGGGTGGGGGTCCGGAGCGTTTCCTCCCCGGCGTGGTGGAGGGGGCAGAACCCCCCACGGATGGCCAGGGGCCGGAGCCCCCAACGCAGCAAAACGAGATTTTTAATAAAAAATCATACACGTACACACACATACACCCTCACTTCAAAATTGATAACTTACTTGTTTAATCCTCGTTCTCCGGGGCATCATCCGTTGCCAGCGGAAACATGTCATTAATGGCCTCAAAAAATGCTGAAATTCGTTCGGTGTATCCGTGTTGCCGTTTGAAAAGAAATTCAGCAACACGCATAGGCCAATACTTTTTTCGCCGGCCGTACACAAATGCTCAATCATTTGAGTGCGTGCCTTGGTATCTGGATGGACGAAATTCATTTTAGGATTCACCGTGAGGTGAACGATACCATCATGGCTTAAGGGAGCTTTCCAGTGTGAAATTTTCAAAAAATCGATTTTTTTTTTTTTGCTTTATCGAATAGTATACACTCTTCCGAATATTCCCTGAAATTTTCATGCCGTAATTCAGATTATTTCGGTTACTGTACAGCATTTCTTGGAAGAAGGCAACGGAGCGCTACAGCTACAGCGAAACTTTGAACGCGTTTTTCTCGAAACAGCATTTTTCAAAACGGTGTCCAACTTGGAGGGCAGAGTTTTAAAGCTATCGAGTTGAATTTTTTACACAATATTCTTAACGTCATTGTTTATCGTGCTATGAAAGCTTTTTTTTTTTTTTGACATCTTCCTATTTTTTTGTAAAAAAACTGCCAAAAAAAATGCTAAAATCGATACTTTTTGTTCAAACCGGCGCCATTTTTGCAAAAAAAAAAAAAAAAGCCTCCATAGCACGAAAGCCAATTATATACCGATCAATAATCTTTTTGTGTTTTTTGTTTCAGATCAAAATTGTGACCCCCAACGTGGACACCACATCCAAGTGCATTTTCTGCAACAATTGTTTCATCATTTTTATAGATATTAATTAATAAATAAATCGATCGTTAAAAAATTGTTTTGTATTCTTCAATACCCAATTAATATACAAAAAAAAACCAGACCGATTAGATTATTTTTTCTTTAAAAAAAAAAATCGCGAAAAAAGCGATTTTTCGGGCTGTCACACTGGAAAGCTTCCTTAAGCAATTGTATGCCCGCCAGCATTCGCAATAAATTGTCGTTTCCTCAACCACATGTTCTTTTACTGCTGTCAAGAGTGTATTTGCATCGCGGACGTCCACCGGAACAATAAATATAAATAAATATATATATATATATATAATTGTAATTGTAATATATGTAATGTGTGTGTGTGTGTGTGTGTATATATATATATATATACAGACAAATATATATAGAGTCAGGGAGAAAGAAAGAGAGACAAACAAGTCACTATACGATTCTCTTATTCACATTTCGATAATTTTTTTTTTCAATAACGATTCGAATCATTCAAATACTACGACGTTATCTCTCCAAGGTAGTTGTAGAATCGAATATATTTTTTCCTTTCGACCCAGCTTCGTCGACGGAAGAAAAATACGAGAGCAAGAATCAAGCGAGACCGGGGTAGTTTTTCGTAATTGAATTAACCGCACGAGTCTGCATAAATCTCGGATGAGAATTTCTCTCGAGGGGGTCGTCATCGCGCGGGTATTCTTAAGCTCGGCGTTTTCTCTGGCTCGGGCTTGCTTCATTGTCAACGTTTTATTACGAATTTAGGCTTTGTAGTCGACCGGTCGGTATTTTTCTTACGAGAATTTCGGGCCTCACGGCGGGAGGGCGGGGGTGGAGGGATGTTAACAAGAGTCACGATTGCCGGAGTGAGAAGGAAGGTTTTCAAGATACGCGCGCTCTTTGTGCCGATACACACACACACACAAACTCGGGGGGGGGGGGGGGGGGATGCCGCAACCCTCGATTCTTTCTCGCGGTCGTTCCGAGAGCGAGGGAGAGCCAGGTGCTCCGTTGGTCAGTCCGTAATATATTACTTAACACCCACCGAATGGAGCGAGAGGGAAAGAGGAGAGGAAAAAATAAAAAGTAGGTGCGAGAGAAACAAGAAAGAAAGGTCGAGGGAATTGAGAAGTTAGAGTCAGAGCCAATACTGAGAGAGAGAGAGAGAGAGAGAGAGAGAGAGAGAGAGAGAGAGAGAGAGAGAGAGAGAGAGGTTCTCGTTCTTGGTTAGCCGCAGGGGGTGCTCGCATCTGGTCGAGCATCACACCTCGGCTCTTAAAAAAAACTTCCCCAGACCTACCCTTGTTATTAATCTGCTATACTGCCCGTCCCTCTATCTCTCTCTGTCTGTCTGTCTGTCTGCCTCTCTCTCTCTCTCCCTCTCTCTCTCTCTCTCTCTCTCTTGCGCCCTCCCAAGCAACGACGAAACTGCAACGTCATTGTGTAACACTTTCATCGCGTTTTATCTTCACGACGAATCTCGGCGTGATATCGGCGCACGCAACTCCGGAAAAAAATAAACTAGCGAACGGATCGGTACAACAAATTGATTCAATTGAGGAAGAAAAAATAAAGGAAAATATCTTCTCGCAGACGAATCTTCCTCTCTCACTTTGCAAATAATGAATGAATACATGAAATTTGACAAATTACGTTGTATGCAACGTGATTTTGAATTGAATCTATTGAAATTGACGAATGTGAGGTAATTCGTATGCAATGTAATTTTATAATAATTTGATCCTATGCGACGGTATTTTTTTTCTAAATAAGTATTTATATTTATTTATTCAATTTCCTAGTGTTCTTATTTTACCTATTAATTCATAATTAAATATTAATAATAAAAATGTAATATATATATATACATATATATATATATATATATATATATATATATATATATATATATATATATATGGGAGATTCTTTATTTATATTGTCGTCATTACACGCTCGTGGAATTTATTTCCCTCTAATAAGACGAGAACGATCTCGAACCGTCAGAAATCTTGTATACGATAATTATCAAAATAATTTCAATAACGATCCTCGAGCCCATCGTAAAATCATAAAATTTCGAGAGAAAAATATCGTGAATACATGTCACACCCGTGAACACGCTTTCTGGCCCTTATATATATATATATATATATATATATATATATTGGTGTGTATCTGAGTGTCGTGTGTGTGTGTATATGTATATATAAAAGTGAAACAAATTCTTCAACTCTTTATGGATTCATTTCAGGGCGTGTTTTCATTGCTTTTTTCGACGACATGTGTCTCCCCGTGGACGAGCAATTTCGAGGATGTGCGTGACGTGGGATAGAAGAAGCCGAGGTGAGAAGGACTCGATGTAAAGATGAAAACGAGAGAGAGGATAGGAGCTCTATACCTGTCCAGGTGCATCCTGCAGAGAGAGAGAGAGAGAGAGAGAGAGAGAGAGAGAGAGAGAGAGAGAGAGAGAAAAGGACAGTGAGGGAGCGAGGGAGAGGGCCAGATATGAAGTCATGAAACAGTGTAGAAAAGGAGAGATGGCAAAGATGCTGGTAACTCTTGGCCAGATTCATTCGAGAAGATCGTACACACGCCATGAGAAGGATTCTTCCCATTCTCTCTCTCTCTCTCTCTCTCTCTCTCTCTCTCTCTCTCTCTCTCCTCTCTCTCGCCCTCCTGCTCCCACCGAGTTCATTCCAATGAAGACGTAAAAGCGAGCATACCACACACACACACACACACACACACGGACACACACACGGACACGGACACGGACACACACACACGGACACCCACACACACACCCACACACACGCGCGCGCACTCACACCCACACACAACGTGACGAAGTACCTGTGTGTCTTTCGTTTCTGACACCTTCGAAAGACAGAGAGAGAGAGAGAGAGAGAGAGAGAGAGAGAGAGGGAGAGGGAGAGAGAAATTGAAAAAAAAACACCAAGGAACGAGAAGGAGAGACGCATCACGCGGCGCACGGTCAAAGGCCCGCGGGGGGTAAGGCCCCTCGGACCGTGAAGCTAATTGATACGTAAGATTACGTTCCCTGAATCCCCCCGCGGGCTTATAGAGAGGCTCTTACTACGAGTGAAAGAGAGAGAGAGAGCGCTCGCACAGCGACTCAGGGATGATTGGTTGTCCGACGAACGAACGTTGGCACTAAATTCCACCTTCGACTCGACTTCTGCCTCTCTCTCGATCTTTTGATCTCTCTTGATCTCCCTCTCTCTCTCTCTCTCTCTCTCTCTCTCTCTCTCTCTCTCTCTCGCTCTCTGGACTTGTAAGCGAGCTCTCGTGTCGTCGTGCTCGTCTTTCTACTCAGACGGGGAGCTTTACGGGAACGTATCGGCGCAACGAGCCACACACCTGTACGTCCGAGCTTCGTGCGAGCTCTCGCGTTGAAAGTTTTTAATTGCAAAACGCTCGGTGCGATCGTTCGCGGTGCGATACTGGCTTCTCCATTTTTCATTTTTTTTGCAATGGGTGTCTCAAAATGACCTGGCATTTCAAATTGCCTTATATTAAGATATTAATATTCGTACTTTTCGAATAAATAATACTTTTTGTTGATAAATTTAAATGTCAGGCGTTTTGAGACACCATGTACGTTATTCTTTGAGATAGAGCTGCAACTGACCAGCGAGGAAAGATTTTGGATCACAAGGAAGAACAACTAATAATATTTTCCTTTAATCATTTAATATTTAATATTTGTCATACATTGTACATTATTATTATATTTTATACATTGTAGTATGTTAAATATCGATGTTATATATTCATTTCTATATAATATTGTGATATAATATTAATTAATTAAAATATAATATATTTGAAGAAAAATGATACGGATGGCAATAGCAGCAATAACAATAAACATGAAAATAATAAAGGATTTTTTCAATTGCTAAATTGATAATGAGCACGGAAAAAAAATCGAATAAAATAAAAGAGATCGACTTAGGAAAGCGAGAGATTCAACGACAATGAGATGTTCACCTTTCGATTGAAAAAAACAATTAAATTATCAAGGTGATAATGAGAACGGAAAAAAAATCGAATAAAATAAAAGAGAAGGGCTTAGGAAAACAAGAGATTCAAAGACAATTAGAATTTAACCTTTCGATTGAAAAAAACAATTAATAAAATACAGTTCGATAAAACAAGTTTGATTTTAAAAAATCTTCAAAAACAATAAATAAAATGAAGTTCCGTAAGGCTAATGTTATAAATATAAACTTCTTCAAAAACAATACAAATTGCTTTTTATTGTCTAAAGAAATGTAATGGAATGGTATTAAAAAAAAAAGATTGTGGTTGCGTTCCTACGATGCAAGTTTCTCAATACCTCGGACATGTGCCTTGGACAGGTATGGGAAAAGCGAAAGAGGACAGGGTGAATCGCGGCTCAGCCGATTTCTCTCTCTCTCTCTCTCCCTCTTTCTACCTATGTAGGACATGTTGACACGCCGCGGAGTAAACTACGAAATAAAGTTGCGTATATAGGTTTGCGGTTAGGTGGTGCATGGGTGAAAGAGAGATCACGGGGTGAGGATGGACGTGCGCGTGATAGAAGGGCGACGACGGTGGTGGAGAGGGAGGGGGCCCTATCGGGGCGTGGTCGCAGGGTGATTTAGCGGCGAAAGGTGCGTGCTGTGTCTCTATCTTTTCTGTTGTGCCACGGTGGCTTGTGGAGGAGAGAGAGAGAGAGAGAGAGAGAGAGAGAGAGAGAGAGAGAGAGAGAGAGAGAGAGAGAGAGAGCGAGCGAGAGAGAAAAAGAGAGAGAGAGAGACAGCGAGTGACGGAAGAAAGAGGGCGAGAGCCCGAGAAAGAGCCAGAAAGAAAAAGGATACATACAGGGAAAGGTATATTTGAAGACATTCGACTTTGAGGACTATACTAAAAACTTTTTCTTTGTTGTATACATGTGCGTGCGTGTGTGTATGCGCCCGCGTGCGTGCATGCATGCGCGCGCGCGCGCGCGTGTGTGTGTGTGTGTGTGTGTGTGTGTGCGCGTGCGTGCGTGCGTGTGTGTGTGTGTGCGCGCGCGCGCGTGCGTGCGTGCGTGTGTGTGTGTGTGCGTGCGTGCGTGCGTGCGTTCGTCGGTGCGTGTGTGGGTGTGTGTGCGTGCGTGCGTGGGTTCGTGCGTGCGTGTGTGGGTGTGTGTGCGTGCGTGCGTGCGTGCGTGTGCGTGTGTGTGTGTGTGTGTGTGTGTGTGTGTGTGTGTGTGTGTGTGTGTGTGTGTGTGTGTGTGTGTGTGTGTGTGTGTGTGTGTGTGTGTGTGTGTGTGTGTGTGTGTGTGTGTGTGTGTGTGTGTGTGTGTGTGTGTGTGTGTGTGTGTGTGTGTGTGCGTGTGTGTGTGTGTGTGCGCGTGCGTGCGTGCGTGCGTGTGTGTGTGTGCGTGTGTGTGTGTGTGTGTGTGTGTGTGTGTGTGTGTGTGTGTGTGTGTGTGCGTGCGTGCGTGCGTGCGTGCGTGCGTGCGTTCGTGGGTGCGTGTGTGGGTGTGTGTGCGTGCGTGCGTGGGTTCGTGCGTGCGTGTGTCGGTGTGTGTGCGTGCGTGCATGCGTGTGCGTGTGTGTGTGTGTGTGCGTGTACACGCGCGCGCGCGTAAATATATAGCCAGAAAGCGCAAGAAAAGAGAAAAAGGCCAGAAAGTGCGAAAGGGACGGCGAGAACGCGAAGAAAGACGACGTTAAAGAACACATAGACCTGACTCTCTTGGATCGGTATTTCGGGGCGGCAGCTTTACAGCCGTTTAGTGTTTTACGGCCGTTTTATGAACGTTCGCCGTTACCTTTCGCTCGCACACGATATATAACTCACAGGCCCCGAAGAAGGCGAAACGAAGGAGGGAGAGAAAGAGAGAGAGAGAGAGAGAGAGAGAGAGAGAGAGAGAGAGAGAGAGCCAAATGCGCGCTCTATTCCTTTCCAATACAAAATATACACATATCCGTATTCGCGAAATAACTATAAAGTGTATTTTCTCATATCTATAGGCGCGCGCCTGCAAGATTTTATTGGCGCCCGTCAAGAAGCGCAACGCCGGAATTCCGCCCTCGAGAGATCACTCCAACGTGGGTGAATGTTCTTTCGAATAAAATTGTAAAAAAAGTAAAACCATTCACATCGCGACGAGCCGCGGGGTGGAGCGAGGCGGTTACGAATATAAAATATACTCACTCTCACGATATTTCAGAATTACCGTCACTTTCGGCATTTAATTTTTAATAAGATGTAACAAACCCTTTTTTATGCTCCGTCGGAGGAATTCACCATTGGGATGTTGTGCAAGGCTGATGGGAATGGAGGATCCGGTTTTATGATATATCTAATGGCCGATCGTTAGACACGATACACACCTCCGAGCTCAATGGGATCTCCTTTATTATTTTCTGTATATATATATATATATATATATATATATATATATATATATATATATGTGGAAGTGCATCGATAGATATAAATAGAAAAGTTCAGATTCGCGAATGAGGGCTGAGAACGGTTTGTATCAACTATCCGTATTGCTATCTCGTCAATAGACTCACGTTTGTACATAGATACTTATTTTCTCGCGTATGCATGGAAATATGAGTTGCTCCGCGTCGAATCAGCGGCGTTCAATGTCCTCAAAGATTTTTAATCGTCAAAGATTTGACGCTGACACAATTTATGGGGAAAGATCTTCATGATTTTTTTTAAAGCGAAGATATCTTCAGCAATCTTTAAATTGAGGACACGTTTAATTGCTACTTCTGGCTGTTACGTGGCATTTGTTTAAATTGATTTTTTTAAATGACGGAAATATGGTATGGTCTTCTATGCTGCGTTTTCAAAAATGGTGTGACGTGTAGCTAAAAAACCAATCAAATGATTATAATGAAATTTAGTACAAATCTTTCGAACCTCATTGTCTAAAACATGAACCTAAATGTTTGCAAGTATAAAAAAAAGTATTTTTTATTGCAATATGTCGCCATTTTTCGGGGAATTCAATATCTTTCTTTCAAAGCGTAGCAATGAAATCGAGTTTTATTCGCACAACGTTGTTAATAGGTTTTTTACAAAATGCTAGTTTTTCTCTTATATCTACCTTAGCTTATTTTCCACTCTTCATATTCTATTTCTTGTCACTATGTAACATTTCTCTGTTTTTCTTAGTTCAATCCCCCCTCCTTCTCTTTTTCCTCCCCCTTCCTCCTTGCACGTTTTTCTGCACACTTCCTCTGTTTCCCTAACATACTCGCATATCCCTTTTTGTATCTTCTCACCCAACATATTTATAATTTCTCCCTTTATCTCTAAATTATACATTACTTGCACCCACTCTTCTGCTTTCAAAGCATACCATTTCATAACTTTTCAACATTCTTCACTCTTTCTTGGTTCATAGTCTGCCTGAGTGGCCTTAGGCCACAGTAACTGGTATAAAATCATGTGCGAATTTAACAATTTTTTTTTCGTATTAAAAAGTGATTTACTCATAAAATTAATTATACATCTATTTAGTATGAATATCAAGCTGTTAGAAAGTATATATTTTTTTTGTTGATGTACAAAATGGCCGACTACTAATATTTCCCTAAATTTTCCCTCGCCTGAATGTACTTCCATTTCAAATACAATTTCAATTTCAAAAACAATTCAATTATTCATTATTTTATTCTGATGAGAGTATTCGGATGACCAAGCCCAAATTTTACAGACAATTTATACTCATTCTTGCCGAGCTGGAGTTTTTTTTAAATTGATAAATATCGATAAACTATGGAGCTATTATTATTTAAACAATATGCCGCCGTTGCCGTATGGCCAATCGGTATAGGTGGTTCTGTCAATTAGGATAATCTGAAATAAAAAGTAAAGAACGTAGGTTCAGTATAACAATAAAACTTTCGTGCGACCGGATACTTTGGTAACATTTTGATAATTACGAGAACGACAGGCTGTTGAGAAAAGAGTTCGATTTTCTATCGAAAAAAAACTTTAATTATTTGTTGTTAACAAATGGATAAACCTGTCGAAAAATCATCTGGTCGTACGATGGAAAATGCTATAAACCATGCTCCGTCTGAATTTGAAAACAATCAGACGAATAAACATTGAGATACGACTGACATCGTTTCACAAAACAGTGTTTCGAGAAAAAACGTAAAGACAATCTAAGCGTTGACAAAAATTGTCATAAATCGGTCAGTTTTCGACATTTTCACAATATCTTTGTTGCAAATTGAAGACACTACCCTAGGCTCTAAAACTACCGAACATAAAAATCGTCTCGTTGAAATTCCAAGCTTGTGCAAACCCCTTAAAGCACTAGGACCAAAGCAACGAGTCCGTGACACACCGAGCAAATGCATTTTTAATATCGAGCTAGGTCAAAATCGATATTCAATTGTACGATCGAACGAGTGCACATGGAGGACGCTATACAATCAACGGTACTCATAGGGCTCTTCTAGCTTGTATAAGATTATTTTGAGCATTATTATGGTTATTGTTCGCAGCCACAGCCGAGGTGAGATATGGTAAACGATGCTAAGATTAATTCGCGATCAAACGCTCGCGGGCTCGCACTGCACCTATCGTTATTATGGCACCTATCTATGGATGAAGGGGTGTGAGCAGGAGAACTAAAGATAAAGGGACGGAGAGAGAGAAAGAGAGCTAGTGCCATAGATATATATATATATATTTATATATTTATATATATTTTCTCACATAGATATATGTGAGAAAATCCGTGAGACAGTATCCAAGCCACAGTATTATTCAATACTCGTCTCCGCACGGTGAAGCTGACCGATCCAGCAAAGTTAACGCCGACGATTTCCCGTGCACGATCATAAGCGATCGAATCGGTCAGCTTCATTGTGCGCAAACGAGTCGTTGGTCTGGTTATAAATACACTATGAATCTATGTGTATTAATCTACCACCTTCCCGCGAGGCGTGGGTTTGGACCGCAAGATTCTCCTCATTGTCAGACACCAATCTATGTGTATATATACTATATATATATCGCTCTCTGATCTTATTGGTTATTCGCGTCGAATAGATAATTGATTCAACTCAAATTTTACATAACTATGTATACACACATTTTTATTTATTATTCATATATATATATATGTGTGTGTCTGTGTGTGTATACATATATTCTAAGAATATCGAAAAAATTTAGACGGCCCAAATAAATCCATCTATATGTATATATTTTTTTATTGGAATTTAATTCATTGTTTTGTGGAATTATTAATATATTTATCCAACATATATGAATATATATATATATATATGTGTTGGATAAATATATTAATAATTCCACAAAACAATGAATTAAATTCCAATAAAAAAATATATATGTGCCGAGGACATCTTTTTCGATCTTTCGATATTCTTCTGATTTCTTCTCTACATTTATATTTTTTTCGAGGCTTCGAATACTGGCTGGGATCATGCACCCGGGTCATACTAATTGTAAGCAAACTTCGATCGCAACTTTCTCACCTATATGTGTCCATATATATATATATATATATATATATAATATATGACTCAAGGCTCAGGCGGACTTTCTTTTGTTTCTGGATGTCCGGTGGTGTACAGAGTTACGTGAGAGAGAAAAGGGACGCGGAAGGACGAGGAGGTAAGGGAGAAAACACAAGGGAGCGAAAAAGGGGACAAGGAGTAGAGAGGGAGAAAGGGGAAAAGAGAGAGAGAGAGAGAGAGAGAGAGAGAGAGAGAGAGAGAGAGAGAGAGAGAGAGAGAGAGAGAGAGAGAGAGAGAGAGAGAGAGAGAGAGAGAGTCGGAGGCAGAGGGAGAAAGAGCGTCGGATGAACGTATGTGTCGGCAGAGGTGGCCAAGGGAAAAGGGAGAGAATATTTCGATTATCGAGTCGCGGCGTCGGGCGCTTCACCGCCACATATACCTTGGCACGCAACGATCGACTAACTCAGCGGTAACGCCCCCGACAAACGCCGCGCTCCACCCTCTTCGACGCCAGAAGCGCGGGGGATTCACTCGTTTTAAACACACACACACTCTCACACACACACACACACACACACACACACACACACACACACACACACGCGCGCGCGCGCGCGCGGAGATGTGTGCATGTGTGTATGTGTGGTGTGTGTGTGTGTGTGTGTGTGTGTGTGTGTGTGTGTGTGTGTGTGTGTGTGTGTGTGTGTGTGTGTGTGTGTGTGTGTGTGTGTGTGTGTGTGTGTGTGTGTGTGTGTGTGTGTGTGTGTGTGTGTGTGTGTGTGTGTGTGTGTGTGTTCGTGCGTGTGTGTGTGTGTGTGTGTGTGTGTGTGTGTGTGTGTGTGTGTGTGTGCGTGCGTGCGCGCGCGTGTGTGTGTGTGTGTGTGTGTGTGTGTGTGTGTGTGTGTGTGTGTGTGTGTGTGTGTGTGTGTGTGTGTGTGTGTGTGTGTGTGTGTGTGTGTGTGTGTGTGTGTGTGTGTGTGTGTGTGTGTGTGTGTGTGTGTGTGTGTGTGTGTGTGTGTGTGTGTGTGTGTGTGTGTGTGTGTGTGTGTGTGTGTGTGTGTGTGTGTGTGTGTGTGTGTGTGTGTGTGTGTGTGTGTGTGTGTGTGTGTGTGTGTGTGTGTGTGTGTGTGTGTGTGTGTGTGTGTGTGTGTGTGTGTGTGTCTACTTATATGTCTGTATATGTGTGAATTGTTTTGTCTTTCGCAATCTTTCACACGAGCCCGATCTCTTACCTTTTCCGTTCTATGGCAGCAAAGAGGCCACAAGGCGGAACCACCGCAAGACAGCGTTCCTTTTGCCCTTAAATTAATTTGCCCCGATTAAATTTTAATTAAAAGCGCGAACGGGAACGCTGCGCTTCTGCAACGTCGCGGGAACCTCTCGCGTATCGTTTCTGTCTTATTTTTTGTGTTTTTGTATTCTTTTTCACGAGGATAAAAATGGGTGTCCAAAATTTTCGTTGGTTTGAAAAAAGCACGGAGAATAGAGAAGATGAAGAGCAAAAGAATTTTCTTCGATTGGGAGCTCGGTCGAAAGGGTATTGTCCGCACCGAAGATTGATGGAAAAACAAGGCTCGGAAAGATCGCCCCGAGTACGTGGATACGCGTAATAATGAGGTCGAACGTAATTATACAGACGATGCCGACGACCAGAGTTTCGGCGATCGAAGAACGACGTGGTTGACGTATATGTATATGATTTCGAAAATAAATCCGTTAACGAGCGAGCAAAAATGAATAAGGTTGACAAGCAAAGTACTGTTTTAGGATTTTTTTCTTGAGCCTCGTTCGATTTTTCATTTTATTTTTTCCCCTTTTTTCCGAGTGGAACTTTGGATTGAAACATCGCTCGGGTATTGGAAGGTCTTTGGGGCAATCGCGTTGATGAATAGTTGGATGGAGAAAAAGCTACACCTCCGGACATTTTTTCCTCGACCGATTTTCGGATAGGAACATCGCAGCGGGTTTTCGACTTCTTTTGAAGGGGGTGATACCTTTAGGCGAGGAAAAAAGTTGCCGATATACATGATTTTTATTTAACAGGAAAGGCGTGAGAGACCTTACCATTTTTGAGCCTTAGGGCATGTTTTATTATCACTTTTGGCTGTTAGATGGTATTTTCGATTTTTTTTCTTCTAATGTTTAAAAATGGCGGATTTATGGCATGGTCTTCTGAACTGCATTTGCAAATCGGACTCGGTGTATAGCTAAAAAACTAATCGACCGATTCTGCTTAAGTTTGGTATACATTTTTCTAACTTTATTATCTAAAATACGATTCTAAATGTTTTTGAAAATTAGAAAAGAAAGTATTTTTTGATTGCGAAATGTAGCTATTTTTTCAGAAACTCAATCTTTTTGTTTCAGAGCGTACCGTTTCATCGATTTTCAACATTTCTCACTTTTCCTTAGTTCATATTCTTCGTGTGAGTGTTATTGAAAGAAAAATCTTCGTTGATTTTTTTTCACATTAATCCCGCCGACGCTGCGTGTCACGACGACCTTAAGTCTAAAAAATGGTGAAGAAATCTTTCCATAAAAAATAAATGAAAATCGGCACTATTTTCCCGACGAAAAAATATCTTCCCCCTTAACGGTTGGACGTGACAATTAAAAAAAGTGCCATAACGCTAGCACTTTTAAAGCTAGAGAGGAATCTTTTCACCGGAATTGTCTTGAATCCGACTGTAATACCGTGTGGAGACAAAAATATACTACCATTTGAAAAATTGAAGAAGACTATATATTTGACACGTCGTAGACTGCAAATTTTGTTCGAAACATTTTTCCTTTTTGGTGATTGTTCCTGAGATATTTTACGATTCTTCTTGAATTGGGACACCCGGTGCATGGCTTCGAATATATAGATATATCTGTATGGGGATGGGACGTTTCGAACCCTTTGGATCTACGCAATGTTGGATTTCGGAACATTTGGCTACGAAATATTTGTAGGTGTGTGTCCGTGTAGGGAATTTTCGACAATATCGCGCGCGCGGACTCTCTTTCGAATATCCACGCCTACCCATAACGATATTTTAATTAAACCGAGATACGCGCTCTTCGTGAGAGAGGAGCGAGCAGAAATTCAATCTTGAGATAATAAATGATCGTAGCTCGGGTTTTCGCTCTGCTCCCCGACACCTTTTACCTTCGTTGCTCCTGTCTCTCTCTCTCTCTCTCTTTCTCTCTCTCTCTCTCTCTCTCTCTCTCTCTCTTTCTTTCTCTCTCTCTCTCTTTCTCTCTCTCGAGGTATGTACGAGAGAGACGCTCGATCCCGCTGCTTTGGCTCGCTCATTTCTGACGGAGAGCCGACACCTCGAGATTTTAAAGAGTTCACACCTTCGCGTGCACTCGGAGGCCGCGAAGCCTCGCAGCTGCGCAATTGCGTGCACGGATCATCGACACGAAAAGACTTTTCTTAAACTTTTTCAAATTTGTCAATTAAAAAATTACAATTCAAGACTTTAGTCAAATGAAATTAAAACACGATTTTTTTATTTTAATTTTTAAACAGGAAATTGAATATTTCCATTAATTAACATTTTTTTAATTGAAGGTACATTTTTTTTAGATTAGACCCTTTTTTTAATAAAAATTGAACCATTTTTAAAGTTGGAATTAATATTTTTATCTTTGGTTTTGATTTTTGAAAGTGGAATTGAACAACTTTTTTAAGTTTCAGTTTTTTTAAATTGAAACAAAACAATTTTTTAACATTTTTAATTTTCAATACTGGAATTTAATAATTTCTAGAACATTCTTCTTTTTTAAATGAAAATTAAACAATTTTCATAGATTTAACGTCTTTATACGCACGATTGTATTTTCCTCGATCTCCTACTAAACGTCTCACTGGTTGGCTTTTTGTCCCTAGCATGTGAAATATCCTCGATCCGTAAGCGGCTGTATTAATTGGAATTCAAATTTATTGGCTTGGCGAGCTCCGATTATTTATCGTGGGACGTTTCCCAAAAATGTGCGTTATAAAAAAAAAAGGAAAAAAAAATCAATTTCTTTTTTTCCAAGATTATTCGGAGGCTCGAAAAGCAGAGAAGGGATGCAGCAGACACGTAGGGAGATTTTAAGGTGGGTCGTAAAGTTGACCGCTCGTGTGTGCGAACGTGCGTGGCCGCGGTCGATCGACTATGAATAAAATTCAATATATCTCTCGAATAATGTCAACATATAGCGGGTGGCTCACTAGAAAAGACACATTCACAGTCGTCCACTAATATTAACTTGACACAAAAAAAGTAGTAGAAAAAAGTTGGTCATCATCGATATTTTAGTAACCTCCTTTTTCTTCAGACGGCGTCAAATTTGAAGGTAAATTCGGTTTTTTCAAACGGAAGTATATGTATGCTCGCACCTTGAACTTTTTTTTTAACGGAACCATGAACGATCGAGGATTTGGATGGCCTCGCCACGTTGAAAAAATTAATAAAATGGACATTAGCTGGAGGTAACGAATTTGGCACTTGTGACAGCAAATAATAATATTTATTGAATAACTCGTACATTTTGATACATTTTTATAGAATTTTGAAACGATGTGTAAACCCTTTGAAACGTCTCGTTATAAAATCTGTAATTTATAGTGGCACACGATCTATTGAATTTTCCGTATATCTACGTATACATTTCGTCGTAGAATATTTTAATAAATACATAGAAACATATATAATATATACATAGAAATAAATACATAGAAACATATATATATATATATGGATTAGGTACAATTTCGGCGTAGAATTAATTACGAGGAGGCTCTGACACGGGTCCGATTCCATTTTATCCTTCGATCCTGCGTGGCCGTCTCTCCGCTCTTCCGAGACCACAGAGTTCCTGCCCACGATATCCCGACGTTTCATGTGGTGTTTCTTCGCAGGTATTATTATTATTATTATTATTATTATTATTATTAATTATATATATATACAGGGTGTCTTAAAATGACCTGACATTTTAATTTATTTATAAAACGTATTATTTATGTAATAAGTACGAATATTAGATATTTAAAAAAAATTTTAATGAATTTAAAGAAGTATTATTTTTTATCATCTGAACTAACTTAGCCTCTCAAACATGTTTTTTGAACCCATAAGGCGACAAAACCCTTTAGAATTTTCAATAAATCGATTTTCTTTTACATATTTCGAAAGTATGATACCCAAAGAATATGCTGACGAAAGGAAAACTCGAAATATTGAATATTTGCGGAGTTATCGCATACAGTCTAGAGCGCGGGGTCAGTCACTACAATTAATAGTTTTCACATGTTGAAACTTTAAACGCTCTTGTCTCGAAACTACTTTTTCAAAAACTGCTCGTGTTGTAACTGAAAAAGTTATCGACCGATTGGGATGAAATTTTGAGAGGTTACTCTCGGTAATATTATCGGAAGGATATACCTAAAATTTGAAAGGTAGCGTGTAAACGAATCATTTTTTTGGGGTCAAATATGTCGGAAAAATGGTCGAAAATTCGAACATTGGAGTAAAAAGGCTCCCACATTTTTTATTTTACACTTTTTCATAATTTTTTGCGTATATCCTTCCCCTTAATACGTCAGTAAACGAATGACACTTATTATATCTTTTTACAATCGATAGAAAAAGAGTGACAACTGCAGCACTTTTCGATGTCGCGGAAAACAGGCGTCCGAACACCCTTAAGGATGCTGAGTCCCAAATCGCAAATGATGATAAAATTCTGAAAATTTGGTATGTTTTTGCATGAAGTATTTTAGAGGTCGTGTAAAAATTTGACGACAATTAGGAAGCTCGTTATTAAACAATTAACATTCACAAGTTAAATGTTGTTTTATGGAAACTGATGTAACTTTGCAATAAGTTTTTTTTTGACCTCCCAATTTTATAATATTTACAATATATTGAAAGCAACAGAAACAAAACGAAGTTTATTGATAAATTTTTTTATTTCTTTTAAAAATTGTTCTTAACAAAATGTTAATTTTTTAATAACGAGCTTCCTAATCGTCGTGAAATTTTAACACGACCTCTTAAATACTTCATACAAAAACATACCAAATTTTCAGAATTTTCTTATCATTTTTTATTTCAACCCTTAAGGAGGTTGAAGTAATGATGATAGAATTTTGAAAATTTGGTATGTTTTTACATGAAGTATTCAGGAGGTCGTGTAAAAATTTCATGACGATTAAGAAGCTATTTATTGAACAATTAACATTAACATGTTTCATAGGGACTCAACATCCTTAACAACACCGGCATTATGTTGGTCATCCCAAAAAAAAATTTTTTTACACTTGACAGTTATAATAAACTCATGACCAAATTTGAAAATGACCAGATTATTTTATCCCCTCTAAAAAAATTCTCGAAAGAACCTATTTTTCACGCTCCTAAAGGGATTTCTCGCCTTAATGAAAATCTAATGATAAACATCACTTAAATGTTCTCCTTCGATTTTGGTGAAATTCATACATCAAACATTGCGAAATACTAGAATATTTGTATACCCCTTAAGGTGAGGAGTTGGCCGCTTCTTCAGCGGATGGGGAGTAACGAGGGGAACCACTTCTTCAGCGGACGGGAAGGGTAGCTGCTTGTTCAGCGGGCGGGGTAATACTTTTCAGCAGAGTCTTGTCCCGTCTTGGCAAGGAACAGCTTGGAAAAGTGCTTGCGATACGGTCCGCGCTACTAGTTTTATAGACCAGCGCGTACCATGAGGAGAGTCGAGCGCCTCGAGCGCGCGGTTGGAGCCCGAAGCTTCCGAAAGTGGAAGCGGGAGCCTGGACAAACTTTAGTGCGCGGGTCTCCTACTTCGGCGCTGGAGTTGCTCGACTCTCGGGACCAAAGTATAATTCGCGAGTCCCCCGTCTTGACGCTGTAGTCGCGCGAATCTCGAACACGAAATGATACAGGGTGCCGAATCGTGCCCGGGGCATATACAGCGTCTTGTTTGACAGATCGTCACCGCGAATTTCATAAAGTGCTTTTATTTTAAATTACTTATTACCGCGCGGGCTTAGGGAGATTGACAAGTGTGTTGGAAACATTGCGTTGATGCGGTCTCCGCCAGCACCTTTTCGTCGGAGTTGTCACCTGGCTCGACCTTCAAAGAGAGTTCCTCGTTCCAGATCTGGCAAGTGTAAATCTGGACACGTATCACTTGTCGAGATTTACATCATTATGAAAATTATGAAAATAAAATGAAAATGAATAGACATAGTACAGTAATAGTATTTATAGGTTAACTCCGATCCGTTGCCCACCCTCCAAGTAGCTTGGCGAATATCCCAACAGCATTTCAAGTGAGGTTTATACTTATTATAGATTCTTCCTCCTATGCACTGAAGCTTCGAGCTCCTTGCCCTTGTGACAGAGGCTTCGTCGAGGATTGACACCTTGGCGAGTCTGCGCGTCGCAGCGGTAGAGGTCGTTTGCTTCAGGAAAGATTTGTCGCATGATTGTATCGCGAGGGTATGGTGTATGCATGGTGTTTATAATGGTGTTTTAAATGGTGTATGAATGCCATACGTTAGGTTATGGAGAATGCTGTGTGCAAGGTGTGCGAATTTTGCACGCAAGGTGTGCGCGGGGTTCAATGGATGTATTTAGTGTATGATTATATTCTAATGTGTTTTGTACTCTCTTTCATGTTCAGCGGAGACGCAGGAACAAAGACAGCAGCGTAAATGTAGCGTACCCCAGGGTGGGGTACAACATGGGTTGGTCATTTATTTTTACTCAACAGTGCACTTCACAACGATAACACAAGTTTAAAAAACAAGACAAAAAATTTTTACCAAAGTATCAGCCCTTCGAAATCAATCAAATTACCTTTTTTCGTCACTCTAAAGGCAACAGAGATATTTGGGGCGGTCACGTTAAATGGTCCACCTTGTATATGAGATATTCCACGTGAATGTGGTGGACTTTTTCCCTGACCCCCGCCAATTAGATTTATTTTTTTCATGTCATTCCATTGACTCTAAAAGACACCCTGAATTTGTTTACATTTTTCGAAACAAACCTCAGTCAAAAAAAAAATCCGTAATAAAACGCCCCGATTTAAAAATCTGAAAAAATTGCCAAAAATGCGTGATTATATGTAAACTTTTTCAAGCTATTACCCGTAGTGGAAGTATGATTTTTTCTGTGCTGAAGACGACTTCGATTGAAATTAATACCAGAACTTTTTGACTGCTAACGAAAAAATCATTCTTCCACTGCGGGTGAATAGCTTTTTACATATGATCACGCATTTTTGGGAATATTGTCCGATTTTTAAATCACGGCGTTTTTTTCGGAAAACACAATTTTTTTGACTAAGGGTTGTTTCAAAGAAAGTAAAAAAAATTCAGGGTGTCTTTTAGTCAATGAATCACATTTAAAAAAATGAATCGAATTGGCGGGGGTCAGGGAAAAAGTCGACCGGATTCACGTGGAATACCTCATATACAGGGCTACTGGTTATTGATCACGATCTCGTGAAAGGGTTGTACATGTTTTCCGCTATTAAATAACCCAAGAAAGCTTGAAGCAAAAGTAAACTATTTTTCGAGATATTATTATTCTTATTATTTTTTAAAGTGAGTGGTGGGCAGCTTTAAAAATAAATTTAACAAAAAACTGTTGCATGGAATCAAACCTTTTTATTATTCGTAGTTTGACAATACAGCAACAAGGAATTATTATCAGCCATATAAGAATAATGATAAAAATAGCAGAGTTTTCGTTACCTAATTTAAAAATGTACGCAAATTATTTTAATTTTATTGTTGAAAAAATTTACATTTCACATTAAAAAACAATAATTATAAAAATCGTAGTATCTCGAAAATGGTTCACTTTTGCATAAAGCATTACTAGATTATTGGACAGCGGAAATTATAGCCTACAATCCTTTCTCGTGATCGTGACCAATGACCTGTAGCCCCGTATACTGACAAACGAGATCACGGTTCTTGATTGCCCGGTAATCAAGTACCCAAGAAATCCTACCGTGATTCGACCCGAAAGAAAACTCCCTTTTTCCCCTGCCAGTAAAGTCGACGTTTGCAGTATTGCGCTGGACTGCAATAAAAATGGATTAATTTGAAGTTACGAAAATTTTTGCCGAAGAAAAAAATTCACCGAAACATTTTTTTCTTTGCTTTCTCTTTTTTTTTTATGATTGACAATATTTACATATTGGGGCATGTGGTGACTGAGGTATGCCATGTGTCATGGTGATAGACCTAGTAAAAAGTGATTGGTCGTGACCGGTTTGATTTCATCGCCTATAAATCAAGCCGCTCGTCGTAATTCCTATGTTCATACCGCGCATACACCGACACCGATACTTTACGAAAGGACAATAATAGTGGAATTAGGTACAGTAATAACCTTTAAAACGGAAGCGCTAAGCATCCTAATCGCAATTAGGTGAATGGACTATTAAAAAAAAAAAAACGCGTATAAACTGTTTTGTTGGCACGCCTACCTCGTTCTGCTTCTATCGTGTGTCTGCGATCAGCGCTTGTGGATCAAGACATCGAGAGGGGCCCCTGGTCAAGCGGGAAGACGCGATGACGAACGCTTTTTCGATTGTGACTCAACGAAAAATAATCCGGCGTCGATGATTGTTCTCGATGTTGTATAGCTCACGACATTTGTATGGGAAAGGGACTTTTTGGATCACTTGTATCTATGTAATGTTGATTTTGGGGACATTCGGTTGTTTTGAGGACGGTGCTGGAAATGACGTATATATGAATGTGCCTATACTGGTTGGGAATTATTTTGATGATAATTGAGTATGTCGGACGTGGGAACAATTGGCTACTATTAGGATATTATTATAACTTCAAGATGCAAAGATTTTTTACGGGTTTGCGCAAGATTGGGGCCGAATAAACAGGTGTAATACAAATTTTTGTTACAAGAATATTGGAATGAGGAGGTTGGGATTTTACACACAATTTATACATATTCTTGCCAAGGTTGAGATTTTTTTATCGTAAAATGTTGATTAACAATGAACTTTTTATTACTTGAGGACTCACGCTCTTTAAAATAAAGGGCAAATTTGAGATTTTTTTTAACGTGGAAGTTTTTTGTACAATACATTTTTTTGTACAGTACATTTTTTTGTACAATGGAAGCAGTAAAAAATTGAATTGGAATACTGTATTGTACATAGCCTTGAGTGTTCAAACATATTTTTTTCGTAATTTTTCAATTATTTTCATGATTTTTATTAGGGAAAGATTTTTTTTCAATTTAATTAAAATTTTTAATTAAATATTATGTAATGTTGATTATCAGGACATTTGTTTGTTTTGAGGACGGTGCTGGAAATGACGTTTATATGAATACGCTTAGCTTGGTTGGAAATTATTTTTAAGACGTTTGAGGACGATGGGCGTGGGAACAATCGGCTACTATTACGATATTGTCATAACGAAGATGCAAACATTTTTTACGGATTTGCATAAGTTTGGGGCCGAAAAAAACAGGTGGAATATAATTTTTTTTTACGAGAGAATTGGAATAAGGAGGTTGGGATTTTACACACGATTAATACGTAGTCTTGCCAAGGTTGAGATTTTTTTTAATTGGAAAATGATGATAAACAATGAACTCGGTATTACTTCAGGACTCACGCGCTTTAAAAGAAAGGCCAAATTTGAGATTTTTTCAACGATAATGGAAGCAGGGAAAAATTCAATTGGAAAAGTTTGTTGAATGCCTTGGGTGTTCAAACATTTTTTTTCGTATTTTTTCAATTATTTTCGTGATTTTTTATTAAGGAAAGATTTCTTCACCTTTTTTGAGACTTACGGTATGTTTTATTAATACTTTTGGCTGTTAAATAGTATTTGTTTTATTACTTTTTAAAAATGGCAAAGGTATGGCGCGGTTTTCTAAGCCGGTTGCGGAAGATGTAGTCAGACAGCGTGATATGTAGCATTGGTGGCATAAATCTGAAAAAACCAATGATTTTTCGTTCATTAATACTCATACGCAGAATATGAGCCAAAAGAAAGTGAGAAATGTTGAAAATCGATTAAATATTACGATTTATAACAAAAATAAAGTATAAATACTTTATTTAAAAAAATGTTAAACATTTAGTGTCATCTTTTAGACAGTAATATTAGGACGAATCATACCAAGTTTCATAGGAATCGATTGACTAGTTTTTTAGCAATACGTCACGCCAATTTTGAAAATGTAGTTTAGAAGACCGTGCCATACCTTCTCCATTGTGGAAGATTAATAAAAAAAAATACCATGGAGAATAAAATAATTCTCCTTCCCGAGCAGAAATATTTTCGTATAAAAATGAAGCTAAAGTAAAACTGAAGTAAGTCATGGAGTGTCAAAATAAAAACAAAGTATGACCGCATACATATTTCGAATTTTTTTACATTTTTGAAATTTCGCAAATAACGAGAATGGCGAGCTGTAGGAGAAAAAGTTCGATCTACGACGAAAAAAAAAACTTCAATCGTTTGTTACTAACGGATGGATAAACGTGTGAAAGAATCATCCAGCCATATGATAGAAAATGTTATAAGCTATGCTTCGTCCAAATTTCAAAAACATAGTTTCCCGAAAACGAAAAAATAAAAACGGGTATATCGCAGAGGCTGTTCACCATATCGCAGTGAGCGCTCTGACCCTTCGAAAAATCGTCAGAACTCGGTCAATTCTTTAAAAAATCTCAAAACTCCAAAATCAGCGTTAGGAACCTGAGCTACAAAATTTTTTTTTTTTGTAAATGCATCTCTCAAATCTCCAGCTCATCCAGAGCTCTCAAATGCAAATCCGTACGACACTTTTTTATTCGCATAAATCCTCATTCACAACACACGTGATAATACTAGCAGCTATGTAAAAAAACTTCCTAAACTGCAAAACGAATTTCTCTTTTATTGTTCTGTCTGCACATTTTATTCCACGAACTACCACAGTAGCTTACCCTTCAAATTCATTTTGCAGTTCCGGAAGCTTTTCCCCACCTGCGCAATTATTATCGCCATTATTATTTTCATTTGTAGCCGCTGCCCTGAAAGCTAGGAATAATATAAATAAAATACTGTCATACGGATGTACGTGGACCATTAAGCCCATAAAGCGATCTCGGCCACGCCGTTTTGCATTTAAACACCCAGTGCTCAAGCACGAGCATGTAGGTATGCACACAAATGCATTTCAGTGAACTGCATGTACAGGGTGTCCTGTAATTAACGGATAATCCTGAAACTATCGATAGGCCAGATGATGTCCTACAATATTCTGGAATTCCAGTTTAATAAAAGATAACGGTTATCGACATTTTGGGCTTCATGTAATTTAAAAAAAAATCATCTTTTGGTTCTTCGCATGCCTTTTCTACAAATGACACGAATCGGCAATACCTAAGCAACTTTCAAAGTAATTGACACGATATGCGTAGTACATTCTTCTTACACCGCAGGCTATTAAGGAGCTATACCAGTCTTAACCCTGAAAATTTGGGTGATTTTCGGGAATTTTTCGGAAGAAAAGTACTCGATTAAATGATTCGGAAAATTAAGTATATATTTGGCTATATTTGACCTATATTACATAATTTTTTCATAGAAAAATATTGAGATCCAGCCGACTTATGCGCTGCCTTCGGAGGCGCCAAAAAAAAGTTCCTCCACTGCTCACTTTTACTAAACTAAAATTCCGGCATATAGTAGGACGTAATCTGACCCATCAACAGTTGCAGGATTATCCACTAATTACAGGACACCCTGTACATATGAACGAACGCACAATATACATTTATATACAGGGTGGATCAATAACTATTAGTACCTTGGATATCTTCCAAACTATAAGGGTCACAGAAATATTTGCTGAAATGAAATTGCACAGTACGAAAGGGGCCATTCGATAGCGATGATAGTTTTTTTGCAGGTGGAGGTACTTCGGACATTTGAAGATCAACTCCATGTTTTTGAATGGATCGTTTTTTTTCTGTATCATGACAGAGGAGCTTAAAACGAGTTCAACGACCTATAACATAAGGTCATTGAAGGTCATAGAAAGTATAGAAAGGCGATAGTACTTACACTTTCAGTAGTAAATAATATTACTACTATTTTAACCACAAAGAATGGGTGGTTAAAATAACACACACACACACACACACACTCTTCATGAATCTTCCACTGGTCCTTTCACACTCTTACAAATATACGCATTGCATATACGTCGCAGTCATTGACGTAGCCAGCCTTTTTATATCACGGGCCTCGGAGATGAAGGGGGCCGCCGGACAATAAAGTGCTTTCGCTCACAATCATCTCTTTTTAAATAAAATTTACATAGCAATCGATTATCACGTAACACAGATAAAATATGAAGTTTTTAATCACTCGTTCAAGTTAACAGTAATGTCAAACTCTCGCAATACCTTCAAAAATAATCATCTAACTTTTCATTATTCCTCCCAGTTCCCAGTCTTTAAACTTTACTTTCAGCAGGTACTCAATTGCATAAATCTTGGCTTTCTATTTTTTTTTCTGCCAATCGGCCCACCGCTTTTTTATTTGGAATTTTCTTTCAACAATGTCATCATCTATGATCAGCATGAAAGAACCGTTCCTGAAGTGTTTCTGAGCCACGTTTTTATCCGCCTAATGGCAGAAAAACTTCTCTGGCAGCCGGCGGAGCTGAATGGGTTTACTTTTGCTGCTCGGAAAAGTTTATATAGGGCGTTTCAAAATTACCTGACATTTTTATTTATTGATCAAATGTCTTATTTATTGGAAAAGTACGAATGTTTTTATTTCAATATAAGGTACAAACATGGAGGTTATGTGTGGAATACGATATCCGATAAGTGGCCGGCTCGTACGTGTTTGCAGTCATATACTCTTTTGACGAAATTTTCGACAACAGTTTGGCATATTTGCAGACTAGTTTCATTAATGGGGCGTCCAATTACTTCCTTGAGCTCCGAAATGGTCTGTGGATTATCAAGGACGTCGCCAACTAATGGGCCCGGGGTGGGGACAAGATGGGAAAGGGAGGGTGGGAAAAATACAAATTTTAGACATCTTAGACCCTCGTATACATGCTTTCAAATATCTAGGGGGGCACCTGCGACGCCCTTGTGGATCATTGGCATACACTTTTCCTTTCGGAAAAGCCCAACGGAAGAAGTCCAGTGGGGTTAAATCGCACGATCTTGGTGGCCAATTGACATCGCCGTGGCGCGAGATAAGACGACCATGAAACTTCGTCTGCAACTACTATGCAGTAACAATGCAGCAAATAACAATTTCTATGCGTTGCTCAATCTGCTAATTCTCCATGGCTATACCTCAATACTTCCTGACGCCAGCTGTCAAAGATTAGTACTCTACGTTCGCCATAAAAAAAATGGGCCGCAATTTAAAATTTCAGGCCATTTTCAGACCCCCTTTATAGGTTAGGGCAGTGCTTCTTTTTAACATGCTTTCCCCAATGTCCAGCCTTTATCTCATCATTTTTAAATGTAATTATGTTTTCCATGATCATCGCTTCAGCTTCTAAGGTTGACGTATCAATTATCAAGATTTTCAAATAATTATGGATGAAATCCTCTCCATTCCTCATGTTCAATTTTACAAAATGCGTCAACTGGTCGAGCTGAAGGTCAATTCTCAAATGTGCGTTTTAAATTTACACTGATATCTATTACTTCGTAGTAAATGTCGATCCTCCAGTATTCTTCTGCTATGCATCAGCCGGCAAATCCAATGTATATTTATTTTGCTCGCAATTCACTTAATCGTGAAATTTGAATATCTCTTTAATTTACTCAATAATTAACTAATTTAACTCAAATAATTCCAGTTTTATTCGATAATTTCATCATGCTTGCTTGGGTTTTTAAATAAGATTAATCAATCGTTAAATAAGATTAAATAATCTTATTTAACGAAATATTTTAATAATTCAATAATAAATAAATAATTTAATAATTTATTTAACGAAATAATTTAATAATTTATTTAACGAAAACGAAAAATATAAATTAAATAATCTTATTAATATTTTAAATAAGATTAATCAATCGTTAAATAAGATTAATCAATCGTTCGAATTTTCCTCATTTTGGAGCGATTTTTTTCTGGGGGGCACCAAAATTTCTTGAGCGGGAAGGGGCACCCTTGCCCCCTCCCGGCTACGCCAATGAAGTCACAGTCCCGTAATGATCGAATTATTCCGTGTCCACGCTTGATTTTCCGTTAAACGTCTCCATTAGCGGCTGCGCGACTTGGACAGGTTGGCCACATTTAAAAAGTCATGCGAGAGCTGCGGTCCAGCGAAATTATAAGCGTTATGGTTTACACAACGTATATACGTTTACGTATATGTATATATTTATATAAATATGTATGTGTACATATATATATATATATATATATATATATATATATATATATATATATATATATATATATATATATATGTATAAAGTGAGCGTTTTCGCAAGAGCGCCGCACGAGGACGCCCGGATGACGAGTCCATTATAAAATTAATAACTATAAATCTTGGCGGGTCGAGCGCGAGCTCTTCCCGGCTCGCAAATGTTGCCCACACCTATACATTCACATATCTGTATATACATATATATATATATATACATATATATATATATGCCGCAAATTGTCTCGCTCTTCGTATTTCTCTGGCGCGTTCGCGCGCGATGCGCTACGGTAGCACGTGGCTGGCCATTTTTCATACTCCGGTTAATTATAAGAGGAGTGTAAATTGAGCGAGACCAAAGTAACGAGGGGCGTACGTGGCAGAGCGAGAGAATGAGAGAAAACAAAATAAAAGATCGGGAGAAGGGATGCAAGGAAGAATATATATATATATATATATATATATATATATTTGGGAGAGAGAATATAAAATCGCGGGCGGAGCAAAGATCCCGGTGATCGTGACTGGCCTCTCGCCAATCTTTTCATATTACTTTTATTCACACCACTTCGAGTTTCCGCATTGGAAATATGTATACACAGATGTGTATGTGTATTAATAACAATTTGCTTCGCGCAATTAAGAGTCCCGTTTTCATTCCCATATAGCTGATTAATCTTGCCGCTTTGATATAATTTTCCGTCTTTTTTTTTCAAATTGATTGATCAATCGTCCAATCCCCTTTCAATTATTATCGCTGGTCACGTACTGGATGCGAAGCTTTATGAAAATGTGGTACTTTTGGCGAAACGCGAACGCGGTTAATCGGAGAATCGCGAAGGATTGCGCGGGTGTGGGGATAACGTACCGGATGAGGCGACAACTGTAGGCAGTGGAAGTGTTTTTTAACGTAAGAGAATTGGGAGAAAAATTCACTGAAGAAAATTGCATAGCTCGAAGGCGGTCGTCTAGTGGTGGCTACGAGGTTCATCCAGGTGGAGGCCCTTTGGAGATTTTAGGGTGAGGTCCGTATATTTTTTTTTTTATATGTGGGACCACTATTTTTTTTACAGAATTTTATTGAGGAATAAGCATGAGTTCATATACTAAAATTTGAGATGATCGATAGAGAATTAGTATGAAAAGTCGATGAAGAAGAGATTTTAATGTTGGGTTGGGCTAGAATCGATTTAGGAAAGGGTGCACACACTTACTCCAATGGAGAGTGTTCGAAGTGATAGCCACCACTTTCAATACACGCTTGCAATGTGATTGGCATCGATTGTATTGGCTTATTAAAGGGTCTTCTCACTTTAGACGCTAAGAAAGGCTATTTTCATGATTTTTTTTTGTTGATCGGTTTATATTATAGGTATTGATATAAAAGTATCATAGTTACACTTAATAAAGACTCTTTGGAAATCATTTTTTTTTCAATTTGATTTATTTGAGCCACTATTTATAAACGAAAATGGTAGTTAAAAAAATGTCCTGAAAAAATTGTATATCTGCGCTGTTGATTAAATCTCGGAGGTCTATCATCCGAAACACAAAAATCAGACCGTTTTTGATTCAGTATGTTAATGGATATAGCACATATCATATGATTCTTGCTATATGCAAAAATAACAAAATGGCCGATATTTTTCGAAATAAAACTAAAAAATAAGTCTTTTTTCACCCTCTTGGCAAACAAATTAGTAAATATCAAAATTTGAAAAAATCCTTCATTTGCACTATAGCTATAGTTGTAAAGAATATGTGGTTAAAATTGCATAAGGATCGGTGCAGTAGTTTCGAAGATTTTATCACCAAGCTGTCGGAAAACGTTGTTTCGAGAAAAACGCATTTAAAGTTTGTTTGGGTTAGATAAATGCATGCAAAAAGTTTTTTTTATGTATTTCGAAAGTGTATTTATTGAGTGTAACAACTTTTATAACAATTTCTATAATATAAACTTATCAAAAAAATTCATAAAAATAGCCTTTTTAGTGTCTAAAGTGAGAAGACCCTTGAATCGCGTCAGTCTACATTAAGGAACTGGTTCTAGTTGACGTTTGATGCTAACAAGGATCATTACTTAGGAATCCACGTCCGATTTTGTTGAAACTCATATATGTGATGAAGCATTAAAAACCATTAGACATGCTTTTTTTATCTGCGGAAAAACGTTTTTAAGGGGGAAACGACCCCCCCACGAAAGACCCATCACCCCTTAATTTTTGTTTCAATTCTTCTCTAGTGAATTTTTCATCGCTTTACATTAGGAGAATTTTGGTTGTTGTTTAATTCGAATTGGTGGACTGCTTGTGGGTGAAACTGCAAAACCACCCCTCGGCACGTCTTTCTTTGAGGGGTGGTTTCACCCTTGAAACCGTTTTTCCGCAGATAAAAAAAATACGTGTCCAATAGTTTTCAATGCTTTATCACATATATGAGTTTCAACAAAATCAAAGGCGAACACGTATACAAGTGATGTTCCTTGTAAGCAAAATCCAGGTGAGTCTTATAGGCTTTGGTAGGCTTACCAATTTATGTTGGAAATCAGTGAGGAGTTTGTGATTGCCATAATAAATATGTGTCTTCTGTTCTGACTTTTTTTCAAAGGAAAAAATGTCTTCGCCATTATTGAGCCTTAAGGTGTGCTTACTTACTACTTTTAGCTGTTACGTGATATTTTTTTTATCAATCTTTGTAAATGGCGAAGCTATGGCACGGTCTTCTAAACTCCATTTTCAAAACTGGCCTGACGTAAAGCTAAAAGGCTAATCAACCGATTCTGATCATACTTGGTATAGATCTTTCTAACCTTATTATCCAAAACATAAATCTTAATGTTTTTAAAAATAAATAAAAAAATCTTGCAACATGTAGCAATTTTTTCGGAAAATTCAATCTTTTTGTTTCAAAGCGTACCTTCGATTTACATTTCAATTTTCAACATTCCTCACTTTTTCTCGATTTATATACTGTAATGCAGTAATTCTTTAATTGAAGTGAATCAGTAATTTTGTTCTCGCCTAAAGTTATCGCCCCCCTTAAGAAATTCTCCAACGACATCAATCGAGAAATCGGGCGGGATCCATTTGGATTACAAGGGATTACATAGGATCCGGGGACTCACCAACAATCTTCTCCTCGGGAAGTTGATAAGATCTTAATTTACGGAGAATGTCACGAAAGTGCAACGCAATCGATGCGAATCAGATTGCAGGCCTGCATTGAAAGTGGTGGCCGTCACTTCGAGCACCCTTCACAAGAATAAGTGCTTGCACCATTTCTTTCCACCAATTCTAGGCTGAGAATATTGAAAGTTCTTTTCGATCGATTTTCATACTTAATCTCGATCCATCATCTTAAAATTTGGTGTCTCAAGTTGTTTTTAGTTCCTTGATGAAAAGGGGGGGGAAGTAGTAGTTACCTTTACAAAAAAATGGAGGTGACCTTGAAGTCTCCGGAGAGCCTCTGCCTCGATGAACCTCGTAGCAACCACTTGATGACCTCCTTTGAACAATGCAACTTTGGTAGGAAAAAGTTTTCTTTTGGGTGGATTTAATGGATTACAAAATGTTTGTGCTGCTGATGGTCGTTGCCTCACCCTGTATGTCGATCGTGTTTTACGTTGTAGCATATAAAGACGTCTTTAATAGTCGTTTATATATATGAGCATATTTTTGTGCACGTGTGGGAAGACTCTCTGGTTTGGCTGCATGGGGGTTCGCGTGCCCAAAGGGTATTACCGTGTTCGAGAAGAAAGAGAGACAGAAAAATCCACATGTACACACACACAGATATATATATATATATATATATATATATATATATATATATATATATATATATATTTGTGTGTGTATATGTATATACAGTATGTATATATGTATATATGAAAGAGAGAGAAGGTACGAGAATATAACGTCAGCCAGTTTGAATTTCGAACGTTCCTGCAGGGATAATTCCATCGACGCTGGGTGTTCTAATTGGTCTCTCATTACCGATGCTCGCTTGTTTCCTCCACTGCCAATTCAGGAATGCCTCGTTCTCTTCGCTCTCTATACCAGTAACCTCGTTCTCATATATGTATATGTATATATAAAGGTAAGGGCGTAACTCGCGTGACACTGTCGGCAAAGTGACGTCCACGAGGTCCTTCCTTTCTCAAGCGATCGATAAATATGTACGGGTTATTCGTGATCGACTCGTACAGATTTTTCCCAGTGTACGTCTCTGTAAAAAAAAATAACACTTTTGTTCCCGTTGGTTGGTAAAATCATGTTGCTGGAGTACAATTTTGAAGGCCAATGAACGACCATGGAAATGATGGAAATTAGTGGAAATAAATATAGATAAAATGTATCAGTTAAAAAGTTATATATGTATATATATATATATTCATAAACGAGTAGGAATCCGTAGAATTTTCTACATAAACAAATATATGTACCTATATATATAAATTAGTAAGTATAAATATAAAGAATTTAACGTATGAGGAAATATTTTGTTTTACATGTATACAGCTTTCGAAAAAAAGTCATAGAAAACACTAAATAAATATAATAATAAATAATAGATGAAAAAATATGTAGATAGTGAAGAAATATTAAATTCCCGGTGTTGAACATTTTTCTCAAGTTCATCTGATATTTAAGGCGGAACACGACTGTGGCGGGTAAAAAAATGTATTTTTTTTTGCATGTCTCTAAGTTTACATATTCACGAATATGTGGAAAAATAATAAAGTTAAAATATTGAAAATTGACCAAGTTGAAGACGATTTAGTGAGAGCAGGTTGTGCAATGATTCACGTGTATTAAAACATTCAATCGCGTGTTTCTCGAATCGACGATTTTCGACCTGGAATCATAGCTCTTGCTATTATGGTCTGATTCACAATTTGGAAAAAAACAAAATTTCCGCAATTCTGCGGCAATCGCTGTATGCAGCGGTTTTTTTTTATTCAGTATTTTTAGTATTTTTAGCTCCCAAATGTACATAAAAATCGTGCCGAAATTACTCTGTTTTTTGAACGACCGCCATTGTGAGCTTTTGTCCCAAAAATCGGGTTCATACAACGAGAACTACATTTATATAGATTATAAAAAAAAATAATTTCTATTTTTCAGACCAAACATTGTCAAGTTTTTGATTCTGCCGTTGAACCACTTTTTTGTACAGAGGCTTTCATATATAGTACCTCAATAACGTCGTTCATTTTTTACTTTTTTAAGAAAAATTTACTTGAAATAAGTTTAATGTGTGCTCAATAACATATTTTTTTTCAAATCCTAAACAAATAATCTATAAAACAGAAAAAAGTCGGACAAAGCGGTCCTTTTCGGCGTATCACAGTCGTGTCCTCCCTTAAGAACCTAAAAGAAATCGTACCTACACACACACACACACACACACACACACACACTCACTCACACCCATATTGATTATAATTATATTAAAATATTTATATACAAATTGTATGAATAATTAGATATAATTATTAAAATTCCAATTAAAATATTATATAAATAATTAAAAAATAGTTTTTGAACAATTTAATAATTATATTGGAATAATTAAATATAATTATTGAGTAATAGGGAAAAAGCCAGAAAAATTATATAATTATCGATCCTGCAAAATTTGCTATTCGATTACTGCGTGCATAATCGATTTTATTTTCAACACAATTCAATTCTTCCTCAGAAATAATCGTGGCCTCCGATTCACTGTAAAAAATTTCAATTACACCAAAGCAATATATATATATATATGTATATAAACATATAAAGTTTGGTAGACTCTATTTATAATTGGTATAAATAAATCAATACTATTATTCAAAATCCAATTAGAATTTATAAAAAATAATTGAAAAATCATTTTCAACAATACAATAATTTTATTGGGATAATTAAAAATAGTTATTGAATAATATAAATGAGAAAGCCGACAAATTATATAATTATTGATCCCGCAATTTTTGATATTCAATTACTGCGTGCGTGATCGTTTTTTTTTTGTCTACACAATTCAATTTTTCGGCAGAAATAATCGTGGCCTTCGATTTATCGTAAATAATCGTTATTACACGGAACCATGGTTTTGAAATTAAAAAAAAAAGATTAAGGTCACTCGTTACGGGCCGTTGCCCTTTCGACTTGGAACGCCCAATATATGCACAGAAGCCTGCTCTACGTGTATACTCGCGTTTTCCCTGCCGTGTCCCACGATCGACCGAATAACCGGTGGCCCAGCGATTATTGCTAGTTATTATCTGCCGCGGGACCGTTCGATTTAATGGCCAATTGTTTCGAACGCCGCGACGGCCCGGGCGGGCCCCTTAATAGAAATTTACTGGAGGCGAAACGAACGAGACGCTGCTCCACGCCGCCGGACAAATTTCGAACTGCGCGAACCCTCGTCCGCGTACGGGGTCGCTGCATTCCCGCGAATCCCGAAATCGTCGCGAGCATCAATTTTCGACAATCGGGCTCATTGACCGTCCCTAATTGTTGCAACCATTCGCGCAGCAAATGGAAAACAATTTATTCGTACCCTGTAATTTCCCAAAAAAGTGGGCATGTTCATTTATTATTTTCTGTGTGTTTTGGCTTTTTTTTTTTTTTAATTAATTTACAGTTTTATTTTGAAATTCTGGTGGAAATAATATCAAGATGGAGAACGAAGTGATCTAGGAGTCAACCGCTTGAATTTATATCAATTAGTTTGGGAAATTTCCCTCAGAACTAAAAACAGGGACGTTTTTCTCATCACGAGGCAATGGTTGGTTTTGAGTTTTTACAAGGGTGAAATATTTCACATTTTTTTAAGGGGTTTGCGTATGCTTCATATTAAAAAAAGAATGAAAATCATCGATTACGTTTATAGTCTGGGGCCTTAATTTCAATTTGCAAAAAATATTTTGTGAAAATTCCAAAAATTGACCGAGTTATGACGATTTTTCTGACGAGTCAGATCACTTTCAGTTTTTAAGTTTGCTTCCTTCGAAAAAACTATGCTGTATCAGCTGATACGAGACGTATCTCGCTTTTTTTAAATTTCATAACTTTAGTTATATTTTTATATACCAAATGTATATGTGCAAATAATATTTAAAAAATGATTTATCTTTATATATAACAGTTTTATCGTATGACCAGACGGTGTTTCGATATGTTTATCGATCTGTTAATAAAATATCATCGAAGTTGTTTTTTCTCTCGAAAATCGAACTTTTTTTTCACAGCTTGCCACATTTAAAATTTTTTTTTAATTTAAAGAAGTTTCCGTTCATGCGTTTTATTATTGTACTAAAAGTATATATTTTATTGTCCATCTCGGACGAGCCTAGTTGCTAGAACCATCTACACCGATTGGCCATGCAGTGGCGGCACTTTGTTTGGTGAATATTCGGAAGTGGGGCTCCTGCTATAATCAGGCTAATTTTCTTCAAGGATTCAAACAAACCTAAACATACCCAAACAACCCCAAGCAGCCCCAAACAACCCCAAACAAACCCAAACAAAAATTGTGCCTGCTTCTAGCAGGAGCCCCACTTCAGAATATTTACCCTTCGTTTAAATAATAATAACACTAGTGCCTAGCGATATTTGTTAATGTAAAAAAAACTCACTCTCTACAAGTCTATATGTATCAATTGTGTGTAACACACACACACTAATTTAAAAAAAATGGAATATCGAGTTGTTCTTGGGCCCTAACCTTATGCCGTTCATACACACCTTCCTTGGCATACTAATATTTGGCCTCGGCTTTGACACACTGGGTCAATTTCACCCGGATAGAACCTCATCTACCTGCCCTCAACAACCCTTCGGTCGATTTTTTTTCAATCCGCGATACACTTTAAACATTTCTTGATACGTCGGCATAATCAAATTTTCAGAGAGTATAAAATCGAACTGTAAAAAATTATTGAAATATTTCAGTTTTAGGGACGTGGGCATTTTATTGAAAATTCGTCCGGGTCCAAATGACCCAGTGTATCAAGGCCAACTGCACCACCACGGATATTTTAAAAGATATTCTGCCGAAAAAATTACATTGTAACCGCAAATATATGTACAACATATTGGGAAAAAATAAAATTATTCCGAGCAACGTGTCACCGGAAAAAAAAATTCGTCATTCTGACCGTTCAAATTGGGCTTCCAGAGAGGGATACCCGTTAGCAAAACGTAATTCAGTATATATCATATATCATAATATATAATAATATATATAATACATATAACATATATAACATATAAATATATGTTAAAAAATGTGTAACAAATAAATATATAAATATACAACATATATAATAATAAACACATTATGAATATATAATAATAAAATATGTGCACAAGATATACATTGTCTCACGTATATAGTCGTTACATCGTGAGTTGATGGAGTGGCACGCTATTTTATAACTCCGCAAGCTCTCGGCATCTCTCCTAGCAGAAACTGCGAAAGTCTGACACGCGTGTGTTATTCCTCTCGCCGCGAACGATCGTATCTTTCATCTTTAGGAGCGAGCGCGGGTCGTTTTTCCGCCTCCGTTTTTCCACAGTCGCCGTAGAAACGTTGCTCTGTTGCAAATCGGGCGGGCAAGATTTTCGCGCGAGATATTCTCAAAATTTATACCGCTGTCTCGTAAACTTGGGTATCGGGCTTGAAAGCATTGGAAAAGTCTCGGGGCGATGTTGCAAGTCTGACGTGAGAAATGAGCAATGAAACATCTCGCTCGAAACGGCGCGATGAGAAGTCACGCGAAAATTGTTGCTGAAACAACGTCGTGCGATAAAGTCGAGTTGTCGGTGGGTCAAAAATCAAGTGAATCAAATTTGCTGTATAGATCGGTACGGGGGCAGAAAATTTCGCGCGAAACGTCTTTCCGAGACGATTAACAGCGTTTGCCTTTGACAGCTGTTCGTTTGGATGTACGGTCGGATTTTTAATTGAAAACAAGTTGGGCTCTTGCTCGCTACAGCGGACTCGTTCGAGGAGCATCAATTTGCTCCATTATCATCTCTCTCTCTCTCTCTCTCTCTCTCTCTCTCTCCCCCCTCTCTCTCCTTCTCTCTCATCCTTGAGTGGTCAAAGGACGATGCTCCTCTCGCGGATTTTATATAAACGGAGATAAAGACACAGGTAGATAGATGAACAGGAAGGGGGGGGAGGAGAGAGAGAGAGAGAGAGAGAGAGAGAGAGAGAGAGAGAGAGACAGAGACAGAGAGATCTTCAGGGTCTATACCGGACAGAAAACCTACTATAGATTACCAGGCCTGTTATTACGGAACAGGGCGGAGGGTTTTTTCGGGACCAAAAATTGGTTTTTAATGCGAGGTTCGTTGCTTTCTTCGTGGGGCCCCGGCGGGCACCCCCTCACGGATAATAACTATATTACCCACGATCTTCGACGACCACGCGTTTTGTCCTCGTCTCTCAACTATTGAGGACTTAATCTCACACACTTATATATATATATATATATATATATATATATATATATATATATATATATATATATATATATATATATACCATATACTGTAGATATCTTTTGCTCGATCGCTCTCTATGCACAGTAATGTGTGTATCGTAATGTTACATTGTTACCTACGATATAAACGCATATACATATACACATATCGATCTAGATGCACACCCAATACGTAAAATTGCTATGCATACACAGAGCCAAGAAAATCCTCGTGGCACTGTTGTGCGCATGTATATTTCTTACGTGGCAGATTGAGCCCGCGTTTGGGACGATTTATTATGAGAATATCGCGAGTGGCTCGACGAGACAGCTCCCCTGCATACGAGTAGGAAGCTCCGTTAAATGTTGCCCCTATACGTGTGCGTACACGCGTGGTGCAGGGTACGAAGGAAAGCGTGTGAGTTCGCCGTGATGGGCGATCCTGCTTCTCTATGTGAAACTATACATTTTATACGAGAGGTAAATCCCAACTTTCCTACGTGTATGTTTGTACGTATGTATGTATGTATCGTTGATTCGGGCGAGTGTACTGTTGCAGAAGAGTTCTCGAGGAGGTGCTAGTAAGAGGCGGGCACTGCCTCGTAAACCTTAGATTTACTTCTGTGGCTTTGCTTGGACGCCATCGAAGCACGTAAGAGAGGGAACGAAGGAGAGAGAGAGAGAGAGAGAGAGAGAGAGAGAGAGAGAGAGAGAGAGAGAGAGAGAGAGAGACAGAGAGAGAGAGAGAGAGAGAGAGAGAGTGAGAGAGAGAGAGAGAGACAGAGAGAGAGAAAGAGAGAATCGTAAGAGAAAGAGAGAGAGAGGAGAGCAGAAGACAAAAAGAGCGATGGAGAGAGAGAAAGTAAAAACTGCATCGATGCACATGCACGAGATCCACATCGTGTATTTGTCGCTCTCTTTTACTCCATCTTGCTATTCCTCTCTCTCTCTCTCTCTCTCGCTCTCTCTCTCTCTCTCTCTCTCTCTCTCTCTCTCTCTCTCTCTCTCTCTCTCTCTCTCTCTCTCTCTCTCTCTCCCTCTCACCCACTCTCTCCCGTTTCTATATATATATATAATAATGCTTTTCGACGTATATATGTGTACTTTTATACTTTGTGTACCTCGAAGAACCGTCTCGAGATACTTATCGTCGATATTGCGAAGTCGGAGAATTTCTCTGCGAAAAAGAAAACGAAAAAAAAACCCCCGAAAACTTGGCAAGTCCACGCTGGCCCTTGTACTTATTGCGCCCTATCGCGCGCCCATTGTTTCACGTACACACGCTCCTTGTTTTTTGGTTGCCTGAAATATTTTACGCCGCCATGTGAAAGTGTGCTGAACTCGTCGGGAAACTTGCCGATATTCGACGCTTGTAGCGGACTTGTTTCGTTTGGTTGTTTTCTTCTTTGGGATTTGCTGGGGTGCGAGGGTGGCGAATTTACCGACGCGTTGGGGAATTTCTGACACGAGCAATTGCCGATCTGTAGCTATTGGCGTGTTTTTTTTCTTCTAATTATGTTAATAATGAATCAATTGCATAATGATAATAATTAATCGATAAAATAGAGGTAATAATTGAGTAATTAATTAATGGTAGTAGGTGATTAATGAGATAATGCTCATAAGTAATTAAAGAATGATAATAACGAGTCATTGAATCTTTCATTAGTGTCATCATTCTCAGTATGATCATAGTAATTATTATCATGGTAATAATTATTCATCAGTAGTAATCATTCTCAAATGACATTCATTTGTCCGATAATAATTTATTCGTAAAAGTGTTGTCGGAATTCCTGCTGATCTTTTTTACAGAATTAATTTTCAGACGAGCTTCGATCAAGAAAGAATTATTTTTTCCGAGGTATTAGAAATTCTCGATTGATTTTTTGTGAAATTAATCTTCTTCGAGACATTTTTATTGGTTCTTTTTGTTGTGCTCGTATGCTATCGAGAATCGGGAACGCGGCGTATCGTGGAACGGTGCGAAAAAAAACTTGATCCAGGTATGAAAAAGTCTTGATTGATTTTTAGAAAATTAATCTTCTTCGAGACATCTTTTTTGTTTTTTTTTGGTGTTCGTATGATATTGAGATCGCGAACGCGGCACGACGTCAAGGGGTGCAAAAAAAACTTGATACTCCTCGGCCTTTTTAGCCAATTTTTCTTTTTTTTTTTTCTTGAACCGGAGCCATCGATACGATCTTCAGTGTGCACATGGATGGGAGGAATAAAATTCGATAATAAAATTTGTTCCTGCCAGTTAAGAACCAGCGAAGTGGGAGACCAAGGCTCTCTCTCTCTCTCTCTCTCTCTCTCTCTGTCTTTGCATGTGGGCTCGCCAAAAAGCAGCTATTAATTTTTTTATCTCGCATCTACGCCCACGCCTCCCTTAAGGCTCGAACGAAGTACGAGAGAGAGGGACGAATATTTTCAATATCCAAGGGAACCGTAACAAAATCTGTTCCCTTCCCGTGTATACGAACCGATCAGTCTCGCTTCACGAATCCACCAAAAAAATCTCTCATCTATCAACACGATACGAGCATCAAGCCAAGGGCTTTTTTCCCCTTTTGCATCTCTTTCTCTCGTTCTTTTCCTCTCGTGAAACGCGTCACGAATTTCCACGAAAAAGTTCTTCTCTCGCTCGTCGAATCAATTAATTTTCTTCATCAAAGCAGAAACGTAATTCCTCGAAGCATCGCAGTCTCAAAATTATAACTTTCCATTATTTTCGGTATTAAGTAATCATTTTGAGTAGCGAGCGATATTTGTGGGTAGTCAGTAATAACGGCGAGTAATAATTAACGGGTTTGAGTAGTGAGTAATATTTTGAGTAGCATATAGTAAGTCTAGCAACAAGTAATAACTTTGTGTAATGAGTAATATTTTGAGTAATACGTGATAAATGAGTAATAAGTAATATGTTGAGCAATACCCAATTATTCGGAGTAATAATTGATACTCTTGACTAGTGCGGTTGTTTGGGTCGAGGAATAAGCAATACCCTTGAGGATTACTCGATTAAAATCGATCGAAAATTATAACAGTGAGTTATAATCTTGAGTAAAAAAGTAATATTTTGAGCCATAAGCAATAATTTTGCGTAATAAGTAATATTTTGAGTAATGAGTAATATTTTGAGTGATCAGTAATAATTTTGATTAATGAGTAATGATTTTGAGTGATGAGTAATATTTTGAGTCATAAATAATAACAATAAGTAGCAATCGATGCTTTTGAGTAACAAGTAACATTTTTGAGTAACAAGTAACATTTTTGAGTAACAAATAACTTTTTTTTGAGTTTTTGAGTAACAAGTAACATTTTGAGTAGCAATTAATAATTTTGAGTCGAAAGTAATAATTTCGAGTAATAAGTTATATTTTGAGTCATAAGTAATAATTTTGAGTGATAAGTAATATTTTTGAGTCAAAAGTAATAATTTTGAGTAATAAGTGATATTTGGAGTAATAAGTAATAATAAGACGTTATTATTTTGAGACTGCAACGCTTCAAGTGCTAGCCTATGTCGGTTGGAAGTAATTACGAAATAACCAAAATTAATTAATTAAAAATCAATTGTCGCCTCCTTTTATTCACTCCAGCGTTGTTCAGCAATTTATTTATCGGCTGGGCGCTTTCCGTATGTGGATGCGCGTATCGGGTCCGTTTTCCCATCGTACCTAATTCTTTTACCTCCTTATCGAGCCCGATCGATAACGAGGCGAGGTGGTAAGAAAAATAAAATGTATTATTAAGTGCCGAGTCGCGGGGCAGCGGGGTCCTGGGAAGGGTAAGGAGGCAAAAGAGAGAGAAAGGAAAAGAGATAAAGAGAGGATGAGAAAGGATTACGGAAATCCTGGCATTCTTCACGCCCTGAAGAATTATACGTGTTGTGTACCTGTGTGAGTACGTGTGTGCATGAGAGCAAAAATGAAGATCCAGTTCGATCGGCTGGTCTGATAGATCTGTTACTCGAAGATGCACCGCTGATCACGAAAATGGGAGGAAGAGCGTTATATTTACCACGTCTGGTTGTTTCGAGGACGGTCCTCGAAATAACTTTTCCGCAAATATACTCGAGTTCATCCAAAAGTGACTTTGGGGACTCTGGTGCTTACGTAATGTTGAGTATGGGGACAATTGGCTCCGAGGATGGTCCTCGAAGTCGAATGTCTTCGAAATCACACTCCCTCACGTGTATCTGTAAATGGAAGGAGATAAAGAGTGTCCAGTTATTACAAGGAAGGTGAAAGGTCCCTCGTTCGCATAAACCATTTGTTGTGGCCTCACGTCGATCGGGGATCGATACCACCGTGCGATATTTCCCCTCAATCTTTTTTTTTTTTTATTATTTATATTGTTTTTTATTTTTTATTTTTTATTTCCTCCATTATCGACCAATCTACGAGGCTCGATTTTACGTACTCGACAAGGGGGCATTTTTTATTTGACCGATGCCCCTCTCTCGTCTCGCTCCTCGCCAGGACGAGCTGGCCCCACCCACGAGGTCCGGATTAAACGTCCGAGCGTCATCCCTTGCCCACCCCCCCCCCAACCTTGGCCCGCCCTCGCAGCTCTTTTTTCGTCGTTCTTTTCGATCTTTTTTTGATCTCTCATCTTCTCCACTCGTCTCATTCGCCCATTTGCACTCACTCTTGGCAGCTTCACCCGCGAGGATACCCTTCGCCTCGCTCTCACGATCGCCAACAGCCCTCACACGTGAACTTTCACTGAAAGGGCCGAGCGCGATTCCGCGACTCGTAAATTCGTATTTTACCGCTGGATGGGGGGAAAAACGAAATTGGGTCGACGGAATTAGTAGTGTCACGTAATAGGCCCGTATCGCGAGCGAGGATGCAACTTTCTTAAGGGGGGTAGACAACTTTGGGCGCGGGAAAAATTTGCTGATTTTTATAGTTTTTTTTTTGTTTTTAATTGAAAGGAAAGAACTCTTCGCCAATTTTCAGACTTTTGGTTGATACATGGTATTTTTTTTATTAAGGATTGTGAGTCCCAAATCGCAAATGATGATAAAATTCTGAAAATTTGGTATGTTTTTGTATGAAGTATTTCGGAGGTCGTGTAAAAATTTCACGACAATTAGGAAGCTCGTTATTGAACAATTAACATTCACAAATTAAATGTTGTTTTATGGAAACTGATGTAGCTTTGCAATAAGTTTTTTTTTGACCTCTCAATTTTATAATATCTACAATATACTGAAAGCAACGGAAACAAAACGAAGCTTATTGATAAATTTTTTTTATTTCTTTTAAAAATTGTTCTTAACAAAATGTTAATTTTTTAATAACGAGCTTCCTAATCGTCGTGAAATTTTAACACGACCTCTTAAATACTTCATACAAAAACATACCAATTTTTCAGCATTTTCTTATCATTTTTTATTTCAACCCTTAAGGAGGTTGAAGTAATGATGATAGAATTCTGAAAATTTGGTATGTTTTCACATTAAGTATTCAGGAGGTCGTGTACAAATTTCATGACGATGAAGAAGCTATTTATTGAACAATTAACATTAACATGTTTCATAGGGACTCAACATCCTTAATCTTTAAAGAATGGCGGAGGTATGGCACGGTGTGCAAAACTGGCGTGACGTGTATCTAAAAAACTTATCGACAGATTCTGATTAATTTTGGCATAAATCTTTCTCACCTTATTGTCGAAAGCGTTATCCTAAATGTTTTTGAAAATAAACAAAAAAGGTATTTTTTTAATTGCCACACGTAGCCCGAATTTTTGGAAAACTCAATCTTTTTGTTTGAGAGGGTACAATTCCATTGATTTTCAACATTCCTCACTTTTTTTTGGTTCATATTCTGCGTATGAGTGGTAATAAAAGAAAAATGTGCGGCGTTTTTATTTCAGATTAATCCTGCCGACGCGTCACGCCGAGACATACCTCCGCCATTTGGAAAAGTTAATGAACAGGAAAAATACCTTGTGTTAATCAAAAGTAGTAATAAAACATACCCAAAGTCTCAAAAACGGCACAGCTATCTTTTCTTCGGAAAAAAATTATGCAAAACAGCAATTTTTTCCTTCCCTTTCCTTATCTCCCCCCTTAACGATGACCTTAATTTTTTAGATCTGAAGTGTATTATTTATTCAGTGTCATCTGAGTTTTTTATCTTCTTGTTATTATTAATATTATTGTCATAATTTTTAAATAATTTTTACTGTTATTGTTATATTGTTCTGGTGCGTATTTTGTCGAAAATTAAAACATCACTTTCACTTTTTCTTGACTACTCATTTTTAATACTATTGTTATTGTTATTATTTGTATTAGAAGCAGGAATAGAAGAATATTATGACAATAGTAGTTAACAGGAGGGTAAAAAGAGTGAAAATGATTAAAAAAATTTCGACAAAAGGCATAAGCCTTTGTCGAAATTTGAATATCGCAGGAGATTCCAGTGTGAATAATATATATATATATATATATATATATATATATATATATATATATATATATATATATATATATATATATATATATCAACAATAATGTAACTTTTATTGTTACGATTTTGATATAAAACGATTAGAGAAAAATAAAATTTGAAACACTGTAAAATGGTTCTTCTCTCTCTGCACAACTATTGTAAGAAAAAAAAATGCACACGTCTTATTTATTGTTAATGGTACGATTATTATTATTACCCTTATTATTATCATCGTATTTCGGTGGTCAAAGGCAGAGTGTGACGAAAATAAAAAAATTACAAAAGTGGAAAGAGACAAGTTAGATTGTATAGTAACAGAGAAATGTTTAACGATGTAACAGCTTCGTTAAAAGTTCAAAAGGCGATGCAAATAAAACTTCTTCGTACTGCCATCATCAATCGTTTTCCTGTTAAAGCTACAATTATTATTATCACTTTTTTGTTATTATCATCGTTTTTATTGTTAATGCTACGAATATTACTATTACTTTTTTTTACTATGATCGTTTTTATTGTTGATGCTACATTTATTATCATTACTATTTATATTCTTGTTATTATACTTATTATCGTCTATTTTATATCGTAATAAAACAATAAAAATAACTGTATCCATAATGATAATATCCACGGGTATGTATCGTCTTAATGGTGCACGATAAGACGGAGAAATTACTACGTAAATGTTTATCCCCCTCAGGGGAGCAAAGACGAGACAACCGTAGCCGAGACGAGATTTGGCCCTGTTGTACTTCAGGGCTCAGTTACGCCCCCGGTTGCTCCGATGGCGAGAAAAAAAACGTGAAACGAATTTTTTTTTTTCTTCGAAAAAAATTAATTAATTAGTTAATAGATATTTACTTACCGTGGGTTTTTTCGGCTTGTTTTACTCACCCGTAAACAAAGTATTATGGTGGATGAGGAACCGGAGGATTTAACGAACGAGGGATGCATTTTTTTTTCAACTTCATTTTTTCAGAATAAATTAATATATTTATAATAATGAATGATATACGGTAGATAGTGTTCCCCGCACGTCGAATTTCGCTCCGCCGCTTACAACAGGATTCTGTTTTGTCTTTTTATCTCGTTTTTGTTGTTTTTGTGTCTTTGTATTTTATTTTCGCTGTTTTTTGTTGTGAATTTCAAAACAACAACTCCTTTGTTAATTTATTATCATTATTCAGCCTTCTCATCTATCTTTGCTATATTTACAACCCTCGAATGTCAGGCTTGCTCGCAATTTTCACACACAAATACTCGTGGACACGCACACACACACACACACCCACGCACACACACACTCGCTCTCGTCTCTATATTGCTTTATAAGATATTTTGCTCTACGAATTTCTCGCGAAACCGGAAGGTATATATGTATATCGATATATATACATGTAGGTGTGTACATATATATACATACACCTATCAAGTGTACAAATTAATTTCCTGCTTTTTTGGTAAACTCCAAAATTGATTTACAAAAGTATGAGAAAGATTTCCATCAATTGCACTTTCATCGAAATGTTCATCAATTAAATGGTCATTGATTAAATTTTCATCACTTTAATTTTCATTAATTCAATTTCCACAAATCAAATCTTCATGAATAAAGGTTTTATCGAGTAAACGTGCGGCAGTAAAACATTCACCAATTAAATGTTCATCAATTAAATTTCCATTAATTAAACGTGTATCAACGGAATTTTCATTAATTCAATTTTCATCAGCGAAGTTTTCATCAATTCGATTTTCATCAACGAAATGTTCATTAATTCAATTTTCATCACCAAAATTTTCATCAATTAAATTCTCACCAATTAACCTTTCATCATTTAAATTCTCATTCGTTAAATTGTCATCAATTAAATGTGCAGCAGATAAATATTCTCGAGTTAAATTTTTATCAACGAAAATTTCATTCCCAACCCTTTTATTAAACAAAGTTTCATAAATTGCACTATGAATTAATTTTTCCTCAATTAATTCCTCTCAAATTTTCACAATACAAAAATCAAGACAGACCCGATTTCATTGACAAAAATCGTTCGCTCACTTTTTACCATTAGTTTGTGGAAACGGTTCTCTCAATATCAAACTTTACGGGAAAAAAGCAAGAAACGAATGTGCATATACGTACGTATGTATATACCGTGAGCTGAATAAATCACGATTTTCCGCTATTTACATTAAATACATCGACGAGTATCGATCGCTGCAAAGACCTCATACGGTGTTACCGATCTCCTCGCACGGGACGATAAATCCTCGCTTTCATTAATCCACCTCGTGTACCTTGTTTTTCTTAAGCCTCGCTCGTAACATTTTTATTGCACACCTTTTGTCCTTGTCGTTTTTTTTTGTCCGTCTCCCATTAATTTTGTTCCGCTCGTACAAGTCTCTCGCCTCGTCAAAGTTCTTTCGAAGTATAGTATTCTATTTTTCTTTGTGATTTTCGATATGTGGACGTTTTGATATAAATTGTGAACGCGTCTGCAGTGAAGAGAAAACAAAAATTCTCGTATGGGATTTCTGCGTTCGTACGAGTGCATTGTTTAATTTACCCCCCCCCCCTCCCCGACCCCCACCTGTCGCCCCCCGGACGCCCCTTCGATCGTGATCATATACACACTTTGCTCGGTCTCATTCGTTGGTTGTACGGTGATCGGTTAGAACGAGAGAGGAGAGACGCCGGAGACGAAGTTTCGGCGGAGGATTGGCCCGCGACTACGTGGTTGAGGGTGAGGTCGGCACCGAGATCGGCGAGGTCGGCGAGGTCGGGCTCGTGGATTGTCGACCGTTCGAGTGGCTCGATGGTGTCGAGGCGCGATTATTATGATTGCTGTTGTCGCTGTTGTTGTTGTTGCTACTAGTGTTGTTGTTATTGTTGCTACTGTTGTTATTGTTAAGACTATTGTGACTATTGCGATGGGGATAATGACGATGTGGAAAATGATTATTATCGTAGAAAATGTAGTCTCTCCTGGTGAGTGGTGGGCTGGATATCGTATTGCCGAGTAGGCTGTCGATCGAGAAAGGATTCAGCAGCTTTCTCTCCTCCCTGCCCTTGACCGAGAGGTCGATACTCGCGCTCTGGGCCTCGTCCTCGTTCCTCTTGATCTCGTGACGCGACAGGACGAGGCGATTTTGCTGTTGGCCGTCGGCACTTCCGGTCCTCCTCGAGGCGACGTTGTTGCAGTTGCCGAGCTCGCGTCTTCTCTCCAAGAGGCTCAGGCCCCAATGACGTATGCCCTGCTGGTGATTGAGGTCGGTCTGACGATGACCGGGGGTCTCGCCGAGGCCGGAAATCGGGGGATTCGCGCTCGGCGAGGTGGACTCGTTGTGCAAAGAGACGGTGAGGGCACCGGGCGCCGCACCGTAACCGGAAGTACGCTCGAGACGCGAATATATCTCGCCGTCAACCGAACCGTCGGCTATCGACTCGACGCGGTCGCTTCCGCTCTCGCTGCAAGAATCCAAACCGCCGACAACGTCGATCTCCTCGTTCGCGTCCGCCCCCGAACCCGACACACTGCTACCCTCGTTCATGTTGTTCAAGTGACAGAAGGAGCCGCTCAGCTGATTGCTCAACTGACCGCTCGTCGTGCCGCAGCTTGCAGCCGCGCTTCGCGATTCCCACTCGGCTCGCAACGTCGACAGGTCCACCGAGATGCCCTGGAAAATCAGCCGTTCCGGATATTCCGACCAGCGCCAGCGGAGCTGCGAGCACAGTGCTCGGGCTTTGATTCTTTGGGTCAGAGAGCTCGGGGCAGCTTTTTTGGGGACTTCGAGGGTCTTTGGGGAGGGGATTTAGGGCTGGGGGTTGGATTACTTTGCAACGAGATTTTTGGGATTTTTTTGGGGTCACGGTTGGTTCGGGCCGAGGGTCGCAGGATTTTTTCGGCTTCGCGTTACGTTGGATCGAGATTTTTGGGAATTTTTCGGCTTTCGGTAATGGCGGGTGGAGAGTTGCAGGATTTTTTGGACTTCGGGTTAGCTCGGATCGATATTTTTGGGATTTTTCGTGGTTTTGGCTAGTTTGGGAAGAGAATCAAATGATTTTTCGAGCTTTCGATTACCTCGGATCGATATTTTTGGGATCTTTTGGGGTTTTGATTATTTTTGGTGGAGATTCGCAGGTTTTTTTGGGCACTGGATTATCTTGGATCGAGATCTTTGGGATTTTTTGGGGTTTTGGTAAGTTTGGGTGGAGAGCTGCAGGAGTTTTTGGGCTTCGGATTACCTTGGATCGAGATTTGCGGGATTTTTTGGGGTTTCAGGTATTTTTGGTCGTGGTTCGCAGGATTTTTTGGGCTTTAGATTACCACGGGAACGGATTTTTGGGACGTTTTGGAGTTTTGATAAGGTTGGGCAGAGGATCCAATGATTTTTTGAACTTTGGATTACATTAGATCGATATTTTTGGGACCTTTTGGGGTATTGATTATTTTGGGTAGAGGGTCGCAGGATTTTTTGGGCCTTGGATCACTTTAGATTACCTCGGTTACGGATTTTTGGAGCCTTTCGGACTTTTGATAAGTTTGAGTAGAAGATCGAATGATTTTTTGAGCTTTGGATTAGCTTGGATCGAGATTTTCGGGACCTTTTTGCCTTGGGCGGAAGGTCGCAGAATTTTTTCCGCGTTGCGGTACGTTGGATCGAGATTTTTGGGAATTTTTGGTAACTCTGGGTGGAGAGTTACAGGATTCTTTGAGCTTCGGGTTAGCTTGGCATGAGATTTTTGAGACTTTTTTGGGTTTTAAGTATTTTTGGTGGAGGTTCGCAGGATTTTTTGGGCTTTAGATTATCTTAGGTAGAGATCGTCGGGACTTTTTGGGGTTTTGATTATGTTGGGTGGAGGGTGGCTTTTTTGGGCTTTCGATCACTGTGGATTGAAATCGTCACGATTCTTTGGGATTGTCATTGGTTTGGATTGATATTCTTGGAATTTGTTGGACTTTCGGATTTTTTAGATCGAGACTGTCGATGTTTTTAGTTGGTTCTTGTTTTTTTTTAAATCAAATTTAAGAGGTTTTCGAAGTTTTCAATTTATACATCCAGTTCCTATTTTTTTTAACCTTCGATTATTTTGAATCGAAATTTTTATGGAATTTTAGGATTTTAAAAAACCGATTAAAAAAGTTTTTATCGAGTTTCTCAGGTTTTTTAGAGTGTCCTTTTTATCAGCTCCAGATTTTCAATATTTGTTGCGTTTTTGTTATTTTGGATCGAGATTCTCAATTTTTTCTGGTTTCGATTAAATTTATCAAGACTGTCGAGTTTCTTTTCGGTTTTTTATTTTATTCAGCAAAATCAGCTTCAGATAATTCCCAAGGGTTTACTTTAATTCCGATTTTTTATCGTGTTTTCGAACAATTTTGAGGTTTTGATCTTTCTATCGAGAACTCTGAAATAGTCCAAAGTTTTTTTGTTATCGAGATTCCGAGATTGAATTTCTTTTTCCAAGTGAAATTCTGGTATTTTCCCGAGTCGATTTTACTTTCAGCAAAGTTACTTAAAATTTTTTAAACGCACAATCATCCCAATCGCTGTTTTTTAGTACACTCGAAAATTGATTTACAAAAGTACGAAAACGATTTCCATTGATTAAATTTTCATGAATGATATTTTCATCAATTACATTCTCATCAAAATGCACATCAATTCAATGTCCATCGATAACATTTTCATCACTAATTTTTTTATCAATTAAATGTGCAGCAGTAAAATCGTCATCAATTACATGTTCATGAACGAAATTTTCATTAATTGAATTTGTATAAATGAAATTCTCATCAATTAAATGTTCACCAATTAAATCTTCATCATTTAAAGAAACAGTAGATAAATATCCACGAATTAAATGTTTATGAATTCAATTTTCATTCATCAACCTTCTATCAACGAATTTTTCATACGTAAAATTTCATCAACCGGATTTTCATTAATTATATTTTCACCAATTAAATTTACATCAAACGAATTTTCATGAATTGGATTTTATCAATTAATCTTTCCACGATTAAATCGTCTTCAACTTATACAATGATAAAAAAAAGCTAAACTCGATTTGATTTTATACCCAAAAATAAAAAAACGCACAAATATCCCAATCGACATCGCGCAATCCATAAAAAATTTGACACCAACCGAGGGTTGAAAAACATAAGATTTTTTTGCGAAATTATTCACCTTGGCGGCCAATTTTCGTTGTTGCCGCTCGAGCGCCTTGAGAACTTTTTTGTGCCTCCTCTCGCGTTCCTTTCTTCTCAGCTCTTCCGGTGGTATCGGTTCGCCGCTGCAGCTCTGCGGATGCGCGTTGTGCGCCGGTCTCCCTGGCCCTTTTTTCGTGTGCTCCTTCTTTCGCCATTTGGCACGGCGATTTTGAAACCAGACCTGCGCAAAAACGAGACAAAAATGGAGACATGAGATTCCACATGAATTTCATAAAAATGCAAAAAGAAATAAATAAATAAATAACGTAGCCTATAAATTTTGGCCGTCGTTAAAATGCTCAATTGTCGACAATTGGCTCAGCAGCGAAGAATGGGATTTTAACGAGATGACGTTTATTAGCGCGGTAGCGCAATAGCCGCGGCAAGCGGCAGAGCTGAACTCTTGAACCCACGCGGGTGAAAGCGTCGACCACTGCTACGAGCCAATCGATACAAATAACGTAAAGCTACTCCCTGCACAAGGGCTGCGAAGCCAACTAACCCCTTTTCTAAACTTCGGGCCTGGCAAACCACACGTTTCAGTTAAAAGGCTAAACATTCCGCTAATCTCCGCTATTTGTATCCGTTTTCGAAACAATAATTACAACCATAAAACAGGTTGTTTCTTTTATTTTATGTTTGACGGAAAAATTTTCGTCTTTCTGAACGCGAGTGTTTTTTTCAACTCTTCGAAAGGACGGTGTCCAAAATCGATTTTAGACAAGATTCGAAAAGTTTGAAAAAACTCGTGTCGTAATTTTTATACTTTCAGAATGTTCTATATTCGATTTTTCAAAATTTTGATCAATTTTTGGTAATCAATATTTCAATATTTTTGTAATTTTCTGTATTCAATATTGCAATATTGTTATGATATTCTTTATTCGATATTTCGCTATTTTTATAACTTTCTATAACTGATATTTCAGTACTTTTCATAATTTTCTATTTTTTAGTATTTCAATATTCGTATAATACTAATATTTATTTAATATTAAACCATATTTGCAACTTATTTCGCATAAAGAGCTACAAAAAAACGTGTAAGAGGAGAGTGTTTTTTTTCATCGAATTGCATTTTTCAAAAATCCTTCTCAATTCTACTCTTATTGGTACCTAAAAAATCAAATTCTTTAGGAATTAGTTAGGAATTTTATGCTTTTGAATTTCTAAATTCTAAAAATAAGAATATTTATGCATATATATATATATATTCATTCTCAAAACAAATGTTACAAGCTGAGAAGATTTTTTTTCAATTGGCATTCGACACACGAAGGTACCCTCTTTCTTATGTACGTTTTACAATTATTTTTGTTCAAAATAGTTTGTGAATCTTGTTTCACATAAAACAAATTTTAAAATATACTGCAAGTTATGAAAAAATGTAAATCTCATTAAAATTTACATGTTTATATTGAACAATTTCATTAATGTCAGCTCCAATTATGCTATAAATGCATTATTTCAATATTACATCGACAGATGGGTAATATATATATATATATATATATATATATATATATATATATATATGTCAATTAGTATTCCCTGATAGTTTCTTTAGGTGTGATATTGAAATTACAAATTCATGTACATAAATATATTCCAGAGAATATATATGTTCATTCTCGAAACAAACGCTAGATGCTGAGGGGAATATCAAAAAAATTCCTATTCGATACGAATAAAGCACTGTTTTTTCACGTAAGTTTTGAATTTTTTGTCCAAAACCGATAGTGAATATTTATAAAAAAAAAATTATGAATATATATATATATATATATATGTATATATATATTTAGAAAATGTTTTGTAGAAATTTTTGACCAACTTGCATCAGAAAGCAGTACTTTTTTGTATCAATATTGAATTTCTTTAAACCCCTTTGAGCTTCTACCGCTTCTTTCGATTATGGATATACATATTGTGTGGAGTATATACATTATAACATATATGTTACTTCAGAATATTTTATAAATATATATTTTTCCGAAATTGCTGAATAGATATCGTTATAAATATAATAATAATCGACAATAATCAATAAAAATAAAAACAAGTAAATTATATAATAAGTTAGCAATTTTCGTATTCCATTAACAGATCTATAATATATATATATATATATATATATATATATATATATATATATATATATATATATACTTAGTTTACCCACTGTATGTAAATTTGTTATAAATATATACATATATATATATATATATATATATAACTAAGTATTTCTACACGTTGTCTTTTTCAAATCATCCTGCGAAAAAAATGGAATGCTTCATTAAGTTTCTGTGTTAGATAGCTTATCCTAAATATACATGATGTCTGCTTACAAAAATCTTGGGAGAATACGAACAAAAATAATTTTAAAAATTAACAACAGTTTCGTGTGAGATGTGTAAATACTTTTTTACCCACCGTACATAAATTATGCAGGGTAAAAATCAAGTTCCATTCTCAAGTGAAATCTGTACTCCGGAAATTGACAACAAACATTCTTAAAATGTGAAAAACCGATAACGAACAACAGGAGCGATATTAATTCGAATTCTCACGTGAGGAAAAATCTTTTCGACTCTATTCGACTCTCCTGCTCTCAATTCAACGGCACTGATAAGTTGCATTCAATTACCGCGCATTTGTCAACTGGAACCAACATTGACGAAGAACCTATAAATTCATTTTGACGTTTCTCGTGTCTCAATCAAGATAACAACTGACAAGCATTTTTATTACTTCGGTGAGGTAGATGCGTAGGTACAATTGTCACCACGGTCCATCAACATATTTACATAGGTATACGTGCAAAGAAATATATGAGTAGGGAAGCCTCGATTCGATCAAATTTGGCGATTTTATCGCCCTTCGGATCGGCGCAGACAAAGCTCAACGCGGGCACCATTTGGTGCCCTTATCTAATCTTTCTCGTTTCTCCCGTTCGTCGGACGCTCGTCCCTTTTTCGGGCGCCCTGGACCGGCGGGACCAGCAGCCGTTTCTCGAAGGGTGTCGGAACTCAATGTCACGAAGCCATCTGTATTGCTTGCTGCATCGGCGATAAGAGAGTCCGCTCTCCTCGAATATCGTACGACACACTTTTTCTTCGTCTTTCGGAATTTCGGAGGAAAACGATATTTCATCCCGCGGACGCTAATGTGCCGTCTCACTCTCATTTGACACGAGTGCATTGATCCTTGCGGTAACGAAACGTATTTTGGGAGGATCGATAATTTTTGGTTTTCGGCGGAGGGTTATTTTTTTCTTTGGTGAAGTGAAGAGAACGACGGGAGATCTCGTGGTCTGTTGTCACTGGTGATGGGAGATGTCAAGCGGTCGGGGTTATCCCTTGGATCAGCCCGACACCCGGTAGTTCGGAGGAGCGTGAAACACGATCTCCGAGTGGATCTGAGGGGACTCTGGCCTCGGAATATCGAGGTAGTGTCACTTTCATTCTCTCTCTCTCTCTCTCTCTCTCTCTCTCTCTATCTCACTCTCTGTCTCTCTCTCTCGCCCTCTTTCTCTCTCTCTGCCTCCCTTTTTTATATATTATTTAATATATTTTTCTTATTAAATATTATTTAATATTTAATATAGTATTTTTTACCATTCACTGCTCTTTTTTATTTATTCAAGAATTGTTCACTTTGCATGCGGTTTTCGACTTCTTCGCTGGTTTTTTAATCAATATTTATAATATTACGTTAATTTTTACCAGGACGATTTTTTTCCATGGAGTTCGAATATGGCAATTCATTTCATTAATATATTACTCTCTGGTTCCGTTTATAATATTACCTACATCGTCTCTCTTATTTATTTATTCAAGAATTTTTTGCTTTGCATCCGGTTTTCGACTTCTTCGTTTGTTTTTGAATCAATATTTATGATATTACTTTAATTTTTACCAGGACTACTTTTTTCCATGGAGTTCGAATATGGCAATTGATTAAATTAATTCATTATTCTCTGGTTTCGTTTATAATATTACCTAAATCCTCTCTCTCTCTCTCTCTCTCTCTCTCTCTCTTTATTTACAATATTAGACAATGCGCAATGTTAATTTATGTTTTTGATCACTCATCGTGCATTTTCATTTTATATGATTTTAAATTTTGTATCATTAGATTTTTACTTTCACATTTTATCGAGCATATCGGATTTTTTACATTTTTGCTCTCGTCTTCTTTTCTCCCTTTCCCTCTCTCTTCCTCTTATATTCATAATATTAGCCAGTGCGTAATGTTAATTGGTATTTTTGATAATTTGATATCCATTTTATTTGTTTACTCATTTTATACGATTTTAATTTTGCATCATTAGATTTTCTACTTTCGCGTTTAATAAAATAAGCACATTGAATTTTTAGCCCGATCCGGTTATCGCTTTTTTCAACCCCTTGTCAGGTTATGGCTGGTTGCTGAAGAATCCGAGGCATGTTCGAACACGTAATTTGTAATGCAAAAATCTGATAAAATTCCTGAACACTCTTAAATACTTCCACTTTTAGGGCACACTATGGAGATGGCAAAAAAATTAAACACATATTTTATTTTTCGTCATAAACAAACCTACCGCCTAAAAATGCAGGCATCGACTAAAAATGGCTCGGGTTTCCGGCGGCCCACGATAACCGAATCGGGTTAAATTTTTGCTTTCGTCCTTTTTTCCTTCTACGTTTTTCGCCTGTTCTCTCTCTCTCTCTCTTTCGTCTATATTAACCAATACTTTTTTACCGTGGTATTTGTTTTTTACAGGCCCTTGGTATTCTTTCGTTTTTCAAAAAATGTTTCATAACATAAATATATATCGATCAATCAATGCTTTCTGTTTCTCTCTCTCTTTCTCTCTCTCCCTCTATTTCCCTCATCCTTGAGCCCACCGTGGCTCCGTCACGGGTGCCTCTCTGTCCAAACTCTCCGAGCATTATATTATCTGAGTCCCGTGGACACACATGAGAGACCCCTCCTGTCGCCCATTCTCAACGTCCCTTCAATCCCACCACTCGCTTCTGGTCCTTCACACTGTGCGTGTGCTCGCCGAAGCGTGTCTAAACGCATAAATATAAATGTGCGCCGGTTCCTATGCTCCTATAAGTGTACAATAGTGCGTATGTGTGCTCGCTGACTCGTAGATGGTTGTCGATATCGATGGCCTGTTATGGGTACGTTGGATGGCGTATTACCAATGTCCATGGTCCACGAGCTGTTACATCTTTTTTTCCTGCTCTCTACCTCCCTCCTCTTCACCCCCCCCCCTCTCTCACAACCTGGTTCAGCAGTCCGTGAAATTGAGGATCGCCCCTTTTGTTTATGTCTCGAGCCTCGTTATTTTTCGTCAGGACATTGCAATTGGGCCGATCTCTTACAAATGAGAACAATGAAAAATTTAATTTGTCAGGAATTATTTTTGGAATATTTATTGTACTTTAAAGTATGTGAAATTAAAACGTAACAATGAAACAATAAATAATCATCGAGTAATCGAGTGCAACCAATTTTATTTTAATAATCTTAAAGGTGTTCGAAAACCGTGGGTAAAATAATTCTACTTTTATTATGGTAACAATATGATATTGATCTTATTTTCGCACTGGTGATCATGTATAATAATAGCGCGATAATAATAGCAATATTTTCACATTTGAACGAGTATTATAACGATACAATTGTACTAATATATTTTTACCAAAATATCGTATACTATATTATTGAATTTCATATAGAACATCATTTTGTTGTCTATCATACAAATATATATATCATATAAATAAAATAAACTATATAAAGTAAAAGTAAACTATATAAAGTAAAACAATACAATTGCAATATTATATATGCATTATAAAAAGATGGCATGTATAAAATGAAAATGTGGAATACTATAGCATTGACTTTATATGAAACATTATTCTGTTTGCAGACTGTAAATATAATTATTGTAGGTGCTTTGTTACAACAGTAGCGGATTAATATATCTATGTATGTGTGGACATACGAGGTTTGTTAAAAAAAAAGGTGACTTTTTATTTTTCTCCAAAAATATTTATTTATTAATCAATATCTATTTTGTTCCCTTCAAAGTAATCCCCCTCAGATACGATACACTTGTGCCAGCGCTCTTTCCAATCTTCGAACTACTTCTGATATGGGCTTTTTGGCATGGCCTTGAGCTCTCCCAACGAAGTTTGAAAAGTCACCCTATTTTTTTAACAAACCTCGTACACATATAACTTTGTGTATCTCTTTGAAAAAAGTTGAAACCGTGGGAAAAAAAACGTGAATTTCTACAATAATAATAATATCTCGCTATCATTATTGAAAAAAACGATCGAGTACATTGAAAACCATTTAATTATTAATGTCGACCCTGTATCACAGTTATACGGTAATCATATATAGATACTATTATACTTTCATACCATAATCAAAATATTTATTATTTAACTTTTAATTCCTCATAAAATAATACCGTTTTTTGCAGAACAATTAAAAAAATAATTATTGTATTTGACTAACATAATCGTCTGATGTTATAGAGATGATATTAATATTAATAATACGATGTTGATACTACCCGTGGAGAAATGTGACCGAGCATTCCTTACTTTTGTCCGGCCGTGATCAGACTTTCCTGGTCGGATTTACCTGACGGGCCCTCCCATGAAACAAACCGGCAAGATCGCAAAATTGTTTTTTGCGGCTTAATCTCTATGTTTGGAAATTACAATCTTCTGGCCGGGCCAAGTATATTCAAGAGTACTCAGTTCAAATTTCAAGTCAATCGGATAATTGCTTTTTGAGTTACAATGTCAGCATATTTGAAAAATCTCATATTGAGGAATTTTATACCTACGAGCGGTTGCTCTTTAGAAGGCTGCCATTCGGGGAGTATTAGAGATACGGCCTTGGAATTTTTACAGGATATTCTTGAAAGTATAAACTGTCAAAAAAGGCAAAAAAATCAATTTTCTGAAAGTGTCACACTGGTATAGCCCCTTGAAAGCATTCATTTCATCAATGATACTCGACGAGGATGACAATGTTTGTCATAAATACCGGATTTACGATAATTAACGATTTGAGCATAAAGGATAGCCAAATTATTTTATAAAGCAAAAAAGTAAAGCAGGTTATTCGTGGTTTTTGAACGCCTTGTCGCCATGTTGGGAAATATCAATGTTCTGGCAGGGAAGACGTTACCACAATATATTATATTTCGCCAACAGTCCGCCAGCTGGCTACAAGCGAAGCGCTTCGCGTAAGCAAGGTACCATCGTACGAGGATAAAAGCTATGCTTACTGCGTGCACTTACGCTTATGATTTTGCGATACTTGTGAAATAACCCTTTTTCGCTCGGACAGTGATCTGTGTACATTTTTCTGTCTCTTTGCCTATCAGGAAATGCGAGCAAGCGTATGTATACACTCATATACTACCTTAGAAAGTAGATGACCAACAAACAATATGTTGTCGAAACACTAAATTAAATACACTCCCCATTTAACCTCCTCAAGTATTTCAAAAACGCTGAAACGTCATTTTTTATTTCCTCGTTTGTTCTTGGTTATTTCCCGATCTATATCCCACAACTTTCCTGGTCATTTATGGCTTGTTCTCCGGCCCGTTTCTGATCAGTTCCCCAGAAAGGGAACGGCGGATAGGGACCGAGCCTTAGACCCGTTTCATCGCGAACCTATTGTTTAGGGAAGGCACATCAGGGGCAGTACTTTTTCCTAGCTCAAATTTGTACACGGGTAATTTCATCAACGAGTATGATAACGTCAAATTAGTGAAAAGCCATCGACGAATATGTTGAATTGAATGGCACGAACGTATTTTATTGGACGTCGAAACGACTCCGGGCGTTAGGCACAATCAATTGCCGAAATCAAAAGCAGGAAAATTAATGCAAGGAACATTCGACCCGAGAAATTGGTTTCCCGAAAAAATCGCCGAAAATATTTGTTCGGGAAATATTTCATTCGGGAAATTGTCCTTTCGCAGAATCGTTCATTCGGTGAATTGTCCATTCAGTGAACTGGTCATTCGGGATATTGTATTCGAGAAATTGTTCATTTTGGAAATTGTTTTTTTCGGGAAATTGTTCTTTCGGGAAATAGAATTTGAAAAATTGTTTATTGGATCAATTGTTATCGAAAAAATTGTACTCGGGAAATTGTCGTATGGGTAATTGTTTTTCAAGAAACTCTCCGCAAATCGTATAAAACATTCACTGACGTAGTTTTTCCAAAATAATCATCGATAATGTCACACTTTTTCAAGCTGGTAGTAAAACAAAAGTTTTTCTTATATACGTAATAAAATTATAATAAAAATACAAAAGTGCATAATTTTGCTCTTTAATTAACTATTTTGACAATAAATAGCATCTTCAGAACAAATCGAAACCACGTGTGGATTTTTTTGAGGTTCATTGAAAAGAAAAATATTCATCAACCGTCATTTGACTCAACTGGACCAGTCCAACCTCCTAAATGAACGAGGGGTGAGAAATGGCGGGTGAAGAGTGCGGACGCGGACGCTACATCTCAGGTCTCGGTTACACACTTCAAACTCGTGTAGGATCCTTTCGAATCTCTTCAACGGACCTTCGAGGATGGATCTCTCGAAGGAATATGGCCCTTGACCTCAGGGCCAGTTTATCTTGCGCCGACTTTCTCACTCGCATCGTTTCTCCCCCTCGTCCTCTCACGGGGGTACTTGCTCCATCTGTTGCCCCCTCCCCTCCGCGCCTCGATCGCCCTGCTCGAACATCTACACTGCCGCATCTCCGGGACCTCCACACACACCCGCTATCCTGACCAACACGATATTTGACCTGCCGCCAATTCAACCCTCAATATGAACCCATTTTCTCGTTCTGTCAACTTGATTCGTCTCTCTCGAATAAATCCTAGGCTTTGTACGAATTCGATTTCGTCACCGAAAACACGATGTGATTGGCGAATAAATTTTTTTTGGCTTTTTCAACTTTGATCGTAATCAGGGATCACACTTTTAATTTATTATAACTGAATATTTAGTAGCCAGTTATTATTTCCGATTTATTGTTATTGTTATATTGTTTCAATACATATAATAACATATAATAATAACATTATATTGTCATTATTATATGTACTGAATATAATAATGAACTGTACTGAACTGTACTGTACTGTACTCAATTGTATATTATATTGTTTAGTACATACATTATATTCAGTACATATAATAATAACATTATAATGTTATTATTATATGTACTGAATATAATAACGAACAGTACTGAATATTGTACTGAACTGTTCTGTACTGTATTGTACTGTACTGTACTGAACTGGACTATAATGTACTGAACTGTACTGAACTGGACTGTAATCAACTGAACTGTACTGTACTGTACTGAACTGTACTGTACTGTACTGTACTGTACTGTACTGTACTGTACTGCACTGCCCTGTACTGTACTGTAGTGTACTGTACTGTACTGTACTGTACTGTACCGTACTGGACAATACTGTACTGTACTGTACTGAACTGGACTATAATGTACTGAACTGTACTGTACTGTACTGTACTGAACTGGACAATACTGTACTGTACTGTACTGTACTGTACTGAACTGGACTATAATAATGTACTGGACTGTACTGTACTGTACTGTACTGTACTGTACTGAACTGTACTGTACTGTACTGAACTGTACTGACTACTGAATACAATAATGCACTGTACAGAAGTATTATTATCATTATTATTATAGGTACGAAATTTTTGTTAGGATTATTGTTATTATCGTAGCTACTGAATTATGATTATTATTCTTATTATTATAGGTACCAACTGAATTATGATAATTATTCTTATTGTTAAAAGTACCTACTGAATTGTTACCGAAGTATTGTTATCTATAACCATAATTGTTATCACTATTATAGTTACTGAATTATTGTTATTATTTTGAATAGTAATAATAATCACATGTACATAAAGATTAATATTGTTATTATGGCTGCTAAATTATGATTATTATTTTTTTTATAGGTTCTCAATTATTATCACTATGATCACTATTATAAGTACTGAATAATTGTTATTACTATTATCATGATTTATAATACATTAATATCACTATATATAATACTTCACTATTTATAATACTTTACTATTATTATTATTATTTCTATTGTTAATCCTATTCCTAATTAATTTTTATCATGATACATATTAAGTTATTATTATTGTTCATGGTGTTGTTACTTTTCCCATTATTACTATCACTATCATTATTGCCGTGACCTACTCACTCGTATCAAGCTCAAAACCGTGCTCAAATAATTGAGAAAATATTTCTTCACTCTGCATTGGTTTCGTTTGAGAATTATTCGCGTCGAAAATTGTCGATAAAAATTTATGGTACACTATAAATATGTGGATTAGCGCTGTGCATGTTCCTTATTGGAAGATGAGAAAATAAAGAGGAAAACGAAAAAATATTATTTAACTGGACGGGAGAACGATATCTATGAAAATGTGAGAAAAATAGCGGATATTCGCTCCGCGCTGAGCAGGGCAATAAAAAAATATCAGCGCGATGGAAAAAATAACTTTGCAGAGAAGGCTTGATGGATATATTTGTATATACATATATATATATATATATATATGTATATATATATATATATATATATATATATATATATATATATATATATATATATATATATATACACATATATATATATATATATATATATATATATATACACATATATACACATCCACATGCATACATACATACATACATACAAACATACATACATACATACATACATACATATGTATGTATCTATTTATATCTGTACGCAACTAGGATGAAAATGCAATATTAAAAAAAAATGCATCCATCCGGTGTATTATTCAGAGGAGAGAAAAATCTATATTCTATTCTCCCGTGTCTAATGCATAAAAGAATATGTGAAAGTTTCGTTTCTTTTATCGTCGAGTAAAATTGCGACAACAATGAGCCGGGGGACTAAATTGTTGTTTATTGTCGTTACAGCCACACCCAGGTCAACCTCTCTCTTTTATATATATATGTGTATATGTATATAGATACCTATGTGTTATATATGTATAGCGATGGAACGTTAATATCTTGACACTCAAGAAGTAACTTCACTACTCGATTGCAAGACGCTAAAAAAAAAAAATTGTCCTTTTTCAATTTCGAAAAATGACTATGAATGTACAGGCTAAAGATAAAATCATGAAAAATTGGCAAAAAATGGAGCATTTGCGAGTGTATAACTCTGTGAGCATCTACTGCTATTATTTTTTGTTGTTATACACGATTGTGTACTGCTTATATAATATATTGATTGAAGTGTACTAATGGAACAACATCACGATGCGTAGATCATTTTTTGTTATGAATATAATGATCATTAAGCCGAGACGCCGCTGTGACCGAGCCTTTGGACCACATTTCTTTTATAACGGTTGTATTATATATCAAAAACGTTAATTTTTAATTTTTTAAAATGAATATTAACGCCAAATAAGTTCAATTTATGCTTAAAAATATATATCTTTTTTCCAAATCGCAAATAAATGAAACTTTTCTGGTCCGTTACTGTGGGGTCCTCCCTTAACGTTACGATAATATAATATTTAATTGTGTATAAAAGGCAAAGTCGTGATTGGCTGACTCATCATCGACCAGCCTAAACCGCTGAATGTAGAAACGTGAATTTTGAAGGGCACGTTGGTTTCGTTATATAAGCACCATTTAAGAAAATATTTTTCCGAAATTCAACCCTTAAGGGAAAAAACGGGTGGCAAAGTGTGTATGGAATTTTTTTCCAATCTGGTCGGATTCACTTGAAATTTGGCATGCGTGCATTTTGACACAATTGATGAAACACGTTTTCCAGCATTTTCAGAAATTCAACCCCTAAAGGGAGAAGGGGTGTGGCAAAGTTTGTACGGAAAATAAAAAAAACTCTCGTCTAATTTACTTGAAACTTTGTATATCCGCTCCTCGACACAATTAATGGAATTTCAGAGTTTTTGGAAATTCAATCTTTAAGGGGAAAAGGGGGTAGCAAAGTTTGTATAGTAAAAGAAATATCTGGTCAGATTTACTTGAAACTTCCAATAGTATTAACGTTCTTTAACATATCTCTACGTCTTCCATAATGAATCATTTCAGCGAGCATACAAGTCTACGCGAGAGGAGCGGCGGGCGGGAAGCTAGTTAACTATGTATAATAATATGATGTGATTATCATTAGTTAATTCAGTTCACCATCGTTAATATCAGCTAAATAAATACATCATTGTATTGTCATTATCATGTATTTTTACATAATTATATGTTTCACTCGAAAAAACATTTACTCCAAAATTTCGCAAATCCTTCACGCAACACATTCGCAAAATGAAAATTCTCCAAAAATCTCATCAACGAGTGACATAAACGTGTCAAAAATACGTCTAATAAAGAAAACCCGCGTTTTTCGTCATGAGACGTGTTAAATAAATGATATAAAAATTAATTGTTATATATATATATATATATAGATAGATAATAATGAACTTTACAGAATTATTATTATCATTATTATTATAGGTACAAAATTGTTGTTACGATTATTGTTACTGTCGTAGCTACTGAATTATGATCATTATTCTTATTATTATAGGTACCGACTGAATTATGATTATTATTCTTATTGTTATAAGTACCTACTGAATTGTAACTGGAGTATTGTTATCTATAACAGAAATTGTTATTATTATTATAGGTACTGAATTATTCTTATTATTATTATTATGAATAGTATAGAGTATATAATAATAGAATATTATGATTATGAATAGAGAAACCGCGTTTTTCTTCATGAGACCTGTTAAATAAATTATAAAAAAATTAATTATGTATATATATATATATATATATATATTATTTAAAATATATTATTATATAATGTATCATAAAATATAATATTATTATATAAAAAAATATGATTATTAAAAAAAGACTTACCGCGACTCTGCTCTCTTTGAGATCGAGGCGAAGGGCGAGGGCCTCTCGCATGAAAACGTCGGGATAATGGCTCGCTAGGAAGGCCCTCTCAAGTTCCTCGAGTTGCCAGTTGTTGAAGTTCGTTCTGCTCCGTCTTCGCTTACTTCCGCCCTCGTCGGACTCGCCGTCGAAGCCTGAAATTCCGAATGGAAAAAAAAAGGCACCAATGAAAGGCGGCACGTTAGCCCAAAGGCAGAACCAAGAAGAGAAGATTCAATCGTTTCATCGAAATTGGCGAGAAATTCCATAATTTTTATCATTTTTCGATCGTAACGAAAAATTTATCGAATATAAATATATTTGATACGTGCACGTATGCTTAGATGCATATCCCGGGCGGGTTCACCCCTTAGCCCTGACCTCCTAGATAAGAGGACAACTCGTAGAGCAAAAAGCACTTTCCCCTACCCCTTCATATTGTCGGGTGGATTTACATCGACGGTATATACGCGATATTGAATAAACATGGAATTTCATGATTTTACGAGCGAGATCCGCGAGCTCCTTTTCGCGTTATCGATAATGGGAAATCTTCTTGCCGCTGACGTTTTTCCCAATATATATGTATAAATATACCACCGGTTAGAAGTTTTAGGGCACTGCAGATAATTGCAAAACTATTGGTCACTTTGGATAATCCCAAAATTATATTAGCATAATATAATTCATTAAACAGAGCAATATAGTATCAACGTAAAATAATAAATGAAATTGATCATATTATTCTCACATTATTTGGCAATTATCCAGTTATTGAAAGTTTTGCAATTATCTAAAGTGTCCGAAAACTTTTCAATCACTGGATAATTGCCAAATAATGTGAGAATAATATAATTAATTTTACTTATTACTTTACGAAGATACTATATAGCTCTATATAATGAATTATGTGATGCTAATATAATTTTGGGATTATCCAAAGTGATTGAACGTTTTGCAATTATCTGAAGTATATATATATTTTTTTAACAAATGTTCTGCTCCTTAAATTTTTTGGATGAGTGTATATATCCACATACGCACGCGCGCGCACACACACACACACGCACACACATTTTTTAATTTTTTCAATGATTTTCGCGAAACCGTAACTCCGTAAAAAAATTTCGTAGTACCGGGGGGCAAAAAAAGCGTTTCGAAGCTAGAAAAATCTAGTTTGAGAATCTCGCGGAGAACATGTTATATATAAAAAATAGTTCTATGTAAACATGTCAAGTTCGACCACCCATATGTGTGTGAGTTCAGACGAGGCACTAATGCAAGCTTGGAAGCGCCGTTCTATCCAGATCACCTAAAATTATTTTCGCACGAAAACATATAAACCATTGCCAATAACTTTCGTCGTGACAAAAAAAATCACTTTCCTTCGCTCTTTCCACCGATACAAAATTGTCATGAATATGAAACAAAATTTATGGAAATGCGAAAATAGGCACCAATTAGTTGCGAGAAGCATTTTTTTTGCGTTTAAACAGTAGGGGTACAAGACATGTTTATTTTTTTCATTTTTTTTTTTTGGAATTAAGTTAATCACTCGTTACTGCGTTTTTTAAATGGGAAATCTGTTTATGAGAAAATGTGCCGAACGATATGTAGGGGTGGTCCAAATTCGTACCGACGTTCTTCCCCTCCTATATTTAGGGGAGGATATGTACTATATATAAATAAATATATAAATAATATGTACTGTATATATAAATAATATTATATATATAATAATATATATAAATAATATGTACTGTATATAAATAAATAAATAAATAAATATATATATTTATTTATTTATTTATTTATTTATTTATTTATTTATATACAGTACATATTATAATACTGAGAGACGAGAGGAGATAGGAGAAGAATCGCATTGATGGCATATATGTATGCTAATATCAGGCTGGCGGAATTGAATAAAAGATCCGGAATTATGATTGACTCTTCACCCCTACTCGATGCTCGATCTCGAGCACACCGCCCGTAGCCAACGTCGAAAAGATAGGCGGTTATATACGAGAACGAAATGCCCAGAAGCAGCGAGCTGACTTTATCTTTATGGTGTACATGCCGTATATAAATATAAATACGTATGCGCTGTAAGAAGTTGGTCCACGAGCGAGACAGGAAAATGGAATACCAAAAATAATAACGGCAATATTGTTTCGCGGAGTATCTCCTACGAAACAATATTTTCCTCGTTTCTTTTTCGCTTTCTTGCCAATTCGCTCTTATATCTGATTTCACGATTGATTAAACTTTGCTTTTCTATGTGCGCGTTTATATTCGATTTATTCCGCGGGTACGATACGGTACTTTGAATAATATTTAACATTTTGCACGACAAAAAGAATTGCAGGCTTTTGTTGCGCACAATATTTTACAGTGAAAAATCTGTCGTGCCGTTTGCAACTTTGATTTACAGTGTTCATGGCTACAAAAGGTTTTACGATCTTTTTTCATTCCGTAAAGTTAAAAAAAAACTTTTTTACATGAATAATGTTTTTAGCTGTGTGTTTAAAGAAGATTTTTCTTCAAAACGTCACTGACATGTTGATTTTTCATTGTTTTTCAACCTTTTCAAAATGTTGTAAAGTTTCAAAAAATGTACACGTAAATAATGGTTTTAGCGATTTTTGTAATAATAAAACATTTTGTTTAAATATTTCATACCGAATCTTTAATTTTCGATTTCTTTAAAACTTAGATTCGTGATGAGGGTATTATATTTTGACAGAAAACTTTTCGTTCTTTGGTTTTTTTATTTCAGATAATTCGAGCGACCGGTGCATTTCACGACAAATTTTCGAGGAGGGGTCTTCAAGCAGCAGCTGCTCAGCTATTTGTTAACATTTTTCGACGAAAAATATATTTCGGTTAGCTGAAATGGTAAATAATAACATGTCCTTCCTCGTAAAGGAATAAACTTCTTATTCTATTTAAAAAAAAAACGAGAATCAACATCCGTTTACCCTCAGCCCTTTATTTTAATTGTTTTTTTTTTACAGTTACTACTACTTATTATTCGATCATCGTGGCTATTATTTTATTTATTTTTAATTAGTTTCAAGACTTGCATATGATGTTTCGGCTCGCCTCAGTTATTTTATTTTCATTTCTATTTTGTAAGTTAACGCAAGTCTCAATTCCACGAGGTTTTGTAAAGTTACCCCATACTGTGTTCGAGTACAAATAAATTTTCATTTTCTCTCTCTCTCTCTCTCTCTCTCTCTCTCTCTCTCTCCCTCCGGCCCTCTCTCTCCCTCAATATCTACATCTATCCATCCATCTTTTGAAGAAGAGATCGAGTGAACAAAGATGAGCGCGACGGTTCCCGGAGGCGATGAAAAATCGCGCGGTTACCATTAATCCACGTAATTAGCCGGGATTTATCGGCGCGTTTGTCCTGCCAGGAGTAAGCACAAAAAGTAATACGAGTATACGAGTATTAGGTAGGAGCGAAAAATGGGGTATATTCACGGTATATGAACGATATATGAACAGCTCGGAAGAAATGGATATCGATCGAGTCCCTCATTATTGATAATCCATAATCGGGCACCGAGAGCTTGCTTCAATGTGCTTGATGCATGCCCGCGAGTCTCGAGTCTCTCGGGTACGTACAGTGGCAGCTTGAATGATCGTGCGCCGGTATGCTTTTCACTAAACATATATATATATATATATATATATATATATATATATATATATTTATATATATATATATATATATATTAGACTGATTCAAAATAAATCGATAATTTCTTTTAGCTTGACACAATCTTAAACTATACGTTTGCATAAAAAAATAATCCTCGCGAAAGGGGGTGGTCGGTCCTTCAAGATTTAGAGGTGTCTCATCGGACTTTTGTCTTTTTTATTTCGTTAATACGTAAATAACGAATTTGCATGACTGAAGCATACATTTTTCTTGTTCTAAAATGATGAATATATTCTAAACTTATGTATAAATACTGAATATACTATAAAAAAAATGATCTTGGTTATCGCAGCAACAATTATCGGTCCATATATACGTCGATAAATGCAAACAAAAATAAAAAATACAAGAATCCCCGTAAAAATGATTTTTCTATTATCGTCAATAATCTTCAATGAAATAATAATCTTCAATGAATACATTCGTTGATACGCTGTTACGATCACCATTTTCGGCTACAAAAACTTGACTTATTGCAATCGGGTTTTTTTTTCTATGGTCTTGAACTATTTGGAACAAATATTCCTTTTGTTCCTCATTTTTAGTTAACCAATTATTATATTCCTCGACAAGGGCTACTCCACGTTCAGCTGAATCATTTATCACTTTCAGGAAATCATAGGGCAATTCACATTGTTGAAATAAGCGTCTCGACTTTTGAGTGATGAAATGACTGATGTCAATTTCAGGCAGTGTTTGACACTCGCTATCACTCAGGTAAATACGCTTTTGATTTGTCCATGTACTCTCACCTGTCCTTAAGGCTATTAACATCTTTCGTTTCATATCTAAATGAACCATTGAATCGAAAAATGCGTTTTCATGAATAAATATTTGATTCCAAACATCGGATGGTAATAATGGAATTATGTTTTAAATGAAAATCATTTAAAAAATTCATTTCTACGGGGATGTTTGTTTTGTTTGTTGCATTTAGCGATGTATATATCGACCGATAATTTTTGCTGCGATAACCAAGACCGTTTTTTTATAGTATATTCAGTATTATTACATAAGTTTAGAATATATTCATCATTTTATAACAAGAAAAATGTATGTTCCATTCATGCAAATTCGTTATTTACGTATTAACGAAATAAAAAAGACAAAAGTCCGATGAGGCACCTCTAAATCCTAAAGCACCGGCCCCCCCTTTTGCGAAGATTATTTTTTTGTGTCCAAGTATAGTTTAAGATTATGTAGAGCTAAAAGAAAATTATCGATTTATTTTGAAACAGTCTAATACATATATATATAATCACGCAAATAATTGAAGATATGTACAATATTCATTTGTACCGGAGAGCAGTAAGAGCACGACCAATTTCCATGTCAAGCAGTCTGGGCCAATACTCGGATGGGTGACCGCTCAGCCGCGGCTTCAGCGCCAACTGCCGAGCGGGCCGGCAGTTTTCACCGAGTTCCCGAAGGTAAACGCAACCGGAAACTCGGTGAAATTATAGCCGCCTTATCGGCACAGGTTTTTCACAGTTTCCCTGTGCCCTCGTGTGCAAACGCGATACAAAAGCGCGTCGGGAACCGAGTGGCTGTGGGCAACACTCCGGGAGGTCTTTCACGAACTGTTAATTGCGAAGTGGCAAGTGTGGGGTAAAACTGACGGGGATGGGATCGTTTAGACCGGCGAGAGTTTCAATTATAGAAGGCTGAGGGAAAAGCAGGAGGAATAATTGAAAAAGAAAGGTTATTGAGAGAAGAGGAGGGCTGCCAATGTGCGTCGCGCAAAATGAAATATAATGTGGGAAAAAGGGTATTTTACGAATGTGTCGGAGGTGCCGGAGAAAGAGAGAGAGAGCGCGAGAGAGAGGGGGGGGCATATCGTCGTGGTCGTTGATTGTCGCGTGCACACGCGAGACAATTTTCTGCCGTACTTGAGCACGGGGTTCACGGGTAAACGTTTCCGTATGCACATGTGTGTGGGTGGGTGTGTGTGTGTGTGGGTGTGTGTGTGTGTCGCGAGTCAAAATTGCATTCTTCGGCAAATGTTTTCGGCCCGTAGTATTCTCTCTCTCTCTCTCTCTCTCTCTCTCTTACACACACACACACACACACACACACACACACACACACACACACACACACACACACACACACACACACACACACACACACACACACACACACACACACACACACACACACACACACACACACACACACACACACACACACACACACACACACACACACACACACGCGCGCGCGCGCACGCACGCACGCACGCACGCACGCACGCACACGCGCACACACACACACACACACACACACACACACACACGCGCACGCACGCACACGCACACACACACACACACCCACGCGCTCTAGCGCGCGTGCGCGCCCACACGCACACTCACTCCCTTGCACAGACTCGAGAAAGCACGAAACGATCGGTCACTTGTCGCCTCGATTACACTCTTATATACACCAGGTAATAATTAATTGTGACGCACTTCTTTAACGTTCTTAGTTTCTTTGACCCCTCTCGTGTTCGAGTCCCCCTCAGACTTCGTCCCTCATACCCAAACAAACTCCCTCGTTCCGAGTACACGAATTTCGTACCTGTCATTTGCTGGTCTGGCGAAAATGAATGTGTTCGGCGGAATTGGAATGAGGATATTGGGGACAAAATGTTATTTTTCCGCAAACAATATTCACCACGTGTCGATATTATTTTGTGGATATATTCCGTATTTATTTACGTAATGGGTAGGTGAGTTTATTAACTTGTAAACTGGTGTTTATTGCGTGTGTAGTAAACTTGTGAGTTTATTGCGATTTCTTGAATTTTCATGAATCTTTTATTTGTTTGGATCAGTGGGATGAGGTTGATGATAATTTAAAAATAAGCTGGGAATAAACGGTCGGGTGAAGTGAAAATACTTAGGTTTGTAAATTTCTTTTTTTTCAATCTTTTTGCAATTCATCGTAGAACAAAACAAAATGCTTAGATACGAGGCCCTTCAAAGAAAAATCCAAGTATTCATTTCTGAGTATTTTTTTTTAAATCGCTTGTCACGGTATAAAATTCTTTTTCCAATTCTTTCGCCATCCAACTTAGAAAAAACAAAAATTCTCAGATACGAAGCATCTTAAAGAAAAGTCCAAGTATTTTTTCTGAGTATTTTTGGATTCGATTTTTTAAGGTGAAATCATCGTTTTAAATCCTTTCGCAATACATCATAGAAAAAAAAAACAAAATGCTTAGATACGAAGCAAAAAAAATCGAATTATTATTTTCTGAGTATTTTTTCAAACTCGATTTTTTAGGGTTCAAACTTTTCTATAGGAAAGGTTTCAAAAGTTTAAAACTTTACCATAGTAGGAAAAACCAAAATTCCTAGATACAAAGCCCCTCAACAAAAATCCAACTAACTCTTCTGAGTATTCTTTAAACTTGATTTTTTATGGTGTCCTCTTCATTTTTTCAATCCTCTCCTAATCCATCACCGAAAAAACAAAAATTCGGAAATACGAAGCCATTTAACAAAAATCCAAGTAGTATTTTCTGAGTATTTTTTTTAAATCGATTTTTCAGGATTCACCCTCCCGCTTTCAATTATTTTGGCATCCATTTTTAAAAAACAAATTTCTGAGATACAAAGCCACTCAATGAAAATCTAAGTACTATTTTCTAATTATTGTTCAAACTCGATTTTCAGGCTCTATCCTTCTGTTTTAATTCTTTCGCAAGGCATCATAGAGAAAAATCTTACATACAAGCCTTTGAACAAAAATCCAAGTATTCTTTTCCAAGTAACTTTCCACTTGAATTTGCACCTCCTCAATGTCCTCCTTTGACTGTTGCGCAACCCACCTGAAAAACCAAAAAATGCTCACCTTCTCAAACGCTCGCAAAAAAATTTCTAGATTTTTTTCCCGATACATTCCAAATTTGACTATCTCCACCGCTGACTTAGTTTTTCAAATTCAACTGCCCCTCACTTTCCAAGTATCTTTAGTTCTAAATCTTTCCCTTCGATTTTCATTCGCCCAAAATAAAAATCCAGTAGTAAAAATCTCACTCTTTTTCGCCGAGGGATTTCGCACTTGATTTTTGGACCGTTCGGTTGGGCTCTATATCCGCGAAGAGATCATCGAGTGTCCCGGGCAAAGCGGATTTGGCACGAATTTCACCGCGATAAGCTCCCTCGCACACGATGGTGCACCTAATCAGTGATTTATAAAGCTGTTGCAAAGAAGGAAAGGCAAAACAAGAAAAAAAACAAAACAAAACGAAAAATGGCGAACAAGGGAGAGCGTCGGGGGGGGGGGTGAGAAGTGAGGTCCGGGTCGCAAAAGCTGTGGAAGCTGCGAGTGGTTAAGTTAATGCGGAGATAGAGCAGTATTTGGCCGAGGTATTAGCAGCGGTAGCATTCCCGTTTAGATCGAGGGTAGTCTTGTTAAGCGAGCACCGGGGGTGGGGGCAACAGGAGTCATTAGTGAGGAGGCCGAAACGACGTACAGGATCGAGGTCCCCGGGTGGCCGCCATCACGCTTTTGCGCCGTCGCTCTTTCGCCTCCGGACTCTCTCCGTGTCGAAGCCCTTCCCTCTCGCCCTCCCTGCCCCCCCCCCCCCCCGCACCCTCATCGGACCATCACCGCAGAATTAACCGAGACACGAGAAGTAAATTGCCGAATGAATTTCGGACCATTTTTGACCTCACCACGAAACGAGCTCTTCGTCGAAAAAATATCGTGTCTCCTTCGGTCAAACGATCGAATTGACCATTCCGATATTACAATTTTTTCCCCCTATTTTTTCCTACCAATTTACCTAATCAATACGTTCGCCGATTTTCAAGGTTATATTTTTATCGCCATTGGCATTTTTAACGTCCTTGCTCGTTCGGTGCTGTTCTTTTTCTGCGCTTTGATTTATTTATTGGCGGTAATGATTTTCGATTTTTTTTCAATTACTCGGTGAGACTCTTAGCTTTCTGCAAACAAAATGTGGCGACGGGTGAACGGGAATATTTGTGGGATGCTTAAAGAATACTCGACAGCAATACGTATGAAAAATAAGTAGTGGTCGAGAATATATTGATTTATTTATAAATACACACACGACGTCTACTACACGTATGTTAATTTATTGACAGTGCCCAAAAAAGTGTTCGCCCACTTCGGTTGGCTATAATAACGTTTTGGAACAAATATTTCGTACATTATCTTACGTGATAGCTAATTTTAATTATTAATCCTCTATGTCAATGTTAATATTATATGTATTCCAAAAAAAATCTCCAGAGAACACACAGAAGCACTGTATGAAAATAATGTTTTTACCCACTGTGTACATATATAAATATAAATATTGAGGGAGGAATAAATGAATAACGAATTAAATTGAAATCGGACTATAGAAAATAGTCAATTTATTCGAGTTTACTAATTTCCACATATAAACTAACTAGTTCCTACAGACCAATTTTTATTTAATTTCAATTCATTCGCTATTAATTCATATCTACTTAATAATCCATGCATACCCGGAGCTGCTGGTTATTGGTCACAACCCCGTAAAAGGATTGTAGGACACATTTTCCGCTATTAAATAACCCAGTTATCAAGCAAAACTAAATCATTCTCGAGATATCATCATCTTTCCTATCCTTCTCAAGTGCGCGATCAGCAACTCTGAAAATTAACAAACAAAAAACCTCCCTATGGAATCATACTTGTATACCCTATATTTACTTTGAGTACACAGTAACAAAGAACTATCAACAATAAAAAAAAAAAACAATAATGATCACCCTCGCAGAGTTCTGGACCCAAATTCAAAAATGTTTGCAGATTGTTCCCATGTTACAAGTATACTATAAAAAAACTAACAATTCGAGTATATTCATTTCTGACTTCAATATACGTACACACACCAAGATGTGCATACACATCTACATTAACGAAATGAGAATTAATGAACCGGATTAAAATCGAACTACAGAAATTAGTCAATTGCCAATAAAATATGAATAAAGATGCGTATATTATCGACAATTATATAATTTATGCAGTACCATTTTAATCCACTTTGCTGATATATACTCATATATACATATATAAGTATATCTATACATGTATATGCATACATATATAACCATGAAAAATATCGACGGGCTGAAGGAGACCAAGGAATAAAGACATTACACCATGGCCTGCATATTTATAACTATATGTATATTAATATAGAAATATAGGTATATACGTGAAGTCTCATACTACTACTGCAAAAGAGCTGGAGCACAAGAGTTTATTAAGCCGTAAGGCGTTAACTGGCATAAGGCGTCGGATAGGTTGGGACACACACACACATACACACATCCGCACACGCGCGTGCGTCTGTATATATATATATATATATATATATATATATATATATATATATATATATATATATATATATATATAGCTCTTGGTTTGCGTGCCGGACAAGCTGCATTTGCATCTAGACGCCATCAATCCTTCTGACGCCCGGTTCGCGCGCGAACCTTTCCACCCTCCCTTCCCTCCTGCTCCTCTTTCTCTCTTCACCCTTCTCGACTTCCTCCTCGTCCTCCACCACTTCTCTCCATGGGCTATGGGTGCCCCCGGAGCATCGCGAAAACGTCTCGGGCCCCGGTTATTCCCCCCCCCCCCCCTATTTTTTTCCCCTTCTGCTCCAAAGGAGCCTCCGGAGTTTCCTCTCTTCGGCCCACCCTCCTCCGCCCAACCGATCTCACCCTCGCCCCCATGGGGCTCTGGTCTGCGCCGTGCGCGCGCGTCCTCTTCGTCAAAAGCCAACCACCTCTGGCTCCCGTCGGACGAGTCTGAATTAAATATCTTCGTTAATGAGAGCCGGCTGATGGTCGGAACAACCTATACGATAATCGCCGGACCGCTCTAGCTGCACGGGTTATATCGCGCGGACTAAGGTTCCGCGATGGTGCAATTTGCGTGGGTGGAATGCTGGCCAAATGGTTGGAACGTTTTTTTTTGTTGGTTGATGTGAATTTGCTTGTATAAAGATTTTTCGGACGGAAATGAAGGACTTACTTACTATGTACTTTTGGAAAAAACATCATTGTTTTTTTCTGTTGGCTTAAGGGGAGGCTTAAGGGGAGATTGATGATTTTTCATGATTTTTTTTTTTAGCAAAGTTTGCTGTGGCTTTTCTAGACTTAGGGTATGTTTTATAAATACTTTTGGCTGTTACGTGGAATTTTTATTATTTTCATTAATCTTTAAAAATGGTAGAGATATGGCACGGTCTTGTGAATGAGCTGCGGCGGATGTTGTCAGACGGCGTGACATGTAGCGTCGGCGGGATTGATCGGAATCGAAAGCAACGAAGATTTTTCTTTCATTCACACTTATACGCGGAATATGAACCAAGAAAAAGTGAGAAATGTTGAAAATTGATGAAATGGTACGCTTTGAAACGAAAATGTTGAACTCTCCGAAAAAGTGACTTCATTTTGCAATGAAAAACAGTTTTTTTCTCGTAAGCATTTAGGGTCATGTTTTAGATGATAAGGTTGGAAACATTTATACGAAATTTCATGAGAATCGGTCGATTAGTTTTTCGGCTATACGTCACAACTTCCGCCATTTGTTTTAATTAATAAAAGATACCATCCAATAGCCAAAAGTAGTAAGGAAAAATATATTCTGGCACAAAAATGGAGACAAAATATTTCCTTGAAAAAAATCATGACAATCAGCAATTTTTTGGTCGTCTCAAGGTATCTCCCTCCTTAAATGATATATTAGGTGTAGTAAAAAAAAAAACCATTATTTTTGCCTTCAATTTCATGCAAAAATAATGGATTTCTTTTTACTGCACTTAATATAAACATCCTAGAATAATATGGTCGATATGTATAAACATCCCTAAAATAATATGGTGGGACTGAAAAAAAATTTTGAAATTTTAAAGGCCTGTTTCTTGAAACCATGTTTTCAAAATCGAGCGGACTCGTAGCTTCAACAATTTTCAACCGATTGACTTCAAATTTTAACTGTAGTTTCTTAGATAGATTTTCTAGCGAAGTACACACGATGTTTACGATCGGCCGACAACTATCGTTTCTATAAACAAATTAAAGTCGCTTTTTAACTCGAACGTGCGATTTTTTTGTACAATGAAGCCACTTTCAGAAAAATCAATGTTTTGTAATAATCGTGTATTATTCTCGAGCAAAACTCATATAGATTACGGAAAAGTTTATTTTTTTTTGTTCTAGATGTCCATGTGCGTTTCTAACGAGTCCGCTCGTGGAAGAACTAAAAAAAGGCGTTGTTTTTCTACCGCCTACTGGACCACCATTTCGTGTACCTGTTTGCAAAATAAAAAATTTATCTGGGTACCTATAGATATGTAAAAGTAAACTCTCTCAAGCACATTTTGATCGCTTCATTAGTCTTAAAAGGAGTCTCCAAAAAACCTTATTTTTTGACCATCCAAAGGTATATAGGCCTTGAGCTCAGGGCGGTGGGGGGGAGGGGGATTTTGACAATTGGCTGTTTGAGTTTTTTAATGCACCTCGGAATGTAGAAATCAACGCTTTCAAAATTCGTTTCCATTTTTTTCGTGTCGATCCGTCAAGCGGAACCTGAGAAATGCGATTTTCCTTTAAGGGGACTGCACGAGTTTGAAAGATCAAAAGTACGATTTTTTTATTTCCCAGTTTTATAGCCTACGGTTTCGACTGCAATTTGCAACGAAGATTTTGTAAAAGTTCGAAAAATTGATCATGGCCAGATCGCTCACCGTGGCGAACCACCCCACTGCGATTTTCCCTTTTTTTGTAAATCGTATCTCAAGTTTATTCGTTCAATTTACTTCGAATTCGAATAGAGCATAGTTTATGACGTTTTCTAGCACATGACCGGACGATTTAAAAATCATTTTTATTCATTCGTTAATAAAAAATTATTAATGTTATTTTTTTGGTCGAAAACTAAACTTTTTTCTACAGCTCGCCATTTTCGTAATTCTCGAAACCCCAACGAAGTGTCCGATCATAAAAAAGTGTGATTATTATACCAAAAGTACATTTCTTTATTTTCCAATTCTGATCATCCTACTTGCCAGTGGTATCTGCACCGATTGGCCGAGCAACGGCGGCACTTTGTTTAAACAATAATAACTTCATTGTTTATCAATATTTTCCAATGAAAAAAAAACTCCAACTTGGCAAGATTACGTATAAATTATGTGAAAAATCGCGACCTCGTCATCCCAATACTCCCATAAAAAAAAATATTCAAGATCGACCTTCATTGGGCCCCGAGCTTAGGCAGTGGCAAATTTTCAACGTTCGTGAACGAAGCTGCGAGCAAAAGCTACTCCACCATAAATAACATTTTCCTTCCAATTTATATAAGTCCCCGAATTCAAAATAATTTTTCAAATTTAATATAACTTCGTTATTACCCAAAATAAGTATGCGACCTAGCAAATCACCCCAGCAAAAAATTCAACAACCGTGACTCTACCAACCACTTTTCTTATTCCAACCACCAAGACATGCAGCGAGTCCCAGAACAATCGACCGCAAGAAAAAAAATTTAAAAAACACAAAAAATATGCAAAATAAAATCCAGCCAAAACAAGATAAAGCTGCAAAAGAAACACACTAAACTGTAGGGATACACGTGGGAATTATTTGCACTGGACAGATGATGGAAGGGTTGTCAGGAGTTAAAGAGGATATTGTTAGCCTTGGATGAATTTCAATGTACCTGCAAACTTGTCGTTGTGTCTCGCCATGCAAGGGGCGAGAAAAAATGAAAATAAGAAAGAAAAATCAGCAAGGATACTTCGGCTAGTTTATCCTCGCACGCCACACTTATCCCACCCCCCCCCCCCCCCCGTCGCCGTCTGTCCCCCCTTAACTATATGCAAACGTAAAAGTATCACTGACAAGAGTCTAGCCACGCAGGGATGCACTGTACACACATCGCGACTTTGTATACGTCGTCAGGTTCGAGTGAAAATAAAAAGGGAAGAAAACCGAAAATTGTTATAATTATTATTTCAAAAAGACGAGGGCGAAAAAGACGAAGAAAAAAAATGCAAGTGAGCTGGAGAAATCGTGTGTTGCGTGCCGGGACAGAGGCACCCCAATTACTAACCATGGGTTGTTACCCCCTGGCGTGTCATTTCCCAAAGAATATTATCCCCGCGTTGCGTGTCCGACGCTCGACGCGCACGCCGCCCTCTTCTTTCTCCTTCTCCTCGTCCTCGTCTTCTTACACTTTTTCTTCGCGTCGCCACCGCTAACCCCATTATACCTGAATCTTTGTAATTTTTCAATATATACCTGAACACGGTAACGTATCGTATACAGGGTGAGGCAACGACTGTTAGCAGTTGAAATACCTTCTAACCTATCGGACTTAGGAGAAAACTTTTCCTACGAAAGTTGCATGGTTCGAAGGGGCTCATCGAGTGGTGCTCCAGGTGCGAGCGCCTCGGAGATTTCAAGGTCACATCCATTTTTTTTAATGGTACCACGATTTTCGCTGGAAATTTTCAGTAAAGATACTAAAAATACGTCCACACACCAAATTTTAAGATCATCGAAACCCCACAGTTTTTTAAAAATCGATTCTAGCCTAAAGAAAATTGAAATTCCTATTCATTAATTTTTTTAATACTGCGTCGAGGTTTAGTATCGATAACTTAGTAGTATTTAGTATTCCATTATTAAGATCTAGTAGTATTCAGTATTTATAAAAAATTAGTAGTATTTAGTATTTAATATTAAACGGGAAACATTAAAAATTAGTACCAAACGGGATATTTAAGGGATATCGACTAAACATTAAAAATGAATACTAAAAGGGAAATATAAAATATTAGTAGTGTTTAGTATTTATTGAAAATTAGTTTCATTTGGTATTACAAAATCCATGAAAAATTTCCTTCGAGCATTTCATTCAAAATTCCTTTTTCATTGATGTTTTAAGAGGGAATTATACCTCATCGCGGTCGGTATGGTAGAACGATTATAGATTCCCACGAATCTCTGAAACGGCTCTTCAGATCCCGTCGAAACTTTGCCAAACGACGTCAAATAGATAGATGAATGGCTCTCTTCTTCTCAAATTTTCTGATTTTGAGAAAAAGAATGAAGATTGGCTTATGATAACCCAATCTACATTTTTTTCCTCAAATTCGGAAAATTTGAGGAGAAGACAGCCGTTCGTCTATCTATTTGACGTCGTTTGGCAAAGTTTCGACGGGATCTGAAGAGCCGTTTCAGAGATTCGTGGGAATCTATAATCGTTCTACCATACCGACCGCGATAAGGTATCATTCCCTCTTAAGACCAAATCGAGATTCAGTATACAAAAATCCATGAATCAGGAATTTCGAGTGAAATTTTCGCATGAAAAAATGCATCGAGATACAGTATTTGAAAATCGATGAAAAAGGAATTTCAATGTTTGTAGGCTAGAGTCGATTTAAAAAACAGCAGATTTTGCTTGGTATTGAACAATGGAAACCTCTATTAGAGTCTGCTGTTAATACAGACTAACTCTCCTCCTCAAGGAGTTTTTTTCAGCCTCAAAAATTGCATTTGCAATTTATTTATATATTATGCAATATTTGCAAATGATCAACAAGATCAATGCGAATCAGATTGCCAGTATACATTAAAACCGGTGGCCATCACGTTGAGCACCTCTTATAGGAGTATGTATTTGCACCGCTTGTTTTGTTAAATTGATCGTAGGCTGCAAACATTGAAATTTCTTTTTCATCGATGTATTGATTTATTGGATAATCGACTATCGATCGATAAAGAATACCGATCAATAATCTCGACATTTGAATTTAAAAAATAGATTCTGGGCTAGAAACATTGAAATTTCGTCATTTTATAGATTTATCGATGTATCGATTTATGGATGTATCGATTTATCGATTTATCGGTTTCTCGATTTCTCGATGTATTGATGTATAGATGTATTGATGTATCGATGTATCGATTTATCGATGCATCGATTTATCGGTGTATCGACTTATCGATTATCGATTTATCGATTTATCGATTATCGATCGACAATAAATCTCGATCGATCAAACAGTTTTTTGCCAAGTCTGATAGATTAGGAAATATTTCTACTGCTGATAGCCTCACGCGGTATATTTTGGGTTACTTTCACGAGTGAATTTCCAACGGCAGCCGGCTTCAAACAACCGCCGACGTATATCAATGATTTTCCCGATCGAGCCGATTTTTCTTTTCCACGTGAATTTTTATCGAATGTTTCTTGCCCGGCTTCTTTGCCTCGTTTCTATCGTATTCATGTCCATTTCAACGTTTCTCCACCACTTAAAAGTGGTGGAGAAATAAATCGTGCAAATCGCGATCGGTAGTCGTCGACGACGCCGGTCAACTTCCAGGTCTCGTTAACGTTTTGCGCAAAATTACGAAGCGATAAAATCGAACCTGGCGGCAGGTAAATTTATTGTTCCCTTTTTTCCTTCTTTTATTTCATGAGAGGGAACGTGTTTGATTGAATTTATTCCGTTGATCGAGCTTTACTTTCGCTTCCCGGTGCAGGAGGCGAAAAAATAACGGTGGCGAATTTAGGATCGAGGGGAAACATTTTTTCGAACGTTACAGAATAAGCTTTAGAGGGTACGTTAAAAAGTACTCTCGCAGGATTGCTCGCTGTCCTTAAGGCCTTAGGCCACAGTAACGGGTATAAAATCATGTGCGAATTTGGCAGCTTTTTTCGTATGAAAAAGTAATTCACTCATAAAATCAATTACACATCTATTTAGTATGAATATCACGCTGTTCGAATATGTTTTTTTTTCGATGTACAAAATGGCCGACTACTAATATTTTCTTTTGTTATCTTTTTTTTGGCGCTCTGCAGCGTGACATTTAGCATCCACAATTTTTTACCTAGAACAAGAAACAAAAATTCTCGTCAATCTACATTAGAATATCTAGAAAATTATGTAAGGAATTTAAAAAATATTGTTTTATTCAAAATTTGTAGGTATATGAACTTAAGAAATGAATTTTCAGTGAAAAGTTTCGTTATAACTCCTCATAATCTGCTCATAAAATTAAAAGTTTTTGATTAACCAGAAATTCCGTACGCACTTCTCTGCGAAATGCAATTAGGAACGTAACTTTTAAATGTGACGTAAATCGAGCGAAAATTGTTGAAGTCATTTGTCACGCCAATTGGAAAAAAGCTGTTTCGAGAAGTTTCGAGTAGACGGCCATTTTGTGCATCGAAAAATAAAAAATATTTTTTAACAGCTTGATGTTCATAGTAAATAAATGTGTAATGAATTTTATGAGTGAATCACTTTTTCATAAGAAAAAAAATTGTTAAATTCGCACATGATTTTATACCCGTTACTGTGGCCTAAGGCCTTAAATGTAAAGACAATTTTTTCTTAAACTAGGATTTTTATAATTCTGAAAAACAATTCTTTTCCTTGACCAATTTTTTTTTGTAACAATTGACAATAATATTTTTTGCATTGTTTTTTAATGACGTTTCGATAGAAAAACTGCATGAGGGAAAAACAACAATATCAACCAAAACCCAAACAAAAAGATTAACCCAAACAAATAAGATAGTTGTAAGACACTGTCGAAATTTATTATACGGGGGCTGGAAAATTCTCCGTCGCGTTTCATTTTCTTTACGCCCCCCACCACCCCTCTATCTCTCTCGCCGAATAAACATTCGGTCGCTCTTCAAACATCATTAAACAAATAAACATCTTCTCGCTCTTTAAACATTATAAAACAAATAAACATTTTCTCTTTTTCTGCATGAACATTCCCTCGCTCTTAAAACATTATCAAATCAATAAACATTCTCGCGCTCTTTAAACATTATTGTCTGAATAAATAAATCTTCTCTCTCTCTCTCTCTCTCTCTCTCTCTCTCTCTCTCTCTCTCTCTCTCTCTCTCTCTCTCTCTCTCTCTCTCTCTCTTTCTCTCTCTATCTCTCCCTTTCTATCGCACTCTCTAAACATTTATAAATAAATAAATAGACATTCTCTCTCTTTCAGAACATTATTAAACAAATAAACACCTTCTCGCTCTTAAAACATTATTAAACAAATAAACATTCTCTCTCTTTGAAAACATTATTAAATTAATCAACATTCTCGCTCTCTCTAAATGTTACTAAATAAAAAAAACAATCTATCTTTCGCTCTCTCTAAATAAAAATTCCCTCTTTCGCCTATTCTCCACAAATAAATATTTTCTCGCTCCCTAAATATGACTTTAATAATAAATAAACATTTTCTCTCTCTCTCTTCCTCTTCAAATAAACACTTTCTCGCTCGTTCGCTCTCTCTCTCTCTCTAAATAAACATTCTCTCGATCCCTAAACACTACTGAAAAAATAAATAAACATTGTCACTCTCTTTCTCTCTCTCCCTATCTCATTAACAAACCGTTCAATTTTCCTCAGCCATAAATAAATAAAACATTTATCCCCTTTTCCCCGTAACTTTCATAAGCGCGCAAACCTCTCGAATAATCGATCAACCGAGCTACGAATTTAAAACGAATGAGTTTATATTTTCGAGGCAGCTGAACAATTACTCCAATAACAGCCTCGTTAAGATCCTCGTGATACGGAAATTATTAATATTTTTTTCATCGTTCTGCTTTTATCCGGCTTTTTTCTCCTTTTTCCCCCTTAACACAAACAAACTCACGGTGCATTTTGCATGTAGTACGTGCCGCGATATAGTGAATCGTTGAGAGGCGCTCGCGCGCGCGCAAGTTCCTTCGATCAAGCGGGATCGAGTCTTCCCGAGACTTCCAGGTCTCGTTACGATCTCGCGTTGAATTACAGGAAAGTTGCAACGAACGTTCAACGCATACATAGACGTTGCAGCGATTATATCGTGTCGGATGGGGAAGAGACCGAAACGCGGCAACGGGAGGGGCGCCTGTTGACGTTGGCCGCGCCGTTAAATGGATATTATTTACATATACCCAATGTAATACTCTTGACCGATCCTTATTATTATCCTGGCGAATTTTAAACGGTTGTGCGTGAGCCTCGCGTGTATGCACTCATCACTTGGATAACGACTGTATTTACTCAAACACACACACATATATATATATATATATATATATATGTATATATGATAGTGGATTTTGAGGACAGTAGACTTTGAGAACCGTTCTCATAGTAGCAAATTGTTCCCGTATCCAACATTACATAAACCCCAATATCTTCAGTATCACCTTCAGCATAACCCAGGCATAATTATAGAAAAATCATTTTGAGGACTGTCCGGTACGCGAAATAAACGATTCGATTAAAAAAAAACACTTTAGTCCGTCCTCGAAACTGTCAGATGTATCGGCAGCAAATATTTATTTATTTATTTATTTATTACGTTTTATATTTATTTATTATTATATTTATTATATTATATTTATTATATATAATATACGCAAATTATATTTATTTATCACGTTATATCTATGTAATATATATATATATATGTGTAAGGGGGGGGGGGTTGAAAGTTTACACAAAAACATCGAAGAAATATACAAATACGTACTTACACATACACACACATATAAATATATTCATATATATAGGTATGTATGTATTATCAACAATAACGAAAAATACCAATAAAAAAGAACATCAAAGAAATACATACATACCAATGTATATATATATACACACACAGACACAGATATATGTGTGTAGGTATTTATGAATATAAAAAATGGCAAAAAAAACATTGAAGTATTCTGTGTCGAGACAGGCGGCCTCTGGTGATTAAGTTATTATGCCTCATCTTAATTTCAAATAAAAAATATAGTACGTCTTTATGACATTTTTTGGTATATCATAATTGGGGATAATTTCGGACCGCCCCCCCCCCGCTCTCGCTCGCTCGCTCTCTCTCTGCCTCTCTCTTATTGGAATTTCGACAATATTGATAATTCTTTTGAAATAACTTTCTCGAAATGCTGACTTATTATCTATATCGTTGTTATTATCATTATTCTATAGATGGGCACGCATATGTTCTCCAATAAGATCGCGTAACGATGTTCAAGTGAGCGTGCATATCGAAAAGGACAAGAAAGCCGAATGATTCGCATCTCTCTCTCTCTCTCTCTCTCTCTCTTATATTCAATCAATGACTCGTTTTATTTGCAAATCTCGTATTTACGGGCGCGATTTCTTGACACACTGTATGGAAGCTCATCACTCATGTATATATATATATATATATATATATATATATATATATATATATATATATATGTATATATATATATATATATGTATATGTAAGTGACGAGCTTTCATATATATATATTTGCGAACGAATTAATGCACTCAGGTTGAGACTCACCCGGTGGGAATAATCGCGGCAGAGGCCAAAGTACGATTACGCCGAGGCCCCCGATAAATTTAATTTTTAATTATAGTTCGCCCGAAAAGCCGAAATATTATTCGCGTGATTTTTTTTTGTCGTTCCCCATACCTCGGGCTGTATCTCATTACAAAATATCGCGAGGATTATCCGTCCGGGGGCTGACGCTTAATAATTCGGCGCCTCCGCGAAACTCGTAAAATTCAGGCCGAGAAGAGAGCACCCGACCTTGGCGAATTCCCGGCAATATGATATACATCATCGAGCCACCGATAGTCAAACACAAGTGATAAATCTCAAAAATCGTTTTCGGCTAACTTTTATATCGCGCATATACAGCGAGAGCACGGGAGTAGTGCGCGAGTACTCGCTCTGCGAATAACGAGCTACCTTGCATAATTCGAAAATAATTACAGTGATTTATCACATCGATTTGAGCCAATTACGCCATTTTTTCGTTTTTTTTTCTTCATTCTTTTTGGTTTCTTTTCGGTTTTTTTTGTTTTTTTTTTACTCTTTTGCACAATTAGTTGAGACCCATGGCGGGCTTTTCAATTGCGAGGATGGGTTTCTTTTCGTGAACTTTTTTTTCAATCGGTAAACAATACTCGTCGCTTAAGAATTAATATTCTTGATTGATTTCTTGAAGAAAAGAATTGTAGTGATTTAAGAGTCAATTTTCATATTTGCTTCGTTGAAAAACATTTCTAGTCATTTGGGGGTCAATTTTCTTAGTCACTTAATTTTTCAATTGCGAGGGCTGGTTTCGTTTTGGTGGAAAATTTTCATAGCTACTGCCTTAAAAAAAACATCCTACTCACTTGAGAATTAATTATCCTAATTCATTATGCAAAAATAACTCTCCTGACATAAGACTCAATTTTGAAGTTTGCATCGTTGAAAGTAATTTTTAGCAATTTGAGACTCAACTTTTCTTGTCACGTAATTTTTCAATTTCTAGAGCCGGTTTTCTTTCGTGAAAAATTTGCCTAGCTACTGCCTCGCGAAAAAATCCTAGTCACTTAAGCATTAATTTTCTCAGTTGATGTCTCGAATAAAAAATCTGATGATTCTGCTACTCACTTATTATTCTGCTAGTCACTTATTATTTTTTGATTGCAAGAACTGGTTTTCCTTTCGTGAACCTGTTGCCTAGTTAATTTATTTTTTTCACAAATCTTCGTTACGTGAGAATTAATTTTCCTAATTGATTTCTCGAAAAAAAATAAAGTGGGGACTCGAGACTCAATTTCCATATTTACTTTCATAGAAAGAAAATTCTAGTCGCTTGAGACTCAATTTTCCTAGTCACTTAATTTTTCAATTGCGAGGGCTGGTTTTTTTTAGTAAAAAAAAATCTAGCTATCGCCTTGCAAAAAATCCTACTCACTTGAGATTTTACTTTCTTACTGCATTTCTCGAAACAAAAATTCTGGCGACTTAAGACTCAATTTTGCTAGTCGATCAACGTTCCACCTGCAAGGATTGGTTTTATTTCGTAAACATGTTTCCCAATTAATTTCTATAAAAGGGTCTTCGTTACGCAAAAATTGATTTTTCCAATGAGTCCTTCGAATGAAAATTCCCAGTTACTTGAGACTCAATTATACTAGTTACATCTTTGAATAAAAATGCATCGTCACTTAAGAATTAATTTCCCTAGTTATTTCCTTAGAAAAAAGCGCTAATGAGGCTTACTTTTCCTAGCTACTCAATTTTCCAATGGCGAGGGCTCGTTTTCCTTGGTTAACCCTTTCCCCAGTTACATTTTTTCAAAAATTCCTAGTTACTTAAGAATTGATTTCCCTTTCTAATTTATCAAATAAAATTTCTTAGTACCTGAAGACTCGATGACTTCCGGTTGTTTCCTTGAAACCGAAATCTTTGTAACTCAAGGCCGAATTTGCCTAGTTACTTCCTCGAAAAACAAAACCGTAGTTACCCAAGACATAACTTTCCTAGTTATTTCCTCGAAAAACGAAACCCTAGATCCCCAAGACTCAATTTTCCTAGTTACTTCCTTGGAAACGAAATCCCACTTACCCAAGACTCAAATTTCATAGTTACTTCCTGGAAAACAAATTCCTACTTACCCACGATTTAATTTTCCTAGTTAAATTATCAAAACAGACCAAACCCCAACTCGCATAATTCTTTCCTCGAGCGCTCAGACGAGATAGAACAATTCTCCTACTCCGAATTATTGTTTAATCAATTAAAAACTGACCGATCGATAAAAATGACCTCATCGATCATTCGCATCCTCCGATCGGAGCGTTCCCAGATCCAAACAAGCCCGATCGAAGGCAGCATTCGTAAGCACCGGAAACGAGACCAGCCAATGGAAAACCAGCTCGACCTTCACCAAACATACTCAACCAACCATTGGTGATGCAAAAAAGTCCGCGATTCAGAGCTTCCATGCAGCTCCCTCGTAGCCGAGGAATGTTTTTTCTCGAGACCGCAGATAGTAGCGTAGCAAATTACGTCTCATTACTGTCCCTCGATTCATACACATTTGCAAAGATCGTTTTTCCAGTGCAACCCCTCCTCCCCCTCACCGCGGTCGTTGAAGTATGCGTCTACGTCCTCATATATATATGTATATATACAGGGTGAATCAATAACCAATAGCACCTTGGATATCTTCGAAACTATAAGGTTCACAGAAATATTTGCTGAAATGGAATTGCACAGTATCAAAGGGACCATTTGATAGCGATAATAGTTTTTTTTGCAGGTGGAGGTACTTCGGACGTTTGAAGGTCAACTCCATTTTTTAAATGGATCAGTACGTTTTTTTTTCTGTATCACGAAAGAGGAGCTTGAAACGAATTCAACGACCTACAGCATAAGGTCATTGAAGGTCATAGAAAGTACAAAAAGGCGATAATACTTACAGTTTTGGTAGTAAATAAAATGACTACCTTTATAGTAAGTGTTCGAAATGACGACCATCAATATCAATGCGTACGTTATTATCTACGTTTACACATTTCTTAGACGGGTACAGAAAGTACAGAAAGGCGATAGTACTTACGGTTTACTTTACTGAAAATAAACACTGTTTCAAGGACACTTTAATAAGTTTGCAGGATAAGATAAACATGATAAGATTAGTATCGATAAAGCGGTCAATCGAGTGCAATGTATCCATTTGAAGAGCAAGTCGATATGCTTCTTATTTATGGCGAATGCCAACAAAATTCTGTAAGGGCAAAAACCTTGTATGGTGAACGATATCCACATCGGTCTCAGCCTTCGCGTCAAACGTTTAAAGATGTGTTTGATAAACTTAGGCAAACCGGTAGTTAAAGTGTCCGTAGTAGTGTACGCCAGAAACGCGTAGCGAATGAAGAAATGGAAATCGGTGTGTTCGCAAGTGTGCCTCGAGATCCTCACATTAGTTCGCGACAAATTGAAAATAAATCTGGCATTAGCAGGAGCAGCGTACTTCGCATTTTGCACCGTCACAAATTTCACCCGTACCATGTTAGTCTTAACCAAGAATTGCATGGAAACGACTTCATGAATCGCGTAGAGTTTTGTCGAATGGTTCAACGTCAGATCGAAAACAATGAGTCATTTCTTAATACCGTTTTATTTACTGATAAGGCAACATTTACAAATCATGAGAACGTCAATTTGCATCACACGCATTTATGGGCAACGGAAAATCCACATTGGCTGCGGTAGGTTGAACATCAGACACAATGGTCTGTGAATGTATGGTGCGGAATCACAGGTGCTGAAATTATTGGTCCTTTCTTTTCAATGGAAATTCGAATGGCAACATCTACAGTAATTTTATCAAAGATACATTGGGTCTTTGCTCGAAGAGTTGCCTTTACTTGCACGACAAACCATGTGGTATCAACATGACGGACGTCCAGCACATTATTCATTGATTGCACGAAGGCAACTCGACGAAAAATTTCGAAATCGTTGGATTGGACGCGGATCTATTTAAAAAAATGGAGTTGACCTTCAAATGTCCGAAGTACCTCCACCTGCAAAAAAAACTGTTATCGCTATCGGATGGCCCCTTTCGTACTGTGCAATTTCATTTCAGCAAATATTTCTGTGAACCTTATAGTTTCGAAGATATCCAAGGTGCTAATAGTTATTGATCCACCCTGTATATATATATATTTATATATACAATTATATTTTCCATATAAATAATCGAGCAACGTGTATTAATGTTGGTATCAGGAGCCGGAGCAGCGTCTTGACGCGTCGAGTGAATTATTTATGCATATGAGGGCCGTACACCAATAAATTATAAGCTCGATAACAATGAGGGACAAGTAGCGTTGGCAACGAAAAATCCATGCGCGTCCGACAGTTTACACGGAATTATGTTATCAACGCACACGTTACGTGCACGCACACCGATGCAGACGTAGCATACGAAAGACATATAGATATATATATATATATATATGCGTGTGTGTATATGTATATATATATATATATATATATAATATGAACGTTCTCGCGGACACGCGACATCGTTATACACTCTAATTAATATCTTTACGTGGGACTGTGCTGCTATTGCTCCCGGGTTGTTGCTATTCATAGGAATATCGTGATCTCCACAAGAACACACGCATATACATAGATATATATATATATATATATATATGGCTCGAGCTAGACAGCGGAAAATTAAAAAAAAAATATATATATATATATATTTGCAAGTCATAGTGGCACTACTAGGCAAACTATTCGCGCACAGTCGTACAGGTGTGTGTGTGTGTGTGTGTATGTACATGTATATATAACTCGAGTTCTACGGAGGAAAATGAAAAATTATAGTAAAGGAGATTGTTATCGCCCGAGACAATTAGCGGGGCATATAAATACCCGGTATCTACGTTCCGTCGGGCGTAACAAACCCTCTCTCGCGCATGCACCCTCACATCTCTCTATCGTTATCTTTTAGCATTCGCGCATTACACGAATTACACGTATACAGACAATTATATATATATATATATATATATGGAAAAGCTGATTTTGCAGACATTCGGATTGAGGTAGCCTCATGGTTGGCTATTTTCCCCATACTCAACGTTATGTAAGACCTAATGGGTTCAAAATTACCCGTAGATGAATATAAGAATGTTCATGTAGGGGTCAGTTCAAGGATCGTCTTCGACGAAAAAGCAACGATTGGTGAAAGAAAAATTTACGGGTAACGCTTAGGCCTGTTGGATGTGCTGATGGACGACGTTATGTAGATAAAATGGGTCCGAAATATCCTGTGCCCATTTTATATTGTATGTATATATTGCCATTTTGAGCTACGGTAGGCTGAAAACAGCCCAACCAGCCTATTTTTTCTCCCTTTTATCCCGAATACAACACAAGCACAACGCACAAGCGAAAGAATTTTATATATTTATGGAATGAATAATTAATAGAATGAATGAAAAGTAAAGATTAATGGAATTACTAATAAACGAAATTAATAATGAATTAATGAATGGAAAGTAGAAGAAGAATGAGGAATGAATGGAAAGTAAGGATTTATGGAATTAGCAATGGATTAAATTAATGGAAACTAATCATTTATAAAATTAGCAATGAATTAAATGAATGGAAACTAATCATGTATGAAATGAATGTTTAATGCAATTAACGGAATCAAATAATGAATGGAATTAATGAAAACAAATAATCAATGGAATTAAAAATTTATGGAATTTAATAATTTATGGAATTAAATAACTAATAATTTATGGAATTAAAAATTAGTGGATTTAATTGACACTAATAATTCATGGAATTAATAATTATAATCATAAGTTACGATCATAATATCATAAGAACTTATACGCTGCCGCGTATGGTGAACGCGATAGCACCAGCCTCGTGACACACCCCCACCACTGATCCCTCCGCTCCAGACCCACGGGCCCCGCTTTCGCCGCGATACATCCCCACTCCTTCCTCCCAAGCATGGCTACCCGAGAGCTTCCTCGGGCCCACCGCCCGGTCAATATAACTTTGGCCATTAGTCCGTCCGGTGGCATCTGGGTTACCACGAGCAAAGTGATAAAGAAGAAGCAAAAATGAAGTAATCGAGCCGCGTCAGGTTCAACCTGGGCACTTGGAAACTCGTCACTGAACGAGAAAAAAAATAGCTAGCTAGCTAGCGAGAGAGAGAGAGAGAGAGAGAGAGAGAGAGAGAGAGAGAGAGAGAGAGAGAAAGATAGAAAGGGATGGATTCGTAGCAAGGCAGCCGTGGTGGAGCGATCCTCGAGAGGACAAAAAAATTGAAAGATGAGGTGACTAAAATGGAGCTGGGGGCTGAACGATAGAGCTGACTGGCCGGATTACGCGCGACAATTTTTCTCTGTCCTTTTTCTTCCTCCCTAGACTTTTTTTTCAGAATTTTTATTACTTCTTTTTTTTCCTCGGTCCGCGTAAGGAGCGCACGAGGCCCGAACAGGATCCTACCATAAAACTTCGAGACCCAATTATTTGCTTCTTGCGCGCTGTCCCGTAGAGCAAATCCATCTCCCACTCCCTCATTTTCTCTCTCTCTCTCTCTCTCTCTCTCTCTCTCTCTCTCTCTCTCTCTCTCTCTCTCTCTCTCTCTGTATATCACGTTGGACTGGGTAATTATGACGCTCGGGGGCAGTGCGAACGAGATCTGGTCCAGCAGGAGCACAACTCGAGCAGATCGTCGCGAGGGAATCGAGAGCCTGCTTCTTTGGTTTTGCACGTAAGCAACATGAGCATATAAATAAGGTAGTCTTCCAATTTTATTTCTCAAGCACAATATAATCGCATATATATATATCGAATATACGTGTATACATGGTCTTTTATTCGCCCCGGGATACGCGACGAGCACTAAATAACAATTTCGAAACTGTATAAACACAGTATATTCCTTTTATTTGTAAGTCACGACGACGCCGATATTTCTCATTGAAGCGAAAGAGGGAAAGGTGCAAAAGATGAAAAGGAAAAAACAACGATATTCAATTTAATTCGCTGCGTATTGTGGCGGGAAGAGTAAGCCAATTGAATTTTATTATTTTACACATGCTAAGGCGATCGCGCTGTACAGTTTATTTTGAATTCATCGACTCCCTCGGAAGCTCGTACGTATAGGGAAATCGATACGGACGAGGCTACCCACAGAAGAAGTAAAGGACTGTCCGTTATTGACCATCCGCGTAATGGTGTCGATCGAGGAAAAAAAAATCTCGAAAGCGTTTCATATAAAAAAGGATTTGGGATCGAACGAGGAGCTTGATGGTGCTTGGATGGGGAATGACTTCCGGTCGGGAGATCAAAGGTGGTGGTGGCCCGTTGGATAATACTCGGATGGGTGACCGCTCAGTCGGCACTAGCGGACGACACCTCTCGAGAGGTCTCTGAAGACCTGGAAGCAGCGCCAAGTGTTGGGTAAAAGCGAAAGGGATGGGTTCGTAAAAGCCCGCAAGTGCATACAAAAACAAATTGGAAAAAGACTAGATAATATTCCAGCCTAGAGTCGAGGTAAAAGTATCAAAAGCCGCGTTCTATCGGTGAAAAAGGAATTCAGCGAAATCACCATAATTCATGATACGAGTAGAAAGTTGGCACTCCACTTTCCGCGCTCCATTGTTCGTCAATCGCATTCGCGCAGCAACCTTTGATTTATTCATCGACCGCAATTTTGTTTCGCCATCTTGAAGAATTTAATCGTCGATATTTAAAGTGCCCCGAGAGACGATGCGCAAAGAGAATTCGCGAAAATACGAAAGCGTGTACGAAGCGTCCAAGCGCTGAGAGTAACTTACCGACATACACCTGGAGGATATATGCACGGAGGATTTACTAAATCGTGTTATTCGTGACGAAGGAATCCCTACGGTCTCTCTCTCTCTCTCTCCCTCTTTCTCTCTTACACTCCTTTGCAATAAATCCCCGGGGAAATAATATCAGAGCCTGTCAAAACGTTTCGTGATGTTGTACGAGCGTTTGACACCTGCTACACGCCGCGTATCTTCAGGTATCATAATATAATTCAGTTGGTCATTATACACTACGAAAACGACGGGTGTAAGTGGAGAAACAGAAAAGTCAGACACGCATTCCGTGTGCTACTCACATGTAGCTGTTCGTCAATGGCTGATGGCTACTTAGGTACAGATACAAACTTCCATGTGTCTGTATATATGTATGGGTTGATGCAAATTTGGACCGCGATTTGGGTCTACTCTGAAGCGCCATTTGGGAGGAAGCATCTTCCGAAAAAAAAGGTATCCTTCACCGAGCCTAATTTGATCCCCGATACGATGAGCCAAATGGCAGCCATAAATCAGCTGTGGATGATGGCCGTTTCGGTCGAATAAGAATAACAAGTCTGTTGGCTGTATTCATATCCGCCATTCAAGCTGTATTTTTTACCCTGGTGAGCAGGTCAAGTTGACCACCTGATCCGAATCGCCACGATCCTCTGAGGAAAGATCCCTTTAATAGCCCAACAATAGCTGTCATTGACGCACCAAATCTATGATCAGATGGAGTTGTCTTTCTTCCAGTGAACAGAGCACGTTAATCACCTGATTCAAATCCCCATAATCTTGTAGGAAGAGATGCCCGGAAGGGCCCAACAATAGGTGTCATTGATGTACCAATTCCATTATCAAATAGAATTATGTTTCTTCCCGTGGATAGTCCAAGTTAACCACCTGATCAAAATCCCCATAATATTTTAGGGAACGATCCCTCCAAGGGCCTAACAATGGGTGGCATTGACCAATGTCATCATCAGATTGAGTCGTTTGTATTCCATTCTACAAGTCAAATTAAACACCTGTTCCAGATCCCTACAATTTCTGCAGACGAATCCCCTAACGAGTCCAACATTAGGTGCCATTGCTGCATCAATTCCATCATCAGACGGAGTCCTTTTTCAAATACAATTATGTTTCTTGCAGTGGGTAGGCCATCTTAACCACCCGATCAAAATCCCCATAATCTGTTAGGGTGTCATTGTCAAATGTCATCATCAGATTGGGTTATTTATCTTCCACTGAACAAGCCAAATTAAACACCTGTTCCAGATCCCCATAATTTTCTGTAGACGTATTCCCTAACGAGTCCAACATTAGGTGTCATTGATGCATCAATTCCATCGTCAGATAGATGGAGTCCTTCTTCAAATACTATTATGCTTCTTCCAGTGGGTAGGCCATCTTAACCACCCGATCAAAATCCCCATAATCTTTTAGGGTGTCATTCAACAATAGCTGTCATTGTCCAATGTCATCATCAGATTGAGTTGTTTGTCCTCCACTGATCAAGCCAAATTAAAAACCTGTTCCAGATCCCCACAATTTTCTGCAGACGTATTCTCTAACGAGTCCAACAGTAGGTACAATTGATGCAGCGATTCCACCAGATAAGCTAGAGCAGCATATCTTGCGGTGCCTTCGGTATACGAAAGGTTTGAGGTGAGGAATTCGGACGTTTCAATTTGTCGATGATCGTACATTGAGGCAGCTCGCAAAGCCGATCGAAATTTCGTGCCCCGGAGCTGTTCCTCTCAAAGGCAACGGAGATGACGTCGGCGAGGAACTCACGCAAATATGGCGCGAATGAGCGAGACTCTCCGGGAATTAACTATCGGTTTGGCGCGAATGTATATGCGTAAATATGGGCATATACGGCGAGAAAGCGAGAGAAAGAGTTTTACGAAGATGGTTCGGTTGTAAGTTGAATCGAAGAAGACCGAGGGAGCGCACACACGATGTACAAGATGAGGAGAAGGAAAGAGGCTCTACCGATGAAGGGGCCAGAGACGATCGTGAGCGAAGCTTACCGCGCGGACGACCAAGCGAAAGAAAGAAGTTTTGAAAAGGGACTAACGACCAGCAGTTAACGGCGGCTCTTAAATTGCCGGTTGCCCCGGCGAGAGAAGCCGCGCTGCATCTTCCTCCACAACCGTATGAAGGAGATGGGCTCTCTCTCGCCCATAGCGGCGCAGACCAAGAGAACTGCGCGAGTGAGCTGCTGGGGCTCCTACTATCCTTCGAAAGAAGGGACTTCTTCCTCGCTCTCTTCAAGAGAGAGAGAATTATTAAACTGTAGTTTAGTTTAAATTAAGTTATTACCCCCGAGCAGTTTTGTTGTTTTTCTTCGCTACCTTCCATCTCCCAGCCTCCGTATTTCTTTCTCTCTCTCCTGCTCTTCCTGTCTTAGGTGTTCCTTGATATCCTGACTTGGTTCACTTTCCATTGTTCAACATGTAGGCCCTCCAACTCCATCTGCACCTTGTGCGCATCTACAGCTTGGAATGTGGTCGTTCGATGGAGCATCCATTGATGCTCCATGATCTGCATGGAGCATCAAAAATGGCCAAAACACAATTGGACATTGATCCGTCAATCTGCACCACATTGGTTTTGGGTAGTGCCAGTTTCACTCGTTCGAGGCTTAACTGAATATTACACGAGAATGCGGTCTAAGAAAATGTTTTGGTAATTATCGCTGTTATATTATTACGTGAGAGGGTCCATTACGAACGCGAGTCCCGATGCAACCGAGTTTTTTGCTCTCTGAAGGGAACAGCCGGAGGCTGCCTCATCCCGTCATTATTTAACGATTAGGTCGAAGGGGCATGACAAGAAGTGTCCAGGTAACATCATGATCATCTTTTTGTGGGCTCCTTCCTCTTCGCATATTTACGAAATGTTATATGAAGAACGCCAATGACACGTTACCCCGGAGGGTTGAAGTGATTTCGTTACGAACAACCCCTGTGTCGAGAATTTCCGAGTCGCTGGAAAATTAGTAGTTCCAGCCACTTTCTAAAGACTCCACGTAAAATTGAGTAACGAAGTTTTAATCGACTCCAATGAGGTCTCGGCCTTCGACTGTGGTGGGTCTAAAAAGGCAGTGACAAAGTGTGACGAACGCAACCAGGATGAAGAAAATGACTCGATTTTCCGGCTATGGTTTAACGTGCCCTTTTCTTCGGCCATTGTTGCCATCAATCAGGTGAGGATTGATGCAACATCTGGCGCTTGTTATCGTCGAACCTAGTTTCCGGTTCGTTCCTCCGGCTCGGGTCGTTAGATCGATACACAAGCTTCTTTAACGGGGACGAACCGTCGCAAAGTTGATTCTTAGGGAACTTGGCTCAACGGAATCCAATCATCTATCTTATATTGTAAAATTGTAGTATCACCCTGTGGATTATTTTTCTCGGGCTGGTTTCAAGCTGATAGGGTTAGAATAGGACGCTGAGGCGATACCTATAATTTTTGGTAATTTCGTCTGGCTGTCTGTTTGAGTAAAGTTGGGGTGAAAGCGCCTGAAGTTTTTTTCTCCTTTATCATTGTCATGTTAAAATAAAAGCTTCCAAAAGTGTCGTGCAACTTTTTTATCCCGATCCGTCAAGTAGAACATGAGAAAATATGATTTTCCTTTCAAAAGGACGTCCCTTTAGCGTTTATGAGGAAGCCCTTAAGCAAATACCCAATCCAAAATAGTTCCAATAGCTTCAATCATCATATACCTGAATTTTCCGTTAATTTTTTCTGGTGATCAATTAAATATCATATAGAAAAGAAAATTCGCTGACTCGAATCAGTCTTTTTGCCTTCTTAAACTCGTTCGCACACTTTGCCAAAACACACTGCCATTTCCACTTTATGAGTTTCAAATAACTTAAGGTTTTCGTTCTAAACTTTGGCCACGGGAGGGTGGTTTTGTTCCGGTATTCCCAGTGGATACCTTAGAAAGGGATGTTCTCTCAAGGAAGGCGAAACGATCGAGAGACTCATGCTTGCCGAGTCTCGTTTAAAAGTCACGTAGCGTGGGAGTGCGATATACATATATAGGTATAAGCCTAGTCGGCGTGGAGTCAAGGTATAAACAAGAATCAGGGGGCGCGAATGGGATCACGTAAAAAACAGATTTTCGCACCCCTCTATTCCGGCAGAATTGCGGTGCTTTGAGCTCGTACGAGAATTTTCGGGGCCGTCGGCCGCCGGTGAGAAAAGAAAGAAGGGTGTTGCTCGAAGCGCCGGGTATCACAGGGCGGATAATGGGGAGTGGCGATGCTGAACCCCTAAGCGATCCCTGGGGATTCTTCGAAACGATCTTATGATTGACCGTGTTAGACTCTACCGTTTCCCCGTGGATCCTTTCATTCTCGGACATTGTTCCGGATTATTTCCCTCGCTCACTTTTTCACCTCAAATCCGTGGCCCACTCGGGTCGATAATTGAACGATAAATTGGGCGACAACAGTTGTATGGCAAGGAACGTAAAAAAATTAGGTCTCGCGATGATGCAAGCTATCATCGATCCATTGGAAAAGTTTGGTGGTCGATGAGTTCGCGATCTAGCAAGTTTCCTAGGCGCGCCTGATAATGTTGCGGAGGCAGATCTATTCGCATTCGTACCTTTCTTGTCGTCGTCGTCTTCCGCGGGATCACTAACGTGATGGAGGTGGTGAGCGCTCGGATGATGAGCGTTCGTGACAGGCACTAGAGAATGATTCCCCAGGGCCGGTATCGGATGATGGGGATGATGATAATGATTAAACAAACGGACCGCAGCAGTGGCTGCTTGATGCTGGGCCTGCATTGTCTGTTGCACCTGAGTGTGAACTTGTCCTATAACGGCGTGATGAAGTGGCCATCCTGCCAGATGAAATGGAAAGACCGGACCAGGCCTGTGAAAGGGTCTGGCAGGTCTGATGAGTGATCCACCGGTGGTCCCGTTACCGCCAGCACCAGGAGGCGGTGGAAACGACAAACCACCTCCTGGTTCCAGTACCATGTTCGGCACCAACGTGACAACGATCTTCCCGAGCACCCCAACAGGCGCCCAACTTCCTACTCTTCGTTCCCGATATTGTTTCTAATTGTTTCCACGTGCACGCTTACCGAGCATTCGATCACTGCTTCAATGGGGTTTATTACCTTTCGGGTAGACGGTCTTTTTAACACACTTTTTTCGCCTCGAAAGGAAGCTACAACTGCACGATTGGGTGCCCGCTCGAGTGGTTGACTCCGATCCGACGGCGCGAGCCAACCACTGTCCGATCTTTCGCCAGATCTTCTTCTTTCCTTCTTCTCCTTGTATGGCTATCAGCTTCGTTCCAAAGGACACTGAGATCCTTGCTGAACACGATGAATCTGTATCTTTATCGCGACAACGAAATGTCGAAAGGCAACGCAAAGCGTGAAACCCTCACCGCATCACAACACCACCTCAACTTCCGATCAACGCTTGATCACTTTCGACCCGAAAAGCTTCCGACCATGTCAGCGGACATAATCGACAATCACAGCACTAAAAACTCCAGGAAATCAGCAACGAATCTCACCACCTCCTGGTGGATCCTCCCATACGTTTATTCCCTAGCACTGTTTCGAATGTTCCCCGAAAATCCGTTGACTCCTCATCGTCGTCCAGTCGAATCCACTTGGAGGTGTTGATGGCTCGCTGGGACGGCAAGTCTCGCGATCATGTCACGCGCACAATACACACACGCGCACCGGTCATTCGTAAGGTTGGAGGCGCCGGTTCACAAAAATCGGCATTAGTCGTGAGTGATGACTCGCGAACGACTGATTGTCCATGGACCAGGGGGATTTCTCGCAGTCCCTCGGAGTCCGGGGGTCTCCAGGACTGTCATACAGGGTGGACCAGTACGGCACGAGCCAACGGCACAGCACTATCTGCTGCCCCCAAGAGTCATCGGCTCTACGGGATCCCCACCACGCGGCACCCCTCGCGATATAATCGACATGACGAGCCAGCTTGGAAACCAGTTCGAGTTTCCACCCAGCGCGTTCGGGATTGGCTCCTTGCGATTCTACTCCCGGGACTCCGCTGGAACTTTGGCCAATCTACCACGGCCGTTTATCCAAAGTGAACACGCCCATTTGTGCCGCGTTTTTTCGTGCCCTCGAATTGAATACACCGCGCCTCCGCTTCCTCGAGCCTAACTCCACCATACATCGCTGCTATCGAGGATCAAGTCTACGTATACATATATCTGCAAGTACCCGTAGCAGTGACGTTTCTCCACTTCTGCTTCTCGTCCTGGAAAGTGCTATGTGGTGGGGACACTAAACAATTGGCGGCTCGCCCGAAACCCACCGCAAGATGGCTCCTCCCTCTCCACCTGCGATGATGCAATCCCACAGCTCAAGGAAAAAACTACCCCTGTGAAAGATGAAGCGAAAAAAAGCGTGCTCCCCGCTTCCGTCGCCTTTTATTGTGGATTTCGATACACATCGTCATTCGGAAGCAGCGCAATTAAGGGCTTCCTCGCTCATTACCTGCCTGCTGATGGTCCTGACGATTTTCATGGGTTTTAGTGATCTTGGGAAGATCTTTGTGATCCGGGGTCTTCATAATCTTGGGAATGTTTTCATGATCTTGAGTGATCATGATCTTGGAAATTTCTTGATGATTCTGGGTCTACATGATCTTCAAGACCCTGGATTTACATTAACTTGGGGTTTTCTTCGTGATCCTGGGTCTTCGTAATCTTGGGAATGTCTTCATTATCTTGGAAATATCTTCATGATCTTGGGAATGTCTTCATGGTCTTGGGAATCTCTTCGTGATCCTGGAGACGTCTTTACGATTTTGGGAATGTCTTCATGATCTCAGGAATGTCTTCATGATTTTGGTTCTTCATAATCTTCGGTGTCGATGTATCAGCAGCTTGCTGTAACTTCGGCGTCGACGAGCCTCGTGCACCCTTCATCCAACCGCTGGATTTCTCACTCCGAGGATCTTTTCTACGTATCGTGGTGTAGTCATTAAGCGGCCCCGAGAGAATCGGATAACGGTGACTCGGAGTGTGTGTCGCTTGGAAGAAAAGAAGTTCTCGCAATCAGCGACGCGACAGTTTGATTAATTAGTCTATAATTTATCAACTCTGATGGACGTTCAATTCCGAATGATTAATTTTTTTCCGTTGGGAGCTTCGTCATCAAGGATCATGGGAAAGAAGTCATTCGAGCGCTTCTGCTTGTCATCTCTAGCCAGCTCGCATACGCAATCTCGTCTGCTTCCTTTTTTCTGCATCGTCGTCGTCATTCCTCGTTCCGGCGTCATAAGTGGAGGAGGCAAACGAGATAAAAGTTTACACCCTAAGCCTGGGGGCGCGATTTCCGGCAAGGCACGGGGCGTGACTCAAAAGTCCCCCCGTCCTGTCACGTGGGCCGCGAATGTGGTGGAACTCGCGGATCCTCTTTTAATAAGCGAGGGGTGGGCTCGAAATGGAATAGAGAAGAGGAGAGAGCGCCGGAGAGGTTGGAGGGGTTTGGGGATGTGTACGGTGGTTGGAGGTCTCAAAGGCGTTAAGTAATTACGTCCTTTTCTCTTCCACGGAGGAAATGACCCGCGCCTCGGGCGATCTACCCTCTTCGTTTTAGTACACGCGAAAGGGCGCTCGGGGGGGGGGGGGGGGAGATGTGGAAAATTGGGAAATTAAAATTAAGCCCTCCCTCCAGGTGAGCCACTACCCTCAAGCCACTCTCTCGCCTCCGGCACTCTCGCTAGCCTCATCCTCTCCTCACCAATCATTCCCACTAAAGAAAGTCCGCGGATAATTGGAATTCATCCACGTTCAACTTCGTTTTTTTAACTCCGTATGAAATACGATCGGGGCGCGGAGGAAAATTCTTACGGGAGTAGAGGAGCGGCTGAATATAGAAAAATCAAGAGAAATTCAGTTGACGCGAATCCCTGGTGAACGAGAAAGTTTCGTAGGTGGAAAAGTAGATCGAGGATGCGTGAGTCGCTCTCGTAGAAAATTCACGAGGGAGAAACTTATTCATAAGATTATTTCCCATTTCCGACATGACGCTCGTGTATCGTTATTTAAGTTTTTATATTAGAGAAACACGAGCGTGTACGCGGTTAGACCCGGCAGGCATTTGCTCCTACGCGGAGACACACTAAAGAAGGCTCCCGGGAATTTGATGTATGGCGTGCGCGTGCCCTGCTTCCTTCAACGCTCCGCATACTCTCTTTTGCTTCATCTTCGTCCCATCGTAGTCCTCCGCTCCGTCTCTGTCTCTCTCTTTCGGTTCTCGCACCCAAGCCTATTGCGACTAAACGTGAGATATCGCGGTCGATCAATTTTTCATGACACTCCCTCCCTCCCTTATACAGGCATCGCCATTTTTTCTTCCTGCTTCCCATCGCCGCTCTTGCGGCGTCGCCGTCGAATGAGGAATGCTTGACGTGTCCTTGGCGCAGTCGCAGTTGGCTTCCTCTCATCTGGGACCAAAGTTTGTCACTGCAGCCATCTGACAATGGTACGCGCATCGTTTGATGCCTGGCAATGACACTGCCATCGGAAATGACATAGATAACAAGAAAGGTAACTAGCCGTTGAGAATGATACTGGTGAGTGAGGAATGAGAAAGACTTTAGCGAAGAGATTGGCTAGCTAGTAATGGAAATGACGTTAGCAATGGGATTGGCAAGTTAGAAATGGACCTGACGTTCGCAATGGGATTGGCAAGTGAGAAATGGACATGACGTTGGCAATGGGGTTGGCAGGCTAGGAATGAAGATGACACTGGCAATGGGATTGCAAGTTGGGAATGGAAATGAGGTTGGCAATGGAATTGGCAAGTTAAGAATGGAGATAAAGTTTGCCTATGGGATTGGCAAACTAGGAATGAAGATGACAATAGCCAATGAGGTTGGAGAAATAGGAATGGAGATGGCGTTAGCAATCAGATCGGCAATAAATGACGTTGGTAGAGGGATTGGCAAGTTAGAAATGGACATGACGTTGGTGATGGGATTGGCAGGCTAGGAATGAACATGCCGTTGGCAATGGGATTGCAAGTTAGGAATGGAAATGAGGTTGGTAATGGAATTGGCAAGCTAGGAACGGAGATAAAGTTTGCCTATGGGATTGGAAAGCTAGGAATGAAGATGACATTAGCCAATGATGTTGGATAAAAAGGAATGGAGATGGCGTTAGTAATCGGATCGGCAAGTTAGGATGGGGTTGAAGATTGCATCGTGGGAATGCAACGATAATTCCTTTCTATTCCTTATTTCCATTATCATCCGAAATCAGATCATGCTAATTTTTTGTAGATCGCTTAATAAGAATCCTATTAAATGTTTACGTGATTTTCATAGCTCAAATCTGCCCAAGCAAAGATGGAAAATGAAAAGAAAATTATTTTCGTTGCATTTCAATGATGCAAACTTCAACATGGTAAGTTAGGAATGAAGTGGCAAGCTAGGTACTTAGATATTCTCAATGACATTAGCGAGGTAGGAATTTCCATTTCTAGTCACTCAGAGTACGAAACATTTTTCTGGCTTGGTAAACTTAGCAAGTTTCTCAAATACGGACAGTAGATTTTTGTACACACTGGCACGACATAAAAGTCACTTTCTCTCTACTTGACGAAGAATTGATTGATCCCCAAAATGGAAGCAATCATTCATGCATAGTCTTCCACAGGATACTGCCGTTAGTGACACTGCCTTACAGACAAAATCTCACCGGTCCTAAAGTAAGCTCCAATGCCAGAATGAACTTCATCCAAGTGCCCGGCTCTTGTCAATCTCGTGTCTTCCATCATACCAACTCCTTTAAGGAAAAACCTTCGTTCCTAATGCTGCTAAAGTTCTCCTCACTGGAACGCGATCCGAATCCTTCATTATTTCTTCACTACCCAGATCATTTTCCGCAAACTCAGCCTGCAGCGCCCCAACAATAATCCTAAGGAATGTTTTCTTGGCCCAAACCCGTCAAGGAAAAAAAGGGACAATGAAGAAGAATGGCTTTTCATTGCACCCCAACGATGCAAATTTCAACATTGTGCCCTACAGCTGTAAGTTCACCTCGGGGAACAAAAAATATTGACGGACCTTTTTACCTTTCTTTCTGACCTTCAACAACCCGGCTGCGGTTTTCGCGTGCACCTCGTGCAATTGAATATATCTCACGTCGAGGAGACGCGTACGCGCGACAACGGGAGGAAAATTAGGAAGCGTGTGTGTGTGTGTGTCGAAAACGCGAGGAGGGAGAAGGGCCAGGGGAAGGTTGAAGGAAACGAATCCGGCGAGATGCGCAAGGGACGGAGGAAGAGAGAGAGAGAGAGAGAGAGAGAGAGAGAGAGAGACCACTAAAAAGAGCCAGAACAATAAAAAGAGATGGACGAAAGCGTGGCCAAAGGTTGGTTGGTCGGATGCTGCAAGGATCCGGAGAGGGCGCGCGAGGAAGATCGGCTCAGGCTGAGGAGTTACCGTGGCAACGGCAGAATGAGAAAGAGGGCAGAATGGCGGCTTGGGGGGAGAGAGAGAGATGTGGCGCGTACATACGTTGTGGAATCGGGGTTGCCCGGGCAACCCCTGGTGCAGCTACCCCTAAATAAGCGAGAGACACAACCGGCCAAGAGTAAGATGAAAAGAGAGAGCGAGAGAGGGAGAGAGAGAGAGAGAGAGAGAGAGAGAGAGAGAGAGAGAGAGAGAGAGAGAGAGAGAGAGAGAGAGAGAGAGAGAGAGAGAGAGAGAGAGAGAGAGAGAGAGAGGAGACGAACTGTTCGCCCGGAGGAACCACGAGATTTCGCTGCGGAAGTTCAACCACGAAAGGGAGACAGTTCTCGGTGCTGAGGGCAAGAGAAAGACCGAGAGAGAAAGAGTGAAAGGAGGGGAACTGGAGAGGCAGGAGACTGTATATGTCGGTAAGGATCCTCCAGACAAGTAGAGCGCCAACTCACGCCGTTACCACACATTCTCTCTCTCTCTCTCTCTCTCTCTCTCTCTCTCTCTCGCTCTTTTCCTCTCGCTTCGTAGGTGAGGAGACCTAGTTAATTACTAAAGCGTTTTAATCGTCGGCAAAGTTCCGTCGGCATTAGTCGCTTGGGAATGAGATGGAGGCAACCGGAAGTCTATACATGTATACACACCATACGGGAGGAAAGGACGTGCGGGTAGGACGAGAGGAACGACGAAGCTGCGAAAGCTCCGAGAAAAGCGCGAAACGAGAGTGGCCGAAAGGAGCCTCATCGAGAAGTGTGCCGGAGGTGTGTAAATTAGGCAACTTCTATCCTATGACTGTGCCCGCCTCGTTCGTGCTGCAGCAACTACTCTCGCGCCCGTTTCTCTTCAACCCCTACACGTCTTTCCATCTTCTCGCCTTCCTCCTGTATATTCGTCCGCGTCGACATTATCGTCTAATTTTCCTCGCATCTCATTTTATCCCCTTTATTCGATTTGGAACATTTTCGTGCATTCGTGGACCGTCTCACCGATAGAAATATCGATAATTGTACGGGGAGGTGGGCAATGCTGTTCCATCCATGTCATTTGGCGAAGTACAGGGATCGAGGGCTGAGATCCAGGTGAGCGAAACAATATGATTATGTTTATTTGAGTGGGTGTTTTCGAGAAAATTCGGAATCAGGGAATGGGTTATCAATAATTTTTTTATTATCATCATTATGAGCATAATGGAAGGGAATAATAATAATAATAAACAAATAAGACTTACAATGCTCCTGTATATAAGAGTAATAAATAATAATCATAAGACTGGCAAATAGAAATAAAAATAATTACTATAATAACAATACTACATTAGAATTTTTATTATCATCATATCTTAATAATGATGTATTTGCTGTAATAAAATGTAGAATATTAATAAATGCAACTACAATAGTGATCATTGATATATTATAATTATACCAATGACAATACAACATTGGCATTGTGATTGGTATTGTTATTTCCATATCATAATGTAATGTATTTGCTATGATAATATATAAAAAATGAATAAATTGAATTCCAATGGTGATTACTGTTATAATCATAACAACACAACAGCAGTATTGTCATTATTATCATATCATAATGATAATAATAATACCTACAATAATAATACATCTGCTATAATAAAATACGCAAGTAAGAAATGTTGTAACCAAAAATAGTTATCATTGGTATAATAATAAGTATAAAAATGGCACATCTACTTTGCTATTTTTATTATTGTTATTATTATCATATCGAATGGACTATTTGCCATAATAAAATGTAAAATATTAATGAAATTAACCACAATGGTGATTATTTATTATAATTATCATCTATGTCATTATAATTCGTATTACAATTATTTCTAGCAGCGTAGGCAGGGAACGAAAAAAAAAAAGATTTTAATGAAACCGCGGAAACAATAAAAGAAAAAGAAATGGGACGAAAAAAAAAGAAAAATGCTGTGTTTTCCTTCGGGTTATGGCAGGAAATTTCGCAACGCAGACCACGTACAGAGTCATGCATATAGGAGCGCGCGGGAGCTACTAATTAAGTGCCGCGGGAATTAATCGCGACGGCTCTTCTCGCAGAGAGAGAGAGAGAGAGAGAGAGAGAGAGAGAGCGAGAGAGAGAGAGAGAGAGATGGAGAGAGAGGCTGAGAGCGAGAGAGGGAGGACGCCAAGAGTGAGATCGAGAATAAGTAGAGAATGGAGAGTCTTCGCGAAAAGACGATGTGCACATTTTGCTGTGCAGCTCGCTCTCCGCTCGTTGCCGAGGAGAAACGTTAAACTATGTAAACACCAGGCTAATTAGCCAGTTACTTTATCGTATTCACTCGCTCGCTTCTCCTCTGTCATCTCCGTCTGTCCATCAGCCCCCCCCCCTCTATCTCTATCTCGCTCTCTCTCTCTCTCTCTTTCTATCTGGATACAAAATAACTTCCAGAATATGCCAACCGTGTATATAGTTATTGATGAAAAAAAAGATCGATTCACGTATCCGAGATGAGGCGAGAACAGTGGAAAAAAATATCAAAAAGTTAGCTCAAAGAGCCGTGAGACCAAAACGAGTGTCGATGGAAATTCTTCGGAGCAATTATTATTGCGTTGCGTTGCAATATATTTTGCGTTGCGTTTGTAATACTCGCTTATCGAACTCATCGATTTAATTATATTATTAGTGAAACGTTGCTGTGACACCGAGTGGCCGAGGGCGCGAAGGGGTGGGGGGTTAAAGTGTGTTGTGAAACGCCTCTCTGTGAGAGAAATATATACATATATATTTAAATATACACATACTAGCTCATTCTGATATGAATAGGGACAAAGTCAAAGCGATATGAGCTAGAGGGAAAAATAAAAATATTGAAACATTTTAATAAAACTATTTAAATGAAAAAAATGTTCAAACCACGGTTTTTAAAACGGACTAAAAAGTACAACGTAACGTCTCCTATCCCCATACAGATTTATAACCCAATACAGATTCCTAACTCCGTACAGATTGTTCCGAAAATTTGTGATTGTGAATTTCGAATAGCTGTGGAAATACTTGTGAGATTTAAAACGAAAAACGTGGGGCGCATGAAGTAGATAATTGATGCATGAATAGTTCATCTAAGTCGTTAACAATTTTATTGCACTGCAAATTAAATGAATTACTGTATGTTTTCTCAACGATAGGTACTTCCTACACTCCTATCCCTACCCTCCATCTATTGCATGCGCCCCGCGTTTTTCGTTTTAAATCTTACAAGTATTTTCATAGCTATTGAAAATTCACCATGACAAATTTTTAGGATAATCCGTATGGGGCTATAAATCTGTATTGGGTTATAAATCCGTTTGGGGCTAGGAGAAATTATTTTATACTTTTTAGTCCGGTTTCAAAACGTAGGTAAAGTTTTTTATATTTACATAATTTTATTTTCTGCTTATTAGTCTTGGGTGTGTGAAATGTTGCTTCTCCTTCTGCATTGTCCAAATTGTCACTGATGCATTATACACTATTAATATTATTGTTATTATCTTTATCTTTTTAAATTTTTTCTCTTTCACTAAACTATATCTTTTATTTCTTTATACATTTTTTCACAATTTTTTTCTCCCTCTCTCTCTCTTTCTCACTCTCTCTGTCTCCCTAACAGACTTTCCTGTGTGTTTATTTGTCTACTAGTCACATCCGAGATCTGTTCAAAGTTTCAAGGCTCTAGCTCATGCGGAAGTTAGTTTAAAATCGATTGCAAAATTTATACCAAACAGACAACCAAGAAATCGAGTTAATAAAAACGTGCTAATAAAGAAATAATCGTTTGCTTTTAGTCGAATGAAATTTACGAATTTTATTAAAGTTGGAAAACAAATTAATATTGATACGCGATAAATCGATAGAGTCGTGAGAAAATATTGCTATCGCGTTCACTCGCGTATAGGTATATATAATTATAATAAAGAATAACTAATTGCACACGAAATAGCTCTGTCGAAAATTTGATTCATTTTAATAATAACAATGAGTTTCAAAAATCTCAGAAAATGTATTCCATTTAAATTTGAATTAATAATTGGAGCAAGAAAAATGAAGATTTCTCAATGATCAGGATTTTTTATTATTATTTGATTCAATGAACCATTAAAGACGATAGTTTGGCTGATTATATTTGATTATTACACGATATTATATGTATTATTAATACAAATATACATTATATATATATATGTATATATGTTCGTGTGTGTGCTCAGTTGAAAATTTATATTTATACGTCAAACTTCTCAAACAATTCGCGAGTACCGCGAGACCCCGCGAAAAAAGTCCTCGCAGATTGGTTATGAGTTTTCCACGATAAAAGACATCCGGTTGGGAAGGAGGCAGGCGCCAGCTTGCGGGAGATTCCTTGCAATTACACATGCATATAGTATACATACAAATGATATCTATACTCTTATATGTTTATACATTAAATGCGCATCATGCGCGCACGCACGGAAACGTCGATCTCCGGCGCGTGAGTAGGACTCGTACGATGCAGCGGGGGAAAAACGCACGCTCTTCTCCACTTCCTACGTGCAAAAGTTCATCGAAAAAGAGACAATTTGAAACGAGCGGGTAGGAAAAAAGTATACAACGCGTCAAGACTGAACCTGCGGCGGCCTCATCGAT
>OX632364.1:31866020-31918520 GCA_951751655.1 Ophion costatus | reverse complement strand
TATACGTTATATATTTTATACTTCATGAATAATCATTTTTCCAAAGTTCGGGTGTTTAAGTTTGTTTTTATATTTTTGTATTTTCACAAACTTCATAATCTCATAACTTTCGATGGCAGGGGGGGGGGCGGCGACGACGTGATTTCTCTTCGGCATCGTGTTTTTCAGAACGCTTTTTTTTATAAATCCCCCCACCTTTGACCCCCTCCGGCGTGGGGGTTTCAATACAGGAGTTTTTTCTTTTAATTCGAAATTATTTTTAACGATTTTTTGCTTGTAAAAAAATGTTAACGAAAAATGTCAGCTACCCCCGACGGAATATCATCATTTATAACTCAATCAATGAGAAAATAGCAAAAAAATGTTAGGCTCATATTTTGGAAAAGTCACTTATCTAAAAGATTACCAAAAAATTAATCGTATATCTTTTATTAGTAGTATTTGCCAGAAAAAAGCAGTCTAGAAAAAAATCAAAATTCCATTTTGAGTACAGTAGAATGAAGATAATGAAATTGTGCTTACGAAACGCTACGGGAAAACTTTTTTTTGTGTATCCCGTCATCGAGAAAATTTTTTTCGCAGATGCATTTTCAAAGTAAATAGATGGAATTTGATGACATTTGAAGACATTTTTTCAGGCGTCTTTTGTATTTGGAATTTTGCATGGTGCATACTACGCATCACAAAAGTACGCTTTTTTTAAAGGTGACTTAAAAAACATTAAACATCCGATTTTCTCGGTCGCAAAATCTCCGCACCAACACCTTAAAAAAACATATGGCCACCTTGTAGCTGTCAGCTTGTATGTATCATTGTCACTTTCTTACAGTTAAAAGCTGTTTCAGCTTAAACTCGTTTCATCTACTGAAAACTTACTGGACAGCTTCGTTGTAACTAGTTTTTCCTAGAAAACACTTGAATTTGCTGACAAATAAATTTGAATGGTCGTTACAACTCGTCTTAGACCCAAACAAACGCGAACAGTTTTAACTCTTCGACTGAACACTTCCGCCACGAACCTCGGACTGCATGTGGGGTCGATCAGACCCCGGACGTTTTTCAGATTGTTGTATTTCGGTAAATATTTGCTTGCTTTTGTAGGAACGTTTTTTTTAGTCAATGATTCGTATTTTATGGTCCAACATTTATATTTCAAGAAAAACAAAATGAAGTGCCGAAGTAACATTATTCGTTTGAAGTGGGAGATGGGGTGAAAAGTATGTACTTGGACGAAAAAGATCATGGGGCCAAAACAACCCAGTGGGCAGTCGAAGGGCTAATCAATTTCGTTAGAACTGTTTGTTCCTCCTGAAAACTTGTTTTAACTATCATTTAAATTTATTTATCAGTAAATTATAGTTTCCACTAGGAAAAACTAGTCGTAACGAAGGCTTTCAGTCAGAATTCGTTTTCACGAAGTGAGGTTTTTAAACTGAAACTGGCTTTTAAGGGATAAAACTTAGATAAAAAAAAATTAATTTCGATTTTTGGTTTTTGTTTCTCGAAATATAACATTTCCAATCGGACGGTTCAAATTTAGGGGAGATATGGACGTTTATAAGTAAGTCACGCGAACCGGCGAACTTTAAAAGCGTTTTTCTCAAAATTAATTCCGCAAAATCTTTTTCTAAACAACTTTTTTTTCGATGCATAGTTTTTGTTTATCAACGAAAACCGAGCGTTTTCCTTCACTGAGAATCGATCCTTTCACTTTGGACTGCGGGCATTTTTTTTTTATCAATATTTTGTCAAATCCTTCGTCCAAGCAGTTTATAATTTCATGCAAAAACTAAATGCTTTTGATTCTTTATTTCGGATGATTTATTTCCGAGCAGGAGTGGTCTGGGCGAAGGACGTTTTTTAAACAGCGGTCTGCATAAACCACTGTTTCTACCACATTTATAAATATTTTCTAATACAAGAATTGCAGAAGATACTTAAGATACTCTTTATTGTAAAAACGTATATTTATTTATATATAAATTTCATGTATAAAGTATTTATATATGATTGTGATATAATATTTAAAATATTTAATATTTATAGGTATTTATATACGTTATATTTATAAATAAAGTAAATTTATTGTAAAAATTACTAAAGACACTGTTTATTGTAAAAAATAAATAAAAAACCTGCACACGCGGTTCCATAAAAATTCACAAGAGATAATTTCTTATCTGGTCACGAGCCAGCTGAGCAACACTTACAAAACGAAATTCCTCATAAAGACGACCTGTCTTGCAACATCGCACATATTTTCAAAAAAATAAAACCAAAAGAGAAATAATTCGCAATAAAATCAAACTTGAAGTTCGATTTACAAAAATCATAATTCTCTGCCGTCGACGGATGAACTGTCTCTTCGATCTCTGCTCCAATAAGGTGCACCACATCATCTCCAGCCTGGATCGGAACCCTCTCTCTCTGCACCAATCCATGCCGCAATTTGTTTACGCCTGTCATCCGCGTACCCGGAGAACAAAATGAAAGAAAAAAGTTTTCCGCGGAAAATTCTTCGGATTATCTTCGAATCTTTACGGCTACCCGATAGACTCGATTCCATCTTTCGCCATCCCCTTCGAACGACCCCCACAAATTATCCGACGAAAAAAGCTTCCCTGTACATGCGTAGAACATTCCGCACTATATTTATACCTCATAAGTAAGCCCGTATATGTATATATGAGTCAAAGATATTTCGAAGCCGTTATTTCTACGTTATGTTGGCTATCAGCCCATTCGGCTGTTTTGAAGACAGTCCTTCAATTTCTTCTTCGAGAAACGTTGATTTTCTTCACAGGACGGTCCTTGAAATAACCTTTGTGTAAATATTCCCACATTTGCATTCACGTAATTTTGAAGACACTAGGGCTTACGTATAGGTGAGTACGAGGACGGTCCTCGAAGTCGACGATCCTCAAAATTGCTTTTCCCTATATCAAGATACAGATATGAGTGTGCAGAAAGGATTTGTTCTTTGGACATATATATATATATATAAGTCAGGGATATTTTGAAGCCGTTATATTTACGTTATGTTGGCTAACAGCCCATCCGGCTGTTTTGAGGACAGTCCTTCGACTTTATTCTTTTAGAAACGTTGATTTTGGTCATGGGATGGTCCTTGAAATAACCTTCGTGTAGATATACCCATTGTATTCATGTTATTTTGAAGACACTGGGGTTTACGTATAGGTGAGTATGCGGACGGTATTCGAAGTCGAGAGTCCTCAAAATCTAGAAAAATATATAAATGTGCATAAAGGATTTGCACTTTTGTATACATTTATATATATATATATTTAGGCCAAGGATATTTTGAAGCCGTTATGTCTACGTTATGTTGGTTATCAGCCCATCCGACTGTTTTGAGGACAGTCCTTCGATTTTATTCTCGTAGAAACGTTGATTTTGGTCACAGGATGATCCTTGAAATAACCTTTGTGTAAATATGCCCACATTTACATTCATGTTATTTTGAAGACACTGGGGCTTACGTATAAGTGAGTATGGGGACAGTCCTCGAAGTTGAGGGTCCTCAAAATCACTATCCCCTATATCTACATACATATATAAATGTGCATGAAGGATTTGCGCTCTTGTACCCCTTCATGTACGAGAGCATAACGCGTTTCGTGTTATTCTCGTCACTTTTCTGATTACACGGAATTGTAGGACTCTTGTAGACGATATGATGCCATATAAACGCCAATCTGCGTGTTCACTATTTACCAGCTGTACGTATACGCGCCCGCGTCCATGCGCGAGGCGCATTCTACACTTGCACAAATATGTGTGTGTGTGTGTGTACGTATACGTGTATGAATATAGAGGAGGGTCGTACCAGATAGATAAATGACGGAGAGCTATGCCACGGAGCAATTTGGAATAATATCGAAGAGTGTGCATGTAATCGCGGTTGAATCATCGGCCGCGCTTTATCGACCCGGAAAATTACACCGATGATGATGAGAGACGCCACAACAGTACCTATGTGTATACTCCGAGAGGGCGAAAGATGGAGAGAGAAAGAGAGAGAGAGAGAAAGAGAGAGAGAGAGAAAGAGAGAGAGAGGGAAGAAAAAAGAGTCGAAAGCCAGTCTCGCTGAATACCTCTAGGGGAAAAGACGAGAATGTATTTTATAGTAAATAAAAAATACAATTTTTCATCCCATTTAGTAATTTGCGAACTTTCGAGATATGGTGTCACGGATTTTTGGATTCAGGGACGAGAATATTACATTTCCGAACATAGTCCATGAAATTATGATTAAAATAATAATAACGGCAGTAGTAGTAGTATAATAACAATAATATTAATATAATAGTATTGTTACAATTAGTATAATATAATAAGACTTTAATCTAATAATAGTATTGTCATAATAGTATCACATAATAATAGTATTATAATATTAATTATATTCATACGATAATATTAATATAATAGTATTATTATATTGTATTATATTATTAGTATTATAGTATTATATTATTAATGTAATGATAGTATTATCACAATAGTATCATATTATAATAAATAGTATCATTATATTAGCATCATATAATGATAAATACTATTATTATATTAGTATCATATAATAATAGCGCTAATATGATAATATCGTATAATAGTAGTATTATTATAATAGTATCAGACAATAATAACATTATTATAAAATAGGGTGTCTCAAAATTACCTGACATTTAAATTTATTAATAAAACGTATTATTTATTTCAAAAGTACGAATATTTTTAGTTTAATATAAGGTACAAATATGGAGGTTATGTGTGGAACACAATATCCGATAATGGCTGCCTCATCCCTTCTTGCAAACGAAATTTTCTCTTTTGACGGAATTTTCAATAACATTTTGACATGATCGCGTACTAGTTTCATTCATGGTCAAATTACTTACTTGAGGTCCGGAATGGTCTGTGCATGGTATTGGCAATCACTGCATTGCTTCACCCGCAGCGTGGTAGGTTGCGCCATCTTATTGGAAGGATGTGTTCCACCCATAACCTCCATGTTTGTAACTTCTATTAAAATAAAAATATTCGTACTTTTCAAATGAACAATACGTTTTATTAATAAATAAAGCTGTCAGGTCATTTTCAGACAGCCGTTGGTATCATATAATAACGGTGATTTTATAATATTTAACGCATCCTTGACACACTTATATTTGGTCACGGCTTTGACACACTGGGTCAATTTGACCCGGATAGAACTTCATCCACTTGCCCTTAACAACCCTTCGGTCGGTTTCTACGGAAAAAAATACGGGAAACACTTCGAACGTTTCTTAATATGTCTGCCCAATTAAAATTTGAAAAGTATGAAATTGAACTGTTCTAACAAATTATTGAAAACTTTCAGTTTTAGGAAAGTGAGCATTTTATTCCAAAATCGTCTCAATTCAAATAATACACATTATTTTTGTCCATATTATTAGGCTAAGTAATGATAATCTTATTAACGAAAATAAAAACACTCACAGTAATTGAATTAATAAATAAAATTCGAAAATGAGAGAATGATAAAAATGGTCAATAATACAAAAATAAAATAAATGATAACGATAAGGCAAAGTAAAGCAAAAGAATGTGAATATTTTTTGTTTCTGAACCAAAATCGCGCATCGCCGAAAAAATGCCCCAGTTTGCTTCTCCTGTGGTCTACACAAGTTTTCACAAACTTATGCAAGCGGATTCGAGCATACTACCACATTTCGGGGTCAGAGCTGAAATAACCCGAAGTTTCTGCGAGAAGATTTTCTACGGAGAGATTTTTCGCGGGATGGACGATCAAGACAGGCATCTTTACGTCCTATAAATCTATTCTGACATTTCTACGCTCGGTACCTGTCGATTTTCTAGGCACGCTACGAGCAACATTCTTCACTCGCATACTTGTGGGTCGTGGGTTAAAGCTTTTTTTTTTGCTAAGCCTCACAATTCTCGCGAGTGCTGGCAGAAGAAAAAATAAAAATAAAATTGTGGAACCCGGCAAAACAATGAAATTGTGAAAAAATAAGATGCAATTCTAAAATGATTCGGCGAAAGATCACAATCATTTTGGAAATATCGAAATGATTTAATTTTTGTATTGAAGCAAACATTTAATTTGATTCCATTTTAAGTGAAATGTAATTGAATTTTAATAATTTTTAATTGATCATTATATGCTGCTGTATTGTCTCTTTTTTGTGGCATTATTTACTATTATTATTATTAATTTTATCGATAATGAATACCTTTTATATACCTTTTGCGATCGATTATTTAAAATATTTAAATAACATATAAATATCTCTTAAATATTACGATGATGTAAATAATGTATGTTGATAAAGATTCCCAGAAATATTTGTACCCAGGCGCCGTAGTTGGGCACGGGGTGATTTGTTATTTCCTCCCCTAATAGACCCTCCACTCTTCCTTCACCTTGAGGAAGGAGATAATTTTAGGCGAGGAAAAAATTGCTAATTTTCATAATTTTCTTCAAAGGAAAGGTTTCTCCACTATTTTTTAGACTTGGGGAATGTTTTGTTAGTACTTTTGATTGTTACGTGGTATTTTTTTTATCAATCTTTAATAATATCGGATGTATAGTACGGTTTTCCAAACGAGCTGCGGCAGTATTGTCAGACTGCGTGACACGTAGCATCTACATGATTATTCTGGAAAAAAAACCACGAAGATTTTTCTTTCAGTAATACTCATAAGCAGAATATGAACCAAGAAAAAGTGAGAAATGTTGAAAATCGATGAAATGGTACATATTGAAACAAAAAGATTGAATTTTCCAATAAATGGGTACATCTTGCGATCGACAAAGCTTTTCTTTTTATTTTCAAAAACATTTATGGTTATGTTTTGAACAATAAGGGTAAAAAGATTTATTCCAAGTTTCATAAGAATTGGTCGATTCATTTTTTAGCTATACGTCATGTCAGTTTTCAAAATCTAGTTGAGAAGATTAATAAATAAAAAAATATCGAATAACAGCCAAAAGTAGTAACAAAACATAACCTACGTCTAAAAAATAAAGACGAAATCTTTCCTTCAACAAAAATCATGAAAATCGGCAAAACTATTTCTTGCCTATGGGTATTTCACCCTGAACGAATCAGGACGACATTGAATAAATTTAGGCAAAATAATTAATATATAAAAAATTCTGATTGGGGAGCAAATTACGAAAAAAATAAGTACCAAAAATCTTGAAAAAAATGCACAATATCGCAGTCTTAAAAATGATAATCCAGGCATTTGTCTTCGGAGGCTAAATTGTCACTGAGAAAATTCTTAGCTTAAACGTTGCGGGGATTTTTAGGGGCTAGAAAAAAATTAATGGTGAGACAAGATCACAGACGTTTCTGCTCCGTTTCGTATATCGAACCCGAGGGAGAGAGAGAGAGAGAGAGAGAGAGAGAGAGAGAGAGAGAGAGAGAGAGAGATCCAGATAGCACACGCGGTACGCCGTTAGATTTATGGGTTAATAGTTAACCGCTCGTAAATAATGCTAATCACACTCGTATAATTTGCCGGACGTCGGGCGTGCATCAGCCTGCGACCGGCGAATCTTTTGTCCGTCGACTTATACTTCACGATATACGTTCGAGCACCACACTACACGTAGATTACGCGTACACTTCAAGGCGAAAAAAAAAAATTGCGCGACTCGCGATTTGTTCTCGCGCTTCTCGACAATGCTTCTAATCATCGTAGACTGTAAAAAACGTTTGCAGGCAACGATTCGTCATCGGCTTTCCATACATTTCCGGAACCGAAAATTAAGAGCGATGATGAGGGCTGACCACATTTAGATTTTTTGGATGCTTTGGTGCAGTAGAATTCTCATTGGAAATCAATTAGAGGTATGCGAATGATTCTGACATTAATCGAACACATTTTTACTTCTCGGGGGAAGTTGGTTCACGAAGAAATTAAATGTGGTTTGACTTTTTTTTATTTAACGAGAAAAAGAGATGAATTTCCGATTTTCATGTTTTTGTTTGATGGAATGATTTCTTTACCGTTTTTGATACTTAGGGTATATTTAATCACTACTTTCGGCTGTTAATCGCTAATTGTTTTATTAATGTTTAAAAATGACGGAGGTATAGCACGGTCTTCTAAACTGCTTTTTTAAAACTGGCGTGACGCAGAGCCAAAACACTAATTAGCGATTCTGATCAAATTTGGTATGAATCTTTCTAACCTTGTTGTCTTAAAATGACCCTAAACGTTTCTGAAAACATAAAAAAAAGAATTTTTTATTGCAAAATGAAGCCATCGTTTTAGAAACTTCAATCTTTTTGTTTCAAAACGTACTGTCATCGATTTTCAACATATCTCACTTTTTATTTGATCATATTTTGGGTATGGATGTTAATGAAAGAAAAATCGTCGTCGATGTTTTTTAGATCAGATTAATAAATGGAAAATACCATGTACACCCAAAAGAAGCAGTAAAACATACCCGAAATCTCCAAAATGGTGAAAAAATCCTCCATTAAAAAAAAACCATGAAAATTAGCAATTTTTTCCTCGCCTAAAGGTATCCTCCCCTCTCCCCATCTCAAAACCTACCATAAAATGAAATATTTTTAAGTTTTACGTTTTTGAGTAACAAAAAGTAATGAAAATTTTAAAAAAATTCTCGTGAGTCAAACTTTATATTATTAACAGCAATTTTTCAAATTTCAAACATTTATCCAGTCGTACAAAAGTTTAATTATTATACCAAAATTGCCTTTTTTCTTTTTTCTTTTTATATTACCCCAGTTGCGAGATCCACCTGCACCGATTGGCCATGCAGCAATGGTGGTACTTTATTTAAATTATAACAACTTTATTGGTTATTAATATTTTTCAAATGAAAAAAAATGAAACTTGATAAGGCGACGTATAAATTGTGGGTTAAATCCCGAGCTTGATATCTCAATACTCTGATCAGCATTTTTTTTTTTAATATTGAACTGTTTCTTTTTTGGGGCCCTAAGCTTATACATACCCATTACTAATTCAATTTCCATTATTTCATGACATCATTTCCTAGCAGCAGTAATATTATTAATAAATACTCGATTAATTCATAGTGTTAACGTGAAAATACACATTTTTATGAAAAAATTATGTTGAAGACGCTGGGTCTTAGAAGTTGAATTTTCGTAGACCGAAGTGCCAACTTGGAGTTTTTTTTTTTGCAAAGTTCCCATATACATCGGAGCGCGGAGAAGAGTTTGTCGATACGAGACGAGACTTCGCGCGTATACTCGTGAAAATGGCGGATTCCGGTAAAAGGCAGGTCGAGCGAAACGCTCGGTTAACCAATACCGTTCGAGAAAAGTAAAATACCCTATACAGTTTATTTCCCCGCTGGTGTTCATTTCAACCACGAGAGAGGCATTTCTCTTTCCTCCTCTTGTTGCTGACTGTGCACGCGTTTTCCCCGAGTGCTCGCGCATACACACACATACACACACATGCATACGTGACTCGTCCTCTTTCGCGGCCAAAAGGTTTTTTTTCCAGCCCCGCGCACTTCCGGCCACGATAGAAAATCCTCGATTTCTCACCATAACGACCTACTCTCAAATATAAAAAAAAAAACATTTTATTAATTATGGGGAAAAAAATGTTTAAAAATGTTTGTTATTTAACCAAATATCTGAAAAAACATTTCAACAAGTATTTCCGTTTTTTCATATCTTCAATGAAAGGACGAACATTTTCGAAAATCTTTATCAAAATGTGTGTTCTTTTTACAAGTATTTAATAAGAATGTGAACATTTACAAAAATATTCATTCAAATCTTAATATTTTGATTAAATATTTTATAAAAAAAAAACAAACATTTTAATAAATATTTTGTCAGAAGTTTGTTGTTTATTGAATATTTGAAAAAAATGAACTTTTCGATAAATAGGTTTAAAAACTTTGATTTTTTTATCAAACATTTTTAAAAAATAATCCATTTATTGAATATTCTACAAATGTTCACGTTTTCTAATTAAATTATCGAAGAAGAAAAAAAATCAACACTTAGATCGTCTACCTACCGTTTACAGGCGCTAAGTCAGTTGCCAAAAAATTGGAACGAATCCACAAGAAAGATGGTCGAAACTTTATTTGTTGGTCCGGATTTTCGGGTTTCTTTTTTTCGTCAGGATCGTTCTGACAGTGAAAAATTTGCCACGATCAAAACGAGCGGGGGGAGAGAGGGGGAGAGAGAGAGAGAGAGAGAGAGAGAGAGAGAGAGAGAGAGAGAGAGAGAGAGAGAGAGACGCAGAGATGTACTCACGTGTGTGCGTGAAGACCGGAGAGATATTGATATAAACTGGGGGCAGGTCCGAAGGATGTAGCGTGCTTTGTAATCAGGCAGCGATTACCTATCGAAGGTGGTCAATCTTCGGTTGATGTTGGCCCGCCGCGCGTCCACTTTCCCCCTTCAATATATATATATATATATATACACTTCACATACACCTTTATACCCGTTGTCCGAGCAGACCTCTTAATCCCCCCTCACAATGAAAATAAAGTGCAGCACACGCTCTTTTATATGTAAACTCCAGTCTCGATAAAGAGATAAGAACGATGAGATCGGAAACATCGTCGAGTGTACGGAGCATCCCAGGCTCATGATGAGAAAAATAAGAGGGAAGCTGCTCCGAAAGTTCGAACGGGAGTTAATAGCGTTAACGAGCATGCAATCGTTTCTTATTATTCTCAATCATAAAAATGACATGTGTTATGTGAAAAAATAAAATGACAATAAACGATGCAAAAAGGGAAAAAAAATGTTGAGTCGCTCGATCGCGAGACTTGTATTTTTGGAGTAATGAATAGCTTCGATAAATCGATAACGAGACTGGTTCTATCGCTTTCTCTCAGTCCCTATCTTTATGCTCGTACAGAAAAATTGACTCACTTAGGGGAATGGTGGACGAGATGATCCCCCTAAGGGAGAATGCTCGTAATTTCAATGATATTCAATATAATTAAGATCTGAAAGCGTTTACTACTGGCATATTTATATATCTTACGATCGGCATATTCGAAATATTCAATGTATTAGGGATTTAATCAAAAGATTTCCTTTTTTCTTAAACCTTACATAAGGATCATCTTGGACACCCCAGTGTTCAATGTGGTCTCTATTTTGTGATTTTTTCATTTTGGAGAAATCAGGTAAATATAAATAAACATTTTCTCGAGTTTACGATCCCTTCGTACATATTCATCATAGGTATACAACATAAACTGAACTTACAAGTTAAATTACCTTTTTATTAGAAGTTTTATCTCACCCAACTGGAATTAAACGAAACCAGTCTTCTTCAACCAGTCTTGAATCACTTAGGTATATCAGTTATTATGTGTAAAATCAATTATACATTAGTAGCGTAGTTTGAACATAAATAGACTATCTATTTAACAAAAATGAAGTAGGTATGTTATTTGAGTGAAAGATTATCCCTAAGGATGACTCCAGGGGGCCCGAAACGTGACGTCAAAAAGGAAAATCTGGATGCCTCGCATCAAAACCCATCAGAATCACAGTGATCCAATGCGACGATCCATTGGACCCCGATCACAAAAGTGGGAACAAGTATGGGCATCCATACTTACTTCCGTACCTCTGTAACAATTTCTTCGAATTCAAATTCGTTTGACTTATACTATCGTTATGAAGTGCACTGTCAAGCAATGACTAAATAACCAACTGAACACTAACATGAATGCCTTACATTTTAATAAAAACTTTAACAAAAACGTTTAAAAGGACTGTCATCTTCATGAAGGGGACTATTAAACAATAAATAAACGACCAACTGAATACTAACGTAAGTGCCTTGGACCTTGATCAGAATATGGAAAAATAGTTCTGACAACATTAGTCACTAAAAGTCAGATGATTAAAAAAATACATATACTAGTCTAAATTACTCCCAATTGCTTTTAAAAACTTCTCGACGAAGAGTACATACAAAAAGAGGAAAAAAATGAAAACCTATGGGAGACTCGGGCAGCGCGAACAGCCCAGGCAAAGCGAATACCCCCCACTACGTTTGCGCGTAGGGTATTCGCTTTGCCTGGGTTGTTCGCGCTGCCCGGATCGTCCCCATGTCACAGGAGCACTCGAAAACAACAAGAATTTGCATTCATCGTTCTTGAGAACTAGAACGTAGAACATACATGACAGTGATTCAGATAGATATTGATACGAGGCATGTAGATTTTTCTTTTGGCTGTCACTTTTCGGATTGCCCTGTATATATATATATATATATATATATATATATATATATATATATATATATATATATATATATTGATCGCTCATCCACTAAAAAACATGACACATAAAATGCGTTTTTGAGATAAGCATGCCATAAAATTAACCCGATCAGGGTATCGCTTTTTTCGGCCCCTTGCCAGGGTATCGTGGGTCGCTGAAGACCCGAGGCATGTTAGAACATGTAATTGATAATAAGAAAATTTGATAAAATTCCGGAACACTCTTGAATAATTCTACTTTAGAGGTACACCATGAAGATTGCAAAAAAATCTTAACAAATGTTTTATTTTTCATCATAAATACACCCACCTCCCAAGAATGCAGGCATTGACTAAAAATGGCTCGGGTATTCAGCGACCTACGATACCCTGATGAGGATAAATTTCTCAAGAAATAAAGTCTCTGCAAACCAATTGAGATAAATATTGGCGCAACAGTGGCTTCACGATTGTGAAGAAGGAAATAAGAATGGGTTTTTCTTAAAACTGCACTTTTTGTATTATGACAGTTTTTAGACGACAAGCGATATATATATATGTATATATATATATATATATTCTCAACGATATAGTGAAAAATACGAGGTACGACGAGAATGGCCGATGATGAAGTTATCCAGCGATAATGGCTCCATTACTGAAGAATCGCGAGTCTTCACGGCCACCATTCGACTCACCTATCCGCTCTCTCTCTCTCTCTCTCTCTCTCTCTCTCTCTCTCTCTCTCTCTCTCTCTCTCTCTCTCTCTCTCTCTCTCTCTCTCTCTCTCTCTCTCTCTCTCTCTCTCTCTCTCTCTCTCTCTCTCTCTCTCTCTCTCTCTCTCTCTCTCTCTCTCTCTCTCTCTCTCTCTCTCTCTCTCGTGATCGCGCCTGAAAATACGCACTGGAGAGAGAAGAAAGAGCCTCGGAGATGGAAGAGGGATGTTTGTTTCGGAACGAAGGGAGAGAGGGATGATTGTTTCGCAAGCTAGAAAGAGAGAGAGAGAGAGAGGGAGGGAGAAGATAAGAACGACGGTCCAACGACTATAATGAGGAGGTAAGGAAAAGAGAATCGAGGAAAATGGCAAGTGCAAGGGACGCGATATGTACGAGGAGAGAATATACGCGGGACGCGGGGGTGGCGGGCCAGGGGCTGGAGGGATGAAGAGGATAAGGGATAAGGATATATTCTTGACCGTATACTTACCACGGCGATTGTTTATGTTGGCTGATGGCCACTTATGCCTGCACACACATCGCATTACTCGGGAGAGCGGGACGAAAAGACCCAGAGAAAGAGGGGGGAGAGAGAGAGAGAGAGAGAGAGAGAGAGAGAGAGAAATTGAACGCAGCCGTTTGTTGGCCAACTCGAGTGTGAGTATAAGAGACGAGAAATCGCGAAGCACCTCTCGCGCTTTCGCGACCCCTCGATTTTTTCTTTTTTTTTTTTTTTGATTGGGCCCTTGCGCCCGAGCCGTTACTTAGCCCGTGGCCTCGGCGTTGTAGGGTAATGGCGAACACGTTACGGATAAAATGTATACTTAGCCGGGGCGTATACACTTTGTATATAAATATATACATATATCCCCGTGTACATAAATGTGCGCTTATATGTATGTGCGAGTCTTCGGGATGGTACTTGCCCGTTTCGTTGGGCGCGGGGGAGGAGAAATTATCCGGGCAACCAGCCAGAGACGAGACTTGGCCAGGCCGCACGAAGATGGAGAAAATGCTCACTTTGACGGGATACGCGTGAGCCCGGTGTAAAAAACGACGAAAAGATCCGGATATTAAGTAATAAAAAAATAAATGATTAATTTTTTGAGTATATATAAGTTTTTATTATTTTATGAGTTAAGGTTCAATTTTGTGAGTTGAAAAGTTGAGCTATTTATACAGTTGAACTTTTTGAAAATATCTTTGTTTTTGACGGATTCTGAAAATATGTTTCGTAAATATTCTTTGAAAATTACGAGTGGAAAGTCGATTTTTGGGATTTTTTTTCGTCCAGTAGATTACTTATTTGGGATTTGGAAAAAAGGTATGTTATTATGCATCCATTGAACTTATTTTGTGTAAATTTTTATTTTGATAACTCAAAAATGAACGTTTCTCGCAGGAGCCTGCGTATGAAAAATTTGGTTCAATGGCCGGATCGATAACTTGACAATGGTTTGTCTGAAAAATAAAAATAAAAAAGTGTTATAATCTACATAAATGTGGTTCTCGCAGTACGCACCCATTATTTCGAGAAAAAAATCCCAATCTAACGGGTGTAGAAAAAAAAACGTGTAATTTTGGCCAAATCTTTGCTCATCTTCAGGGACTTCAAAAATACTAAATTAATTTTAAAAAAACGGCTACATACAACGATAGCTACTGCAATAACGAAAATTTTGGTTTTTTATCGGTGCGTTACCTGTATTAACTAAATCGTCTGTAACTTGGGCAATTTTCCATATTTTAAGTTAAATTTTTTTCTCACGTATTCTTAGATATGTATACTTTGAGAAAATGAAAAAAAATATCAATATTTTTAACCCGTCACAATGGTGCTTCGCCTTAAGCGCATTTTTCTGAAAATCACTTTTTCAAAATCGGTGATTCCGATATTCTAATTCTTACATATCAGAATGCAGTGTTCCAATAGAAGAATTTTTCTTTCGACGCAACATTTTTATTTTAAACAAAAATGGAGCGTTTTTTCACCGACAATCGATACTTTCGCTTTGGACTGCGGCCAGTTCTTCAAAAATCAATAATCTATTGAATTCTTCGTCCAAGCAATAGATAATTTTAGCCAAAGGGTAAATGCATTCGATTTTTTCATTTCGAGAATTTGTTTTCGAGCTGCAGTGGTCACCACGAAGAACGTTTTTCAAATAGTCTGCACGAACCATTGTGTCTACCACATTAATAAATATTTGCCCATACAATAATTGTAAAACTACTGAAAACCATACTCTGTGATGAAAAAAAATATTGAATACCTACTTACGTTTTTCCACTAAAAAATCACGAAAACTTGTCTTTTTTTCGGTCACAACATAATACACATTAATAGTACGTAATACAATAAAAAGAAATATAGTAATACGAACACAATAATGATAAAATACAAATAAAATCAATATAGTTCAATAATACTACCTCATTATTATATCAATTAAATATATCTAATTATATCTAATTATTACTGCTGTATTATTATCTAATTATATTATACGTATATTATAATATAAATTATAATACAAATTATAATATAATAATATAATTATTATCTAATTATATCTTATTATTACTGCTGCTAATTATATCAATATAGTATAATAATACCTACCTACTATAATAACGCCTCATATAGTAATTTAAAAATAATAAAAAATATTAAAAAATAATATAAATTATTAAAAAATGTATATTATATAAATTAATAAATATTAAAAAATAGTAATAAAAAAATATGGCCAAAATAACACAAAAATAATAATGACACTAATAGTGAAAATAAAAATAACAATAATCATAGTTGTTATTCTTATCATTATATTATATAATAATAACATTGTAAGAATGATAATAATCGCGATAGTAATATTCAAAATTATAATATACTACCATAATAATGAAGGCAACAATAACCTACTGCTATATTACTGAGAATAACAATAATGTACTATTATAATAATCATACCAATATAATAAAGCGATTAAAATAAAAACAGTAACCATAACACCAATACAATAATAACAATATCATATATTTAACACAAAAAAATAATAAAAAATAAACTGCTATAATAACGGTGATAATAAAAAAACGTTTTCGACACCGTTGGCTTAATTTCACTCTCTCAATTCGCCAGACGCGTTAAATGACTCCGGATTACGGCTTCCCCACACGAGACTCTTCTCCACTTGCGTTCATGGGCACCTGCCACCGTTGCCGATTCACCTTTCCACTTCTTTGACACGCCCAAACGATAAAAATATGTGACCAGTTGCAAAAAAATAAAAAAAATCGCTTATGCATATCTTTTGGATGAGGAAACAATGAAAAATTGCAACGCAACGAACACGAGATGTTCGTGGGTCTAACGAAACTTATTCTTTACCAGTGAAAACTTTTCATTTTATGGAGTGAAAAAGTTTTCATTGGTTAGAGCAAAAAAATTCATTAGTCAGAGTTGAAAAATCGACCAACGCAATCGTATTTTTCTTAGAGCAAGAGCGAGAGGGGGCGAGAGAGGGAGAGAGAGAGAGAGAGAGAGAGAGAGAGAGATATCCCAGCGCGCACGAATGTGCGAGCGATATAATTTTAATTCTCGTTCGTTTCATAAGAATGGAGTACGAAAATAAAAACGAGTGTTTGAAAAGTTTTAATCGTATATTTTATTACGAGTAGCTCGCGATATTACATAGAGATATATATACACCTCGTCCGATCGCGCGAATGCGAGCGATATAATTTTTTTTTCTCGCTCTCTCGTTCTTATATTGCATGATAGATAGAGGCGGGATTCAATAGTTATTCATTAAACTCGAATTCAGCCGGGCAGGATGCCGGGGTCAGTGGCGAGCTGATCCCGCGGCTCTTATTCAAAGGCCTTATCGCATTGGCAGGCCCTTCTTTTTTTTATTCTCTTCCACCCGTCCTACTCTCTTATTCCTCTCGTTCTTCGCGGTCTTCTTCTTCTCAATGCTCAGCTTCTTTCTCAATGCCGATATCGAACGCCTATATATATATATACATATATATATATATATATATATATATATATATATATATATATATATATATATATATATATATATATATATATATATATATATATATATACATATACATATATATATGTATATGTATATTATATATATATATATACATATATATATATATATAAGGGAAAGAGAGAGAGAAAAATGTCATTCGTGGGACTAACTCGCTCTATTGAGAACCTCGACGAGAATCTCACAAATAAATCTTTCGAGAATTTTTTCCCAGTCGTGTTTTCACGCTGCTGTACCGTGTATATGTCATAAAAATAAACGTTCATAATGAAAATAATATCGATGGTAATTATTGGTATAATAAAGTATTATCGTACTCGTATGTGAATATATATATATATATATATATATATATATATATATATACTGAATAGGGAGGTATACGTATGTATGCATATATCTTACAATTTTAACGTCTTCTATTTGCTATATTTTAAAACATTCGGTTGAAGTCGTCCTAATTTTTTTCAACGCACAAGCTGAACTGTTTAATTTAAAATGAATATTAAATTTTTCATATTCGAGTTAAGAACAAGATGTTGTTAATCCGTATTTGAGCTATGAATTAATTATAGCATCATTAATGCTTGACCTTGCAATCATTCTTAAAATCTGATAAAATTGTTTTTGGGCGCATGAGAGTAAAAAAAACGTGCTTGGAGTTTTTTTCAAATAGAAAAAACGACAACTTGATTTATTTACTTAGCAAATTAATCACGTTGTTAATGGTTAAGATAAAAAGATTTTAAGATAAGAATTGTGTAGCATAACAATTATTATTGCCGTGCATTCGATCGATGAAATATTTCGAGCGTCTTCGATTTTGGATATTTTTTCACTCTCCGTTGTTGTCGTCTCAATTTGTGTTTTGTTGGGACATATCAAATTGCTTCTTTTGATCTATTATTCAATTTTTTTATATTTGAATAACAAAGAAATTATAAAAAGAACGACTTTATTTGTTTTTCTAACCAATTATTTGGGTTCTTATTTTTCACATAAAGACCAATTTATTAATCATTCTAATTATTGTTGTCTTGTATTTGATTAATAAAATATCTTATAACTCGAGCCTTTCCGATTCGGGATATATTTTTTTAACATTTGTTTGTCGGCGTCCCAATGAGTATTTTTTCGACAAATTAAATTGTTTTTTTTCTTAACCAATTATTCAAATGGATAAGGGTCCGAAACGCCCCCCCCCCCCCCCCCCGTCTCCACGGATCAAGCTTAAATTTTGCACAAGTCTTCCTTGCAATATTTTAAGCAACCCCAAAGGAATTTTTAGCGACTCGCAATAATTTTCGAGATGTTGAATTTTAGAGGTTTTTCTCAACGTGCGTCGACTATATCTACATCTGCTCCGTCTCCGTTCATACCTATATATGTGATCGTGCGCTCCGATTTGCCTAAACAAAAGTACCCAAACAACAAAACCCAAACACCCAAGCAACCCAAACAATCCCAAACCCAAAAACTATTGCGCGTCGCCAAAAATCGATTTAGGGGTTGTCTTAAAATATTAAAACGAAGGTTTGTACAAAATTTCAGCTCGATCGGTCGGCGGGGGGCGGGAGATCGCAACCTTACCCTAAAACTTTTCATTGATGCTTCCCCTTGAAACTATTTAGAAAATCCTGAATAATTATCATAGACCGCTCAAAATGCACATGCCGAAAGTTTAAATGGCTGGCTTCGAAAGTTTCCCGAATGAATTAGCCATCACTCCAAAATTGAAAAGGACAACGCAATTTATCTTAAACCGAAATTACTCATTGATTACTACGTGATTTATTTTAAACCGAAATTACTTATAAAAAACAATTATTATAATATTCAATATTGAACTCACAAAACAATATATTGAAAAATATGTTGGGTCAAAATATGACAATAATTTGTAACGTTAAACAATTTTCAGAATACAACAAAATTGTCATTCAGCACACGGAATGCACGAGCTCGAAGTAAAAAGAAAAACGTATTTGGAAAGTTTCCCAAATAATTTAGCAATCACTCCGGATCTATATTGACCGTGACGAATAATCGTGCACACGCGATTCGCCACGGCGATTAATATAATACGTGTGCATGTATACATACATATATATATATATATATATATATATATAGTCAGCTGACTCGTGGGAACACCCGCCGTGATACGCACGCTTTAATATGGACTGTGGACTACCTCGCTCTAATTCAAATCGCCGTGAAAATTGTTTTTCCCACCGCATGCTCCATCGTTAGAGCCGATATGGCCAATAAGAGGGAGAAAGATAGAGAGCCGGGCTCGTATTACGTAGCAATACTACGAGGACAAATTCGTCGTGGATAATCAAAGCCATATTTGTTCTTCGCCGCTGCTAACGATTTTTTCTTCCACGCGGAGGATCACGCGCCCCTTGTTCAAAATTTTCGGGAGCGATACGCCTGATCTTTTACGCTCGTAAAGCACGATTCCGCGTGGTGTACGGAAATCTGTTCGAGAAAAAAATAATCCCGCGTAACGATGAGAACTTTTGGTGCCTTTTTTTACGTAACAATGTACGTTGCGTACGTGTGTGGTATATGTTGTAAATATATATATACATTTTTTTGTATATGTTGTAAATATATATATATATATAAACACATTTTTTTTAATGAAAATTATTGCACGTCTTGTTGTTGGGAAAAAAATATATAAATGATTGAAATAAAATGTCAAGTACATATAAAATATATAACTGAATTATTTAATAAATAATTATTATAATTATATATATATATTAGGTGTACAAATCAATTCGGTGCCCTTTAGAAAATCTTTTTTGTTGACTCCAAAGACAACAAAATTAATTGTTATACCTAATGTATATATATATATATATATATATTAGGTATAAAAATGAATTGGGTGCCTTTGGAGTCAAGAAACAAGATTCATGAAGGGCACCGAATTGATTGTACACCTAATATATATATATATATATATAATTATAATAATAATTTATTAAATAATTCAGTTATATCTTTTATATGTACATGAAATTTTATTTCAATCATTTATATATTTTTTCATCATATATATATAATCATTTTTTTAATAGTTCGATTAAATATGTTATTTAAATCATTCATAGATTTTTTTCGAATAATGTACTACGTTTAATAATATTTAATTCTAAAAAATCTATTACATATATATCCGTAATTGATTCAACAGAATTCTTGCAAACTCGACAAAAAATATGTATTGAAATACTAATTGACAATCAAATTCATTACGTTCGACTCTGAAATAATTTAACAAGTATATCGCATTTCCTACTTTTTCAAATTCTTTCCAAAATATGCCGACTTGTCTCTGCATAATTTGATTGCAGGCAATTCCTAAACGTTTCTTCAAAACCGTTCACAGCATTGCTCGTTTGCCAATAAGAAATGTATTTCTCAAATCACGAAGCAATCGCGTTCAGCTGATGGATTTTCCGATTTTGCCAATCCAGGACACTTCGATACCATTCGGATTAGTGGGAAATAAAATGAGCAAAAAATTCCAACAAAACTCACGTACGAAGTCGATCGATCTGTGATAGTTGTGAGAACATTTTGCCGAAATCGTGACCAGTATCGAATTCCTTTCCATGCAGTCTGCCTCACGGGAGATATGTGTGAGGGAGAGAGAGAGAGAGAGAGAGAGAGAGAGAGAGAGACCCACAAGAGATCGGTATTCGTGATATCGTATTGCGGGAAAAAAAAAACACAAAAAGGGAGAGAAAACCGCGAGACTTTGATGCCACCTATCGCACATCTCTCTCTCTCTCTCTTTCTCTCTCTCTCTCTCTGTCTCTCCCGCTCGCCAAGACGTACATTCTCATGTATATTCCCATATCTCGTGTATGGGTGCGAGAAAAGAGCAAAACACCAAATCCACTAGTTTTATCGTTCATCAGTCTTTCTCTCTCTCTCTCTCTCTCTCTCTCTCTCTCTCTCTCTCTCTCTCTCTCTCTCTCTCTCTCTCTCTCGTCTCATCCCCCTGAGAAACGCGCTCTCTCTCTCACTCTCTCTCTCTCTACTCGCCGGGGTGGTAATCCTATAGGTGCTTAGCGTTAAATCCCATAATCGATAGTTTGCTTAACCCGATGCCACGTGTCGGCACGTGCTGGTGCGCGCCTCCATTAGCGACCAGAGACGACGAGCCAGGAGAGCGTAACACACGAGCGTAAAATATATTTTACTCACACACATACATACCGAAAAACGATCAAGAGAGAGCGAGAGAGAGAGAGAGAGAGAGAGAGAGAGAGGGAGAGAGAGAGAGAGAGAGATTGAGAGAGAGAGAGAGAGCAAAGAGACAGGGTCAGATAGCGAAGCGTGTAAAGTGAGAAGAGATTTGGGGAGCGTCGTCGTATCTCTATGTTAATACACGAAATACACGAAGGGAACTTTTGGAACAATATATATATATTATGCTCGCAAGGAAGAAGCCCTAACTCCGAATTTAACACCAATAAAGCACCCGGGATTACGGCTTTTTGCTTGGCAGATATACACAGCAGATATTGCAGATGTATATAGGAAATGGTGACTTTGAGGACTCTCGACTGCCATCCTCATAATAGCCAACATAGATATTGCAGATATATATATATAGGAAACGGTGACTTTGAGGACCTCGACTGCCATCCTCATAGTAGCCAACTGTTCCTACATTAGACGCTACGTAGACCCAAATGTCTTCGAAATCGCCTTTCGATAAATGTAAGCCTATTTTTATAAGGGTTTTTTTAAGGACTGTCCCCCAGCCAAAATAATCGCTCCAATGAAAACATATTGAGAATCGTTCACAAAACAGCCAGATCAGGTGGCAGTCAACATTGCATCAATGAAACGGGGTCACAATATCATGTCCCCGTAATATACCGGGTGGCTCGCAAAGTGACGTCCAAAAGAACATTCTAGATGCCTCGCGTCGATACCTATCCGAATCACCTCCATGGATATTCTATCTACTTTTCGTTTTCGTGTAAAAAGAAGTATTTCGTTTTTCTCGTTTGTGTATGAACTTTCCTCGCGATTTGTTTTCCGCGTGTTATCGCGATGAAGTGAGCAGTACGTTTCTTGCTTTTTGAGCCAGAGATTTTTTATTCCGTTGGAGTTGTCTCAAAATCAGCTATTCTTCTAGAAAACAACCTTGCGCTTTTGTCTGAAAAATTGAATATTAGCACGTCTCGTAGACGCGTTGAAAAAAATAATTGTATTACCGTCGGAGGTCTCCCTCGTAACCGTAGAGTTTTTGTAGAAAACACTTTTTCGACGACGTCATCTTTTCGATTTATTTTAATGCTGTTTTTAAAATGAGACATATTTCATATATAATAAATATGAAGCTCACATCGTTCCATAGATTTTCCAATCAGGGGGTTGATGTTCTCCGACACCCGAGAATTCAACGCAGCCACCCGACTGCACAAGAAGTTCATCCCCTTCTCTCTCTCTCGCTCTTTTCCCCCTCTCTCTTTCTCTCTCTCTCACTCTCTCCCCCTCGCTCTTCCTCTTTCCCCTCTCGCTCTTTCTGTTAAGGCCTTAAGCCACAGGAACGGGTATAAAATCATGTGCGAATTTAATAATTTTTTTTCGTACGAAAAAGGGATTCACTCATAAAATAAATTACACGTCTATTTAATATGAATATCAAGGTGTTAGCATTTTTTTTTCGATGTATAAAATGGCTGACTAATAATATTTTCTTTTGTTATCTTTTTTTAGGCGCTCCGCGGCGTAACATTTAGCATCCACAATTTCTGACCTAGAACGAAAAACAAAAATTCTCTTCAATCTACATTAAAATACCCAGAGAAGTACGTACGGAATTTAAAAAATATTGTTTTATTCAAGAGTTGTAGGCATTTGAACTTAAGGATGTTGAGTCCCAAATCGCTAATGATGATAAAATTCTGAAAATTTGGTATGTTTTTGTATGAAGTATTTCAGAGGCCGTGTAAAAATTTCACGACAATTAGGAAGCTCGTTATTGAACAATTAACATTCACAAATTAAATGTTGTTTTATGGAAACTGATGTAACTTTGCAATAAGTTTTTTTTGACCTCTTAATTTTATAATATCTACAATATACTGAAAGCAACGGAAACAAAACAAAGTTTATTGATAAATTTTTTTTAATTTCTTTTAAAAATTGTTCTTAACAAAATGTTAATTTTTTAATAACGAGCTTCCTAATCGTCGTGAAATTTTAACACGACCTCTTAAATACTTCATACAAAAACATACCAAATTTTCAGAATTTTCTTATCATTTTTTATTTCAACCCTTAAGAAGGTTGAAGTAATGATGACAGAATTCTGAAAATTTGGTATGTTTTTACATGAAGTATTCAGGAGGTCGTGTAAAAATTTCATGACGATTAAGAAGCTATTTATTGAACGATTAGAATTAACATGTTTCATAGGGACTCAACATCCTTAAGAAATGAATTTTCAGTGAAAAAATTCGTTATAACTGCTCATAAGCTGCTCATAAAATGAAAAATTTTCGATTAATCAGAGATTCCGTGCGTACTTCTCTGCGAAGTGCAATTAGGAACATAACTTGTAAATTTGAAGTAAATCGAGTGAAAATATTTGAAGCCATTTGTCACGCCAATTGGAAAAATGCTGTTTCGAGAAGTTTCGAGTAGTCGGCCATTTTGTACACCGGAAAAAAAAATTCCAACAGCTTGATATTGATACTAAATAGGTATGTAATTAATTTTATGAGTGAATCACTTTTTCATACGAAAAAAAATTGTTAAATTCGTACATGATTTTATACCCGTTACTGTGGCCTAAGGCCTTAAGGCTTTTCCATACCCATTCTCCTCGAAGTTGTGTCCTTTCTTGAAGCACCATCCCTTCACCGATTTAGAACGCTTCTGCTCAAAAGGACCTCTCGATTTGCCATTAAAGATACTCAACTTTTCAACGCGGGATTACTCGCTGATAGGCAGACAAAGATGGAGAAAGAGGAAGAGAGAGGGAGAGAGAGAGAGAGCGCGAGAGAGAGAGAGGGAGAGTGAGAGAGAGAGCGAGAGAGAGAGAGAGAGAGTGAGAGAGAGCGAGAGAGAGGGAGAGGCACAGAGAGATAAAAAAAGGTCCTGGCAATTTCGATATTGGGAGGCATCTTCTTTTCTGAACCACCACGCAGGGTGAGAAGCATCCTACGTTTCGATACTGCCGAAAAATAGGCTTCTTCTGTCCAAATCTCCGAAATCTTAATTAGTTGCTTTTTTGGCCAGGGGGAATCCACCGCCTGAGTTGAAGTTAGATTGTAATTCCTTGGCCTCCAATATCATGTGGAAATATTTGTCGCCCCCCCCCCCTGCTATTTCTTCCTCATATCGGAGTTAAGTCACTCGAGTGTCACCAATTAGTGTTTCATTTCTCGCCGCCCTGCCTCTCGGTCATCCTTCTCCCGATAGCATTATCAGAGCTGTCCTTTTTTCGGGCTCTTCAAATTGCAGGAGGCGCAGGATCCGATAAAGGAAAAAGAAGCGCGAAGAGATTTACGAATATATATATATATATATATATATTATATACTATATACTATATATTATATTATAGTATATACTATATACTATATATTATATTATATTATATACTATATACTATATAGTATATAATATATATATATACACATATATGTATGTACGTAAGAGGCCAATTAGCTCGGAAAGATTTGATATTGTGTCATTGGCGCATCTTCGAATCGCCATGACGTATTTATAGGACTTTCCATAGACGATAATGTTCTCATATAGAAGAGCAGGAGTGATATCAGTGGAATAGGGAAAAAAAAAATCGGCGGCTTCTGTACTCCCACGCTCCGATTGGGAGACCCCGGAGAGCGACGTGCGAGGTTGACCTCACTTCCTCTACGATAGCGGCGTCTCAGAGTCTGTGAACCTCAATCGCAGGGTTTTGACGCTATGACTATTGTAAATTATATATATATATATATATATATATATATATATATATATATATATATATATATATATATATATATATGTATGTGTGTGTGTGTGTATATATATATATCCATCTATTTCCTTCTCCCCATTCTCTATTATTATCGCTTTTCGTTTTTTTGTTTATTCGTGCCATCAATCCAACATATTTGTTAGCCGCACGTTGAGCGACGTGTATACATATCGGAATATTAATTACACGTTACGATAAGAGAGTTGCATGAGATTTGCGAGAGTGCGAACTTCGCGTGAATGATATTACGAGAGGAATCATTCTTGTACGTGCGAGAGGGCAAAATGCCATTGAAAAATGAATCGCGAGCACTATAAATACGGAGCCCCGCGATCGAACCGGAAGCCCTTGTCAATTTCTTTCACCCCTTATCGGCGCCGCATGCGAGCGTCAAGAGCTGCTACTGCTCAATTGCAAGCATACATAGATAAATCGAGAACATGGCGAGGCAGTCAATGACGCGTGTTTGAGATCCGAATGAAAGCTACGATAAATCGACCTATATTTAGTGTCTATTCACTCTATTCACGCGGCGGCGATTCATACATTGTACGTAATGCAATTGTGGATGATACGAAAGAGCGCAAGAAGAGAGCGAGAAGTACACGCAACGGTTTATTTACTCTAAAAAAATGAGAAAAGTTGTTCCGAAAAAGCGATCGACAGGTATTTTCAAGCAAGAAAAAGTGCAATGTGATTATAATTGTTTATTGAGGCTCGTTCGTAATGACGTTCTAGGAGGTCAACGGGAATCCTTCAAATCTGGAGATCGCAAAATCGACGTTACGGAAAACCATCAAAGATTATTCAGTCGAGAAGTCAGCGTATCTGATCGTTTTGGAAGTGAGGGAAGCGAGGTAACATCGTCAATGACTTTTGCCACGGTTGTCCCATTTAACAGGGGAGCTCTTAAATATTATCTTAAAACCTTTAGGCGAGGAAAAAGTTGCTGATTTTCGTGATTTTTTTTTTTTAACGAAAAGATTTATTTTCCCTTTTGAGGCTTAGGGTATGTTTTATTACTACTTTTGGCTGTTACGTGGTATGTTTTGAATAATCTTTAACAATGGCGGATGTATGATACGGTCTTCTAAAGCGTCGGCATGATCAATCTGATAAAAACGACGATTTTTCTTTCATTAACACTCAAACGCAAAATATAAACTAAGAAAAAGTGAAATGTTGAAAATCGATGAAATGGTACGCTTTGAAACAAAAAGATTGAGTTTCCCAAACAAAAACTAGTACATTTTACAGTAAAAAAAACTTTTTCTTGATTTTCAAAAACATTTAGGGCCATGTTTTAAACAATAAAGTTAGAAATATTTGTACCGAATTTTATTTGAATCGGTCGATTAGTTTTTTATACGTCGCACCAGTTTTAGAATTGCAGTTTAGAAAACTGTACCATCCCACCGCTATTTTTAAATATTACTAATAAAATACCATTTAACAGCCAAAAGTAGGAATAGAACACAGCCCAAGTCTCAAAGATTGTGAAGAAATCAACCGTTTGAAAAAAAAATCATGAAAATCAGCAAACTTTTTCCTCGCCCAAAGGTATCTCCTTCCTAAAGACGCGCCCGCTCTTCGCGCATGCGCGCGCCATTTCGCGGCGCGACGCCATCTTGTCGAGTCTCGCGCCCGTTACTTTATTCGTTTACGACTATACGGAGTGTCGTCTTCTCGGCAAATGCAAGCGCTTTAATATCTCCGTTGGAATATAATGGCCGACCGTTAAGCGGATGTATACACACGCCTCGGGACTTTCGAAGTATCGTATTTGCACGATCGGGAAGTCGTGTTCGGTCCAAGTGCTCGGCGCAGGTGTATATCGGTGAATCTGGTGTGCCTTAAATACTCTCCCTTGTAGGTACACCGCAGTTAATGTCAACCTTATATACATACGTGCTTGCACCGCGAGCGTTACCTCGGTACTTCCGGTTTCTCAGGCGGAGAGCTCAGTCTGTGCATCCCCGAAGAGCCAACGTGTGCGGGCGAGCGAATGTCGTGCTCGTGTTTGTGCGAGGCAAACTTTGTGGAGTAAGCGTGCCAGAAGCTCGTCGGGGGATTATCGTTCAATGGTGGATACGCCCGCAGTTGTCCAGGCAAAAGCACAAACAACCGGGGCAGCAACTTCGAGAGGGAATAAGAACAGGTTCTGCACCCGGCTGCCTTTCGATCCTCCACTTCCTACACTGCATTCCTTAACCGCGGTGGAACATGCCCGAAAGTCTCCAGGGTGTCATGCGTTCTCCTCGACTTCTTCGTCCCTCTACCCCTTGCTATCGTCCACCTTCAACCCCTTGTGCCTGAGTGCTCGTAAGCGGAAAATCAGAAACGCGAAATGGAATTCGAATAGAATGTATCGTAAAAGAAAAGAGGGACGGCTAAAATTAAAGTTAGCGAGGGTCAATTATAGCCATTTTAGGGTGAGCATGCGAATGAATTTAGAAGGTAAGCCGAATGAAATAGTAAGATTTCCGAAGATTGGATGCGGGGCCCGGGTGTGACATGACTTGAGATTTAACTTTAAGAGCTTGCAGCTTGTTGAAATTTTTGAAAATGTTTGGTTTTCGACCATTCTCAAAATGTAACAGTTAAAAATATTCTCTGAAAATGTTAAGTCTATTCGTTCGAAACTGAGGGGACTATGACTTTGGTCACTGTGAAGAACGTTTTTTAAGCAGCGGTCTGCGAAAGCCATTGTATCTACTACACTTATAGATAGTTTTTAATGCAAAATTTGTTAAAGATACTTATAACCATACTCTTTGATGTAGAAAAATGTTGAAAAGCTGCCCACGTGACCCGTTAGTTGGCAAGGAAGATTTTTTAAAAATTCCAAAAATTAACCGAGTTATGATAAATATTACGGAGTGTCTCCACGACCGGTTATCGGACGAAAAAGCGTATTTTATTCGTCCGGATAGCGGCTCAGTTCACACCGTATTTCCGATAGGCGTACATATTATTGTGATTCGTGTAAGCTAGTATCCGGACGATTAAAAAATATACAATTGTCCGGACAGAATGTGTTAAATTGTTAAAAAAACTATCCGGAAGAATAATTTACACGTAGTCATCCGAAGAAAATCTTTATAATTTCGTTTGAGTTTGGGTTTATTGGTTGTGTTTAGGTTTGGGTTAGTTAGTAGTGTTTGGGTATGTTTGGTTTCGGTTGGTTGGTTTTGGTTGGGTTTTTGGGTTTGTGTTGTTTGGGTTTGTTTGGGTGTGTTTGTTTGGTTTGGGCTGGTGGTTTTATTTGGGTTTGTTTATTTGGTTTTGGGTTTGTGTTTTTTGGGGTGGTTTGTTTGCGTTTGTCATTTTGGGATTGTATGTTTGGGTTTGGGTTGATTTGTTCGGGTTTGGGTTGATTTGTTTGGGATTGTTTGATTGATTTATTATTGATGAATATACGTCATATCTCAAAATGTATTCATCCGATTCACTTCCAATTCGGAGGGACCAGAGTGTATAACATTTTCTATCGTATGACCGGGTAAATTTTATATAAATTCATCCATTCGTTAATAACATATGATGAAAGTTGCTCATCTTGGTCGAAAATCGAATATTTCGTTCTACCACTTTCCATTTTCGACGTTTTTAACATTTCAGAAAAGTATTCGGTCATACAAAAGTTTTATCATTATACTAAAAATACGTTTAAAATTTTTTTTCTCTTCAGATCACCTCAGTTGCCAGAACCACCTCCACCAGTTGGTCATGCAGCTACGGCAGCACTTTGTACAAATAATAATAACTTCATTAATCATCATTGCACTCTTACAGAAAAATCCCAAACTGGGCAAGATATCAACTTCGTGTACAATCCCAACCCCATCATCCCGATACTCCCATCGCAAAAAAAATTAAAAGTCCACCTATTTTATGATCCCCAAGCTTATGCAGACCCGTCAAGAAACTAAAAATAGCGGAGCTACAAGTATGGAGCAAAAGGGAAAGGGATGCTAACTTACAAGCCTGCAAGGGCATACGAAACAGCATTAAAAAAAAGCTCGAATATAATCTCCAAAACTTAATCCAAACTAAACCCATACAAGCCCAAAAATAAAAGACCGCCGTTTTTTGAAAAATCGCTCTTCCTCCCTGCACGGGCTATCCAAACTTCATTAGGCTCATTCCTCCCTCCGAGTATCCTCCCCCTTGCTTCTGCACCCACACATGAGCTCGTAAATATCATTAGCGCAAACGCGCGAATGGACCAACTCTACCCCTTTTGTAAAGTAGACAGGATGCAGGAGGACGGTTTCGAAGGTACCCACATGGCTCGTCGTCATTTTGTTCTTCTTGGCATGGGGGGTGACCAAACTAAAAGGGAATTTAATTCAGGTGAACTTTGCCCGTGTTTCATGTTCTATGCTGCGACCGCTTAGGGGGTTGGAAAAGGGTGCAATGGGAGATGAAGAGTATTCTCTTCGTCGCACACTTGCTGAATCCGGGAGGGCAGTGATTTAAAATGACAAGGGATCCCATCGCGAGTTCCCAATGCCAGCAGGACCAAACCACTGGGCAACCCAGGACTATGTATGGTCCTCTATGAATGTGTGTCTGTGTATGTAGGTAGCAGAGGCAGTTCCCGTGGGTGCAGTGCCTCACGCTCCGCTGCTCTTTCTCTCTCTGCCTCCCTCCCTCTCTCTCTCTCTCCCTTTCTCACTCTCTCTCTCTCTCTCTCACTCTCTGTAGCAGTTTCCAGCATGCTCTCTGCGATTAAAAAACTTCCGCCCCGGGCACTGCGGAGCCTCGCGAATTTATTAGGTACGGCCCGAATAACCACGGTGGCTTCTCGCCCGGTTACCGTCAACGTACGCAACCCCTTTCGAATACTGTCCATCCCTCTGTCTCTCCGTCTATGTCTCTGTCTCTTTCTCTATCTCTGTCTCTCTCTGTCTCTCTCTCTCTCTCTCTCTCTCTCTTTCTCTCTTCTTCTATCTCTATAAATGCATGTTGTGCTTTTTTGGGCACTTTTTTGGTGCGCCTGCACATTCCAACGATCGCAAGCATCAAGAGAGGGTACGGGACCGTTTGGCCAAATCGCTAATAAACTGATGTCACCCTCGATTCATATGACTCGGACCATGCACCACGTTTTTCCATTCGCATGTCTCTCTCTCTCTCTCTCTCTTCCCCCCCCCCCTCTCTCTCTCTCTCTCTCTCTCTCTCTCTCTCTTTTTCTCTTCCCCTCTATCCCGCCGAATATAAACAAATTTTATCTGGCCATTTCCCACCACCGTGCAAAATAAAAAGTTGTATACGGCTGAAGGGAGTTGGACAAGGACTCTGGCTGTTTTTTCTTCCGTATTGTGAAAACGAAGAAGCGTACCAAATTGTATACAGCCAAGGATTCAGCTTAAGTTTTAGTAATAATTGCTAATATAGTCCTCGCGTTGCATTGTTGTATCCATAAACGTTGCAGCATCACGAATTAACAATCGTTCGATCAAGGTAACGCTTGGTAACCGTAACTCGGGGTTCATCGCACCCCCAACCCCACATTCTTCCCAAATGAACGTCGGGGAGGGGGCCGAAAGTGGGCACTCTAAGGGAAATAAAATAACAGTTATAAAACGTCATAAACAAACCATTCTTTTTGCTACCACGTGTTCAATTTATCGTACTTCAATAGTACATTCACACATTTCCAGTAAATCTTCAAAATACGAATCATGAAACCAATTGAAAAACAAAAGAAATGCCCGCTTTGCCCAGGGGGGTAGCCTAAAGCGGACACGGCTTCTGGGCAAAGCGGACACGTAGAGGGTAAAACGAGCATTTTGGATTTTTTCCTGCGAATAAATAAAAAAAAAATAGGAAATCATAGGAGAAAAAACTATGAATCTACCCACATATTTTATTGCAGTCAAATTATTATCATTATCATAAAAAAACGAGAACTTAACGTGTCTTCTTAACAGTGAGTAAACTTTATTTTTCATCAATCATCGCAGTAAAATGATCCAACACCAGGGTAAGCAGTGCATGCATCATGAGCCTACATTTGACAGTCATTGCATTGAATCCAGCTTTCGATGGGAGGATCTATATATGGTTCGTTACATATCATGCACACGTCATTTCCCTTGCCTGTAGTTTGTTTCTTCTTTTACCTTTTTGGCTTTCCCTTAGTTTTCAAATCCTTTTTGATGCTCTCGTCCGAAGACGCTTATTGTGCCTGTCTTTCATATTTATTTACCATCTAAAAATAAGAGTGGATAACGTTGTAAGAAGGTAACAATACCACTTCAAAACATGTAAAAAAGCAAAGTTGCAATAAATAACAGCCTTTTGGTGAGTTCCTATATAGATAAATAAATGGGAAAATGATCCAAATGAAGTCACATAGTCATCTTCTATTTTCTATCATCTTCTTAATTTCACATAGTCATCTGTCATTAGAGCACTTTCATTAGAGCCATTAGAGTCATTAGAGCATTTTTCACTTTTATTTTAATACTTTACAGACCTTTCTGAATATGTATTCGAAAACCGTTTAATGATACCCGCGTTTTTCTCGAAACGATGCTTTTCAAATCGGCAAATGCGATATCTCGATAACCGATAGAGAGATTGAGCCGAAGTTCAGTCGAAATGAATGTTTTTTTTGTAGCTCGTAAAATAGTCAGATAAATGGGCAGAATTGATAAACGAAGTTTCGCTTGCCCCCATTTGGAAGAATTTAATATTTTTTATTGCTCAACCTGTTACCAAACATCACTACACTCATACAGATTGAAAATTCGTTTGGTTTTTTCATATACATATACCGTCCACAACACTGGTCGTCAATTGGGGGCGTTTTTCGCACACCGTTGTCAACAAACGCACGAAAGTACGGGATAATAAATTATTATTTTTCGATCTGTACTTAATCTTGAAGGATCATAAACACGTGTATTTATTTTTCCGTTATTTTTTAAGTAATTTTTTTGGTTTTTCGATTCTAAAAACCACTTCCATGTCAGCGCCCTAGACAAATGCCTTTAAAAAAAATACGATTTCTGTCTGTATACGTGAACTTTTAGATAATATAATATAATCGATAATATAATATAATACTTAGTATAATATAATGAAAGTTTCGAATGACCGGATACCTTAGAAATTTGGAAAATCACGAAAATAACGAGTCGAAGTAAAAAAATAGTTCGATTTCCAATCGAAAAATAACTTTAATCATTCGTTATTAACAAATGGATAAACATATGGAAAGAAAACCTCCAGTCATGCGATCGCAGATGTTTTAACTATGCTTAGCCCGAGTGCAATGTGAATCGGACAAATAGATTTTGAGATACTACTTACACCCTTTCATAAAACACGGTTTCGAAAAAAAACCCAAAAGAAAAAAGAATAGATCACGTTTGGGAGGTCAATTTTTCACATTTTTCGAAAATCTCCTCCCTCGAGCGTACGCAGACCTCTCCAAAAACATATAAATATACAAGACCCATTAATCCTCTTTTTCCAAGAGCACCAAGTGGCTCGTCGATCACCGCTTGTCGAAATATTTCCCAAAATGAAATCAGCACCAGTACACTTGAAATCTCCTTCGTGGATCACCGACTACTCTCTACACTTACTGCATCCTGCATTCGAGTCTATCATCGTCGTCATCATCATCTCGTTGAGGTTATGGGATCGCCACGTGACCGCGTCAAACACGTTGTGACAGCGTTTGGTGGGCCAGCAGTGCGTCCATACATTCCACTTTCAGCCTCATCTCCTTTACTCTCCCATTTTTTTCGCTCACTCTTCCTTTCATCGATAAACTTTACCCTTCGCGAGCCTCTCGTTTCCCATGCGCCCTCAAAGACCGAAAAATATTCTGGGTCCTAATGGGAGGCCTTTACGACTCGTCCACGTTTCATGTTTGGGATACAACGTACATTGCACACATACGCCTTTTTCTTTCTCCCTTGGACTCTGTCTCTTCGCCGCCCTCTTTATTTGGCCACTTTGGAACATCGTTCGGGCTCGCTCACGGCGGGCGTCGAAGTAAGCGTTTAAAGGGATGATGGATGCATGGCACGCGACCTGCAATACCTAAGTACACAATCTCTGTCTCTGTCTCTCTCTCTCTCCCTCTCTCTCTCTCTCCCCCCCCCCCCCCCCTCTATACGAAGACCTTCACTTTGCTGGCCTACATATTCTCCTTGTAACGGCACCACTACATCGAGTACGCCTCATCGATAAAAGAATTCCGTCGATAGGAAGAATGCATATTTCAAGGCAAGACCCGAAACAGGTGCTTTCCTTTCCTGCCATACTCACTCACAGCTCCATTATAAATTGCCTCACAAGCGCACGATAATTCATCGAGGCAGATGCCAATTTTTTAAACCCTTTTCTTTATTCTTGAAATCACATAAGAATTTCGAATCTTGGAGACATCTTGAACATTTTAAATATATTTTGACTCTTGCCGGAGATTGGATTGCCGAAAAATTGGCCCTTTATTATTATGGCGGACATGATAATAAATAAATGAGAATAATAAACAAATAAGTTCCCCGTAGTCGCATTTGACTTTAAGGGGGAATATACCCTTGTGAGGGCAAAATCAAGGGTCGTTTTGATAATTCATTTAAGAGAAACGAAAAGATATTTTTAAATTTGGTTTTTTATACATGTTAGTACATCATAGTAAATAAACGAAGCTAATGAATAAATAAGTCCGCTGTAGTCGCATTTGACTTTAAGGGGGAATATACCTTTGTGAGGGCAACATCAAGGGTCATTTTTGACAATTTATTTAAGAAAAACAAAACAATATTTCTAAATTTGGTTTTTTATACATGTAAGTACAAGTCTTGAAGGAAATGAAATGTTTTTTTTTTTCAATTATTTTGATACAAAATTGCGGCGCAGTAGTCGATGGAAGCAAACTCCTTTTTTTCATAGTCCTCTACGGGCGTATTCGCACAGGACATAATTTTCAAGCTACAACAAAAAACGAAAAATATTTCGAAAGTAGATATAAAAAACTAGTCCAGTACATAGGGGTTTTTTTTAATATTATTTTTTTTAAAGTGGCTTTGATATGAAAAAAAAGAAAAAATCGTATAAAAATCGGTCGAATATCTACTTACCGAAAAAATCTTATGTACTGGACTATAAAATGCTGTCAAGAAGCTGCAGTTAAAATTTCAAGTCAATCGACTAAAAACTCGAGGCGCTACGCATACGCCCGTGTCTAAAAACATATTTTCCAGAAAAACGCGTTTAAAGTTTTAAGTACTACCGAATCATGGAAATTTCGTGTTTACCTTTAATCAGCGATTAATTTTCCCCCTCATAAAACCGCTTGAATATCATTTTTGGATAGTTGAGGGACCTATTGAACCAATAAAAAAATGCAAAAAAAATGTACAAAGGTATATGCCCCCTTAACGTATTTGAAATTGGCGCGCTAGGTTTTCGGTTGGTTTTTCTATTCCCACAGTTCTGACGATGCTGTATTTTAATATAGCAACGTCTCCTCAACAAGCCTCACTTTCTCGCAAGCTGGTTGCATATTTTTCATACGTTTTAAGGGGTTATACATAGTCAAAATGTTCGAAAAATCGATTTTTTTTAATTTTATGTTCGTAATGTACATATATTTAAGTACACACACAAAAAATTTCTTGGCAATCCGACGAATATTCTCGAAGTTACACGCACATTTGTAATGACGTGTCAGACTATATGTAAAGTGCTTTTGAAACTTTGAACGCGTTTTTCTCGAAACTGTTTTTAAAGTCGGTGAGCGAGATTTCTCAGAAACGGCTGAACCAATCAGTCTCAAATTTTAACACAATCTTTTCAAGTATACTTTTTAGTAATTAATCGAAGGTTTTTTCTCACCGATCAATATTTTCCATTTTATAAACAATTTAAGGCCTAAATTTTTGTCAAAAATCGATTTTTTTAACCGCCATTTCGTCAAAAAATATTATTTTGCTTATTCCTTCGATCGATTACAAGATAATCCATTATATTGACGAAATATTTTTTGTTTTTTCATTTTAAATGATCCAGTCCAGAGATATCGTGCTCGCCCCAAGACGCCTTTTTTAGAGGTGCTCCCGAAGATCAGCTATAACAGCTTTCAAAATAATTATTTTTAGAAATAAAAAATCTTCAAATACAGTTGAAAATTGCCATAATATGTGTACAAATATTTATCTTAATAAATTTAAAGGTCTTCTCAAGAAAAAATCTTGAAAAAAACGATTTTTTTAAGCCTTCTAACTGTATATAACCCCTTAATTAATTAGATCGGTAACCTGTCTATTTCTCGCAGTAATGTTATTCTGTACACTATTCTGCACAAAATATTCGTTTTTCGGATTACTTTCTTCATATATTCGGACGGTAAAAGCGAGAAACTGAAATGCCAACGACGTTGCCCCGTACAACCAATGCAATCAGGCGGAGATTGATGTAAACTTTAAAATTTCATATTCAATAAACGAGTGCCGAAACCTCCGTCCTCCTTTCGCCAGTATATTCAGAAAATATACCACAACGATTAGCAACATTTTCATTAATATCTATTTACCTCAATATTTTTAAGCAACAATCTTAAACAGGACTCTATAGGGAGACCGAAGTTGAAACAAAACAGCGAGATCAATATTAACAGAAAAATTAAAAGAACATATCAATAAATCAATAAAAACTTGATAGGAAGAGGTTTGCATTATTCCTCTGACCCCACTATTTCTCTCGATCAACACAAATCTCTCAAAACTGAAAAATCAGCGTGATCCATAAGGTTCTATATTATACCGATTAAAACTCAAGTCAATTTTTTAATTAAAAAATTCAATACATTGCTTTTAAATTTCGTTGTCCTGCAAAATAATTATTTCGGGTGAATCACCCAAATATGGTATCTCTAAGAATATACCAATCGACCGATAAAAATATATTGTGATAAAAAAAACGAACTTTAAATAAGCACGAAAATTTGCGTTGAATTCCACCAATACAAAATGCAACCATATCGATATTGAAACGATCTAAAATTATCAGAGAAGGTTTAGTTTCACGCATCGAATATATGACATACCCCGAATAATTTTTTCTTTTTCACCGGCCTTTTTTCATGCCTCCATTTCTCCCTTTCCATAAAAAGGCTACTCTTATTGTCGGAACGAGACAGCTGATATACCTCGTTCGAATTGGTCGTTGGAAAGTTCGTAATGAATTCTCGGTCGGTCATTAAGTTCGGCTGGATTTTGACGTGGGCCAAGTTCCTTGGGGCGGCCGCGAAGAACGTTTGAAGGTATATATACGGGCCGCAGGGGGGGGGGGTTAGGGCACGAGAGAGAGACAATCGCTTAATAACGCCCCGGGGGGTCGGGAGAAGTGTGGCTCACGCTAGACTGGCCCGCGATAACGAACGATTCATACGTCTCATGGGCGACGTTGCGAAATAATAGGGAAATGAATTTTCCTCTCGCGGGAGATCGGAATCGAAAAAGCTGGCGAAGCTGCTGCGTACAGCTGTACGAGAAAGAGAGAGAGAGAGAGAGAGAGAGAGAGAGAGAGAGAGAGAGAGAGAGAGAGGCTCTTGGTGGGCGATCGTGGCGAAAGCGTTTTCGCATCGGGCTCATCGGTCATTCTCACCCGCGGAAATTCGTCTGACGTTTCTATCGTCAGCCCACGTATAGCCGATGATCGTTAGCCTCATTTTTTCTCTCCTTTTTCTTATGTTCTCTCGAAATTCGAGATTTACTCGTCGACCGTAGCGGGCAGAGTAAGGGGGGCGGTGGAGGAGGAGGGGGGGTCGTCTGGCACGATCCATCATCGCGATTGAAAAAACATTGAATGCACGTCGAGACTCGCGAATCTGATTAAAAAACAATACTGGTATCACGTGCCTTGAATAAATTTTCCATGCGCCAAAATTCGTTATATTTTGCCTGTGCATTGATACTTCGACCTCTGCTTTTTTGTCGTCCGGGACATGTTTGTTATTTTTAAACATTCATAACTTTTCGAGCAGATGTGATAAAACGCCATTTTGATATTGAAAAATGCTTTTGTTGCTATTTAAGAAAGCCTGTTATTCTTGTTTTCAAAGAGGCATTATTATTATTCAAAGCATCATGTTTGTTATTTCAAAATACCAGTATTATTATTGTTATTACTATTTTACACCATAACAATTATTACTATTATTATTTGGTATCGTAAAAATTATTATTCTTTTTTTCGGCCATAACAGTTATTTTTATTATCATTTTATGCCAGAATAATTTTCGTTATTTTTGTTTCATACCATAACAATTATTATTCCTGTTATTTTAAGGTATGACCATTATTATTATTGTTATCTCATGCCACAACAATTATCATTATTATTATATGCCTCAATTATTGTTATTATGATTTCCTATTATAACAATTATTACTATCATCATTCTATACCATAACAATTATTATTATATTATTGGAATATCATGATTATTATTATCATCATTATTATTTACAAATATAATTATTCTTGTCTAACAATACCGTAATCGTTACTTAAAAACACTGTTATTCGAATCTAAAAAAGTCCATTATCCTTGCTTGGAAACACCACTGTTTTCATTTAAAAACACTATTCTTTTTCATGTAGTAAAATGTATTATTTTATGTTTCCCGTAAAAATAATGGACCAATACTTAACCATAGTTTTATCATCAGTATTACGACGATATCAACCTTATCATCACGAAGATAAATATCATAATCATTGTTCGTATTATCAACTGCAGCTCCGAAGTTACTGTGGGGGAGCCTGGACACGATAAATTCATACTCCCACGAAATTTTTTTACGACATTTCGTGACGTAAATAATCCTGCATATAACCGTTGACTCTACGTAGACGTATATATATATATATATATATATATGGAGGCTTATAAATGCGTGGTCCGTACCTAATCGTTGTAGATATCACGAAGCTTGGCGGCGACAATCCCTCTGTTCATCTTTCGATCTGCAGGACTCAGCTATACGAGAATCCTGCGAGGGAAGCGAAGCTGTCGTTATATATATATATATATAAATATTTTTTTTTGTCACGCCTCCAGCAATTCAGAAACAACTCAGAAGCAATCATACCCCCTCTTGACATTTCAACCACCAAAGATGTTTATTTCAACTTGGTAAAAGATCGAAACCCATTTTTTGGTGATGTTAAAGCTTGCAGCGTTGGATTCTATTTTTTTTAATTCCGTTGCTCTAATTTTATTTCCGAAATTTCAGGCTACGAAAGTTGACATACTTTTTTGGTATTCTCATCGGAGATCCACAACCGACATCCGCAAACAAGTGTGAATAATAACTTTCACAATAATAACTTTCACACTTAAAACAATTTTTTTAAATTAGGAGGTATGTTCATTGCACTCTGCTTTGTAGGGAAAATAAAGGAAAATGAGGAAAATCGTATGTGAGGAAAATAAAGCAGAGGGCAACGAAAGTTCATCGTGATTGTTTTCCACATATATTTGCTTATATTTCTTATATGTGTTTCATTTTGGTGATGTTAAAGTTTGCAGCGTTAAATTCTATCGAAATTCTTCTTTTTTTTCAGTCGCCCAAATTTTCTCTTAGCATACTCAGGCAATGAAAATCGACAAAACGTTTTAGTGTTCTCATTGGAGAACCTTAACCGAAATTCACAAAGCTTAGGCATAACGACGAAAATAAAGTTGACAAAAATCAGGGTACATTTTTTGTTGCACTCTGCTTTGTGAGGAAAATCAAGGAAACTTCGGAAAATAATTTGTAAGAAAAAGAAAGCAGCGTGCAACGAAAATTCGTCCTGATTTTTTTCTTATATTCCATATATATAGTGATAAACGTTGCATTGTTTGAATTCTATTAAAATGTTTTTTTTTTACATTGTACTTATTCATTCTCGGCATATTCAGGCTGCGAAAATAAACAAACCTTTTTTAATATTGTCATTCACTCAAGATAACTCAAGATCCACAATCGAAATGCGCAATTAAAAAAAAATAATAACGAAAATGTGGTAAAAAAAAATCAGAATACATTTTCGTTGCACTCTGCTTTGTGAGGAAAATAAAGGAAAATGAGAAAAATAAAGACAAGTGTTCCAAAAATTCGTGTGGACTTTTTTAAATTTTCCCTTATACATTTCCTTATATTGCTTATGTATACAGGGTTTCCTGTTGTGAATGGATAATCCTGCGAAAGTCAATAGGCCAGATCACGTCCTACTGTATGCTGAAATCTCAGTTCAGTTCAGTAAAATCCCCACGGTTTTCGAGATAAAAATTTTCGTTTTGGTTTTTCGCATGCCATTCCTATAAATGACAACTTTTTTGACTCCGTGTTTTAAAACACTCTTGATTATTTGTTTTGTCTAGAAAAGTCTTCTTTTCAACCTTAAATGTTAAGAAAACAATATGAAAAAAGATCTTATGCAGAGTTTTCATACAAACCAATTCGAACTCTGAATTCCATAGCCTGTGGTTAAAAAAAATGTACTACGCATATCGTGCCAATTACTTTAAAAAGCTGCTTAGTTATTGTCGATTCGTATCATTTGTAGAAATGGCATGCGAAAATCCAAAAGCAGATGATTATTTTTTTCAATAAAATGTAATTATGTAATGAATTTTTTTTTCACCGTGAACTTGTTTATTTCATTATAATGAGTGATATTCCGTCGGGGGAGGCTGACATTGTCCATTAATTCCATAAGTCATGGGGTTTTGAATTTCGCGGAAACACGTGATAAAATAGGACATTTTCAAATATTTCGACGCTTGTATTGGGGAGTATGAAGTATTATACAATTGTACTACGTTGGTGATTCTTGTGGCCCTAATAAGGGCCGATGAAAATCTTGAAAAAGATTGATGTCGAAAAGTCTCGGAATATCTATTCTTCCTCCATGGCGACGATGACTTCAAAAATCATGTGAAATCGATCACGATGGTCTGGATATTGACGCTTAAAGAAAAATTGACGAAATCAAAACACATTTCACGATCACGAAATCAAAACATATCTCATCGTTCCAAAATATATACATTGTCACCTTCATAAAACACTATCTATAAGGAAACGCGTAGCTGTTTACCGACAACAAACAAGAGGCGTCGAAATATAACGTGTTTCCGGAAACAGGACAGTTGTGGTCACCAAAATCAAAACATATACATTGTTGCCTTCATAATGTGCTATGGTATAAAAAAACACGTAGATGTTCAGCGAGGCGTCGAAATATTATCTGTTTCTGGTAACTTCGATACTCCATAATATATGGAATTAATGGAAAATGTCAGCCTCCCCCGACGAAATATCATCTACTATAATGAAATAAACAACATCATGGTGGAAAAAAATCCCTTTTCCGAAAAGTCCTTATACTGCATAATGACCCCAAAAAATAACACAAAGGCAAAAATCTCGAAAACCGTGGGACTTTTACTCAACTGCAATTTCAGTACATAGAAGGACATTATCTGACTTATCGACAGTTGCAGGATTATACATTCATAACAGGACACCCTGTATATGAAAAATAATGCAGCATTTTTAGTGGTTGTGTATGGAGCAAATAAAAATGTAACTTACTCACGCGAGTTCATTCGTCTTGTGCGAAATTGCGATGAAGGAAATTCCTAACCTGTTTTATATGTTGGGTGTGTGTATATATATATACACATAAATGATGGGCCAGAAGTAAATTCTGACGAGATTTGCGGCTAGTTCTGAGACTTTTGTGACTTTGCCAGCGTGTTCGGTCGTGTAAAGATCGAGGGGTTCATGCCCTATGTATCAATGTATTTATATGTATAAATATATATATATATATATATATATATATATGAAGAGGCAGCCAGTCATCCCGCCCGTGGTGAGCAGCAACCCCCTAATCCCGTCTCGTTCCTGGCAAAAGATCCTCGCCTCAGCGACCCCCACGGCGCACCCCACTCAGAAAAGTCGAGAATTATATTTGGATTACAAGCATTATCGCTACCGAAGTAAACTCGACTTTTATGGTCGGTGAATTGTTCCAAGGGTGTCACGTTGATCTCATTTCCAACCACCACCATCATTGAGAGCATTCCACCTTAACACAATTGCTTGCTGTTTCCTCCTTTTTCTCCCGCTGCTCTGCCCCCCCCCCCCGCCATCATTTTTTATCAGTCAATTTTCCAAGTTCGGAAAAGAAGAATGTGGAAAAAAAAATCGCCATGTACTTATTTTGGCAATTAAAATGAGAATTATTAGATGATCAAAAAATCGACCGGAATAAAAATACCGATCCCCCTTTGCCTCCCGTACCGATCGATAATTTTTGTTCCATTTCCTATTTTCTTTTCGAATCCCCGTTAGGAATGGTGTACAGAAACGGGACCGTATACGACTTGGCCAATATATATCTGTTCTCTCGAACGATCTGAACGCGAAGCCATCGCGGTTCTCTCTTCAAGTCCCCGCGCAATGCGTGTTATCTCTACGTATTATACGTTATTTCTTCTATTCCCCTCTTATCTCTCATCGCGTTGAAAGTACCCGATATACGCGTCGCGTTTTCTTCATCCTTCGTGGTATTTACGAGCGATCGTTATTTTATTATTACGGTTGAAGGAAATATATTGTAACAGTAGCCTTGCGTGTGTGTGTACCGTCCCGCCGAGATAATTATCGAGGATCGCGATGGGCGAGACGCTCGCCACTTTTATTGACTGCATAAGAATTGTGTATGTAATGAAATATAATGTAATATAATGTAATATAAAATAATATAAAATAATATAATATAATATAATATAATATAATATAATATAATATAATATAATATAATATAATATAATATAATATAATATAATATAATATAATAAAATATAATATAATATAATATAATATAATATAATATAATATAATATAATATAATATAATATAATATAATATAATATAATAAAATATAATATAATATAATATAATATAATATAATATAATATAATATAATATAATATAATATAATATAATATAATATAATATAATGTAATGTAATGTAATGTAATGTAATGTAATATAACATAATATATTAAGTTAGATTACTGAAGTGCAGATAGAGAGTGATAGAAAAGGGGTCAATTTGGGAAGGGAACTCAGGAAACAATATAATAAAATATTACATAATTTAAAATCATGTAAGGGAATATAACATAACGAAATATAGCTATATTGTGATATAATATAATATACTTTAATATAATATAATATAATATAATATAATATAATATTATATAATATTATATTATATCATGTATAATGTGACATAGTGGGAAAGGAAGGAAATAAGGCATATAGTGACAACAAATGCAGGGTTTGTGAAAAGGAAGTGGAGGACTTAGTGCATATGTGTACGTGCGAGAAAGTCAACGATTTTTTTTTTTATTGTAGAAGATCTGAAGAAATGGATAGGGGATAAAGAAGGAGAGCGAATCAAGAGAAGAATACATCCGATGTTAACAACGGAGCCTCCAACGGAACTGTGTATGTACATAAAGCACTTCGAGAATCTTATTGGAGAAATGGTAAACGAGGAAGCGAATGCGAGACGAAACGAAAGGCAAAACGACGATCGGGTATAAGTTAGAAATTATATGATTTTTGTAAGGGGGTACGTGTATGTAGGGGCGTTCTATGTGTAAGGACCCTGAAGGGGTAAACCTAAAATAATAAATACTACTAATACTGTAATATGATATAATATATTATAACATCCGTATTATGAAAACGAAGAAGCAAATACTGCACAGCAAAATGTTCAGTAAAAATATTAGTAATATAAAGTTAAATATTAGTAATGTATAAGTAATATTAGTAATATAAATTCACGTTCGAAGTTAAATATTAGCAATATGTTAGAAATATACGTAATATAAATAAAATAGTAGCAATAAAATAGTAATAAAATAAGACAAATTTATTAGAAATAAATTAGTAATATCAATATTAGTAATATAAATTCAATCTTCATGCTCTATATGCAAAGTGCGTCAGTCTAAAAAATGAAGTTGATAGTGGAGAGAAAAAATAATAATTACAAACCTAAACACAGTTTTTGGCAATATTTCGCAATCTTTCAGACTCGTTATCGTCCAACAGAAGTTCTTCTTGAAGGGTGTGCAGAACGCTGGGACCCAAAATCTGGTCAAACTTCAATATTTTTTTCTGATGAGGGAATTGAGATAACGAGGTTGGGATTTTATACACTTAATACATAGTATTGTCGCGTTTGAGTTCTATTTGTAATGGAAAAATGTTGATAAACTATGAAGTTATTATTATTTAAACAAAGTGCCGCTGTTGCTCCATGGCCAATCGGTATATGTGGTTCTGGCAACTAGGGTCATCGGAAATTAAAATTTTTTAAATGTATAATAATAAAACTTTCGAAAAACAGTTCGATTTACAACGAATAAAAAAACCATGTTAATCAATTGTTATTATGAAATAGATAATCATATTGAGAATTCATCCGCTAATACGATATAAAATGTTATGAAATCCGGAACTCTTTCCGAATAGATTTTGAGATACGACTTGCACCCTCTCAAAGAACGTACTTTCGAGAAAATAGCTCGAGAAAAAGTGGTAATTCCCAAAATGCGCCAAACAAAACGTCATAACTCGGTCACATTAACGCCTTAGGTCACAGTAACGGGTATAAAATCATGTGCGAATTCAACAATTTTTTTCGTATTTAAAAGTGATTTACTCATAAAATTAATTACACATCTATTTAATATAAATATCAAGCTGTTAGAATTTTTTTTTTTCGACGTACAAAATGGCCGACTACTAATCTTTTCTTTTGTTATCTTTTTTTAGGCGCTTCGCAGCGTGACATTGAGCATCCACAATTTTTTACCTAGAACAAGAAATACAAATTCTCGTTAATCTACATTAGAATTCCTAGAGAAGTGCGTATGGAATTTAAAAAATATTGTATTATTCGAAAGTTGTAGATATTTGAACTTAAGAAATGAATTTTCAGTGAAAAATTTCGTTATAACTGCTCATAAACGGCTCATAAAATGAAAAGTTTTCGATTAATCAGAAATTCCGTACGTACTTCTCTACGAAATGCAATTAGGAACATAACTTTAAATATGCAGTAAATCAAGTGAAAATTGTCGAAGTTATTTGTCACCCCAATTGGAAAAAAGCTACGTCGAGAAGTTTCGAGTAGTCGGCCGTTTTGTACATCGAAAAAAAAAATACTTCTAACAGCTTGATATTCATACTAAATAGATGTGTAATTAATTTTATAAGCAAATCACTTTTTCATACGAAAAAAAACTCTTAAATTCGCATATGATTTTATACCTGTTACTGTGACCTAACACCTTAAATACTTTTTACAAAATCATGTTGCAAATTCGAGTTACTGCCAAGGCTATAAAACTATGCACCAAAAAAATCTGATTTAATAATTTCAAGCTCATGCAAACCCCTTAAAAGCTCGGTTTCCGGATATCCACAAACAAAATTCACCGACTGCAAAGAGTTCCAAAACTCCGAACTCAAAGTACGAAATACATTTGCCACCCAACTCAAACTCCTTCCCGCTCCATAAAAAAAATTCTTTTGTGGTTTCCGCCTTCGCACAAACGTTTCTCGCGCACGTGCCAAAAATTTTCAAAAAAGAGCATGCATTCCAGAAACCCATGGATTTTCAATTAAACCAACGATCCCGATACTTCCCGTGTATGCTCGCAATCATCGATGATAAAAATGTACGCAACACACGGGACGTCCGAAGTATCTCGGTGAAGATTGAGACGACGGGAGCGGCTTTCACCATCGTGATGGCCAATCGCCATTGTTGAATTGCATCAGTGGGAGGAGGCAGACACCAATAAAGACCGCCGGGCACGTTGAACAAACACACACACCCACGCACGCACGCACACGCACGTATAGAAATTCGTCCGTAAGCGTTTTCTTGTGACCAGTACGAACTTTCCACTGCCGCGAGATCTCGGCATAATATGGCCGCGAACGTGCGTACGGAGCAAAATAGGAATGAAGGAAGTGCGTGAGGGCGAGAGAGACAGAGAGAGGGAATCTGAAGAATTAAGATTTCGCTGAGTGACGTGCAGCCTTCCAATATTTATATATATATATAATTTTAAAAAAAATATATATATATATTTACTTATTTATTATTATTATTATTATTATTATTATTATATATATATATATATGAAGAAATTTTGAACCCCATAGGTCTATAGAATGTTCTCTATTAGCACATCTGGCTGTTTCGAGGACAAATCTTAATTCTTATTAAATGAACAATTGATTTTGAGGACTATGGGCAGTTCTTGGAACATCCTTTCTATAAATATGCTCATATGTAGTCAAAGGTAATTTTAAAGACTTTGTGGATTTCATAATGAGTATGGAGATCAGTGGCAACCATAAGAAGAGTCTTCGAAGTTCGAATGTCTTCAAAATCACTTCCCTGTCCGTCTCTGTCTCTGTCGCTCTCTCTCTTTCTCTTCTTCGCTATATATAAATACATATTTTTTTTTATATGCACATAAAAGTATATATAACTATATATCAGTATATAGTAACAGTTAGTATACATAAATATGTATATATAAGTATGTTATATATTGTATATATGTAGCAAAGAAGTCAAGGAAAGAGAGAGAGAGAGAGAGAGAGAGAGAGAGAGAGAGAGAGAGACGGACAGAGAAGTGATTTTGAAGACATTCAACTTCAAGGACTGTTCATATGGTTGCCACTGATCTCCATACTCATTACGAAATCCACAAAGTCTTCAAAATAACCTTTGACTACATGTGAGCATATTTATAGAAAGGATATTCCAAGAACTGCCCATCGTCCTCAAAATCAACTGTTCATTTAATAAAAATTAAGATTTGTCCTCGAAACAGCCAGATGTGCTAATAGAGAACATTCGATGGACTTATGGGGATCAAAATTCCTTCATATATATATATATTTATATATATATATATGTATATATATAATACTATATGTATATAATACTCCAGGGCGCGTCTTCTTCTGTCGGCTCGCTGCGGGCTCCTCCGACCACTGACAGCCAAATAAAGGACAAATAAATTAAGTTAATATGGCTATCCTGATGCCAAACGGCCATACCAACATCTTGTATATCCGTCGGTCCTTCTCTCTCTCTCTCTCTCTCTCTCTCTCTCTCATCTCTCTCTCTCTCTCTCTCTCTCTCTCTCTCTCTCTCGCTTCCTCTCTCTCGCTCCCTCTCTCTCGTTATATTATCTCGGGCGCAGCCTCCGTTATTCATTCTTCAATTCGTTTGTTCCTCTCTCAGTCCTCGCGGGGCTCCATTTTCATTTCTCACCATCCTCGTAGTCGTCGTCGCGAGAGACCGCGCGCGCCCGGGCCATTGTCCGATGGAATTTGTAATTTAGATTGATACGTCCGAGGAGCGCCGCAAAAGGGAGCGCGCTCCTTTAGATCCCGAACTGGCGGGTGAGAGAAGAAGAGAGAGATAATAACTCTTCTCAGAGCTGTTATCGTGTAATTAAGTAAGACGTCTATTTGGACAGATCTAACGATTTTGTAGCTTCTCATAATAAATTTCCCTTTGGAGAAAGTTTCTCGTGTTTAATTTTTTTAATTAACGGTTTTTCTTTTCGAAATCCAATTTGAATTGAGCGATCAACGAGTTCCGTAATAGACGAATGCTCGGGCAATAAAGAATCGTAAAAATGGCACTGCGAAAATCAAATGTCTAGAAGTTCGAACGAAAACGCATCAGACTTACAAAAAATGAAAGGATAAAGACTCCTTTAAAAACAACAAATGTCTCGAAAAAAAAAATATTTTTCAACAAATCTCATTTGATTTTTTTCAATGTACCAGAGTTTAAAACAAATTGAATTATTTTGAAAATAAAGTAAAAAAATTTAATCGAAGTAGGTATGTGAATAAATTAATCGAAATAAAAAATGCTTACAATATGTAGATATTTGTTTAACCTGGCTTTCACTCATTTTGTATTCTACAATAAATGTATTCTTGTTGATGTTTTATTTTGTTTTGATTTTTCTTTTCTTCAATAATTTTCGAAGCTGTAGTGTCAACCTGCACGAATATTTTTTTTTTATTTGATCTTCATCGTCGCACGGAAAATTAGCACACGACGAAAATAGCTGCAATTGTTCGCCAGTAGATACGCGTAAATGAGATGTCACGAAGAGCGAAGACGAGGCGAAGCTGTCAGCAGCGCAGCGCGGTGAAGTCTTCATCCAATCTGCGGAATTATTCTACGAAATGTATTACACGAGAGAGAGAGAGAGAAAGAGAGATGTAGATATTACAACTGTAATTGGCTGAACGAGAGAAAGAAAGAGAGAGGGAGGGAGGGAGGAAGGAGAGAGAGAGAGAGAGAGAGAGAGAGAGAGAGAGAGAGAGAGAGAGAGAGAGAGAGAGAGAGAGAGAGAGAGAGAGAGAGAGAGAGAGAGAGAGCAGAAAGGATTTTTCTGTGGTTTGCCGAGAACGATTTATGATGATTAAACGCGTTGTTCGAACCTCGGAAGAAGCGACGACAACGCACTATATTTCAGTAAAACGATGGTGCTTACCCCGCAACTAATAATTTATTTGGCCCCCGCACTGGACCGAGCCTCCATCGGCTAATAATCGGCAAATCATTTAACTCGTTCGTATGTTTAAACGAGAAAGGAAGTGTGAGGGAGGGCGAGAGAGAATGGTTTTTATCCTACCTACAAAGTATTCAAACCACGTATTTAAAGATATTTGAGTTATGACATCTATTTGTCCAAGACAACAAAAGCGTCCGCAACACGATTCGAGTATTCAATCAAAATGATTTGACGAGCCTACTTTTTAATCGATCGCGAAACGTTATTGGTCGTAAAAACGTGTCTATATAAATCTATATATATACAGGGTATATATATAGCAATATAGCTCGAAACCAATGACGTTGAAGTTTGCATCGTTGAAATGAAACGATTTTTATTTTGATTGCCTACATTTTATTCAGTCGATTCGGGTTGTGAAATCACTCAAACGTGTCTACGTATTCTTATTACAGATTTGCGATTACAATTTGCAAAACCACCATGGTACGGTTACAGAAAAAAATTAATAAAAGAGGAAGAAAAAAATGTTACATCCCAACGATGCAAACTCCAACGTCGTCCGAATCACTCCCATGGACGTTCTACGATCTCTTTTGCTTTTATGGAAAAAGAGCATTTTTCATTTTTCTCTTCTGTGTATGTACTATCGTCGCGATATTTTTTACTTCTGTTACCGTTGTGAAGTGCACGTTTGAGCAACAAATAAATGGCTAGCTGAACACTAACGTAAATGCCTTAGATTGTGATCAAAAGTTTGAAAAATTAGTTTGAAAGAATCGGTCACTAATGCTCAGGCACTGAAGTTCAGATGATAAAAAAAAATGCTTATACTGGTCTAAATGACCCCCAATTCCTTCGGAAAATTTCGAAGAGGAAAGTGCATACACGAAAGAAAAAAAATCATCAAATGCGACACGGGAAGGCGAAAAAAAATGCAATGCTTTTTCTCGGAAAATAAAAAAAGATCGTAGAACATACATGAGGATGATTCGAATACGAGGCATCTGGATTTTCTTGTGGACATCACTTTTCGGGCCACATATATATATATATATATATATATATATATATGCACACACATTTCACATTCTTTGAGACTCTTCATCCTGAACAGTCAATTAATTTACAAAAGCACCAACGAAAAATAAAAATATTATTTTGCCAGTACCAAAAAGATCGCAACCGACCCACTGAACAATCGAATGATCTGTGGCATCATTATCGGAATTGAAAATAGAATGCAAAAAAAAAACGTGCCTCAATCGCGTCAATAATGGAAAAAATAATTAAACGAAAAAACAATTGTCTGGCTGTGCGTTAATCTCAATCAGGATAGCACCTCGCGCAATCTCATTCGGGTTCTCTCATCAACTCGTGCAGCTTCTCTCTTTCTCGCCCCGCTCGCTTTCTCCCTTTTATTCTAGTCGTCCAGCGTCGGTGCTATCTGGTTGGAAGGAGAGAATGGTGATGATGGCTCAGGGAAACCGAAAATTAGCCCCAGCAGAGAGAGACGTACGTGCCTCGGTGAGATAGAGATAGAACGAATTGGATGGAAAAGCCAAGAGGGTGCACATACATACGAGGCTCTATATACGTTTATAGTTATTCACTAGGGTCTTTCGGGTACACAAATACATGTATAGAGCTGTTACCTTACGTACATAAGGTCCCGGGTCCACCTAGAGGAACACGAAGGGAGCCTCATCCAGTTAGCCACTACTATCAGTTACACTATTATCTCGTGTGTGCAGTGGCTACTCGCTTCTACGATAGCAAAAGCCCCGCGTGCTCGATTATATCGCAGAACCTCCCCCTCGCCCTCTTCCACCCACTCGGTCCATTTGTTTCGCTCCTGTACAGCGGGTGTCCGCATCGATGTTACAAACCCAATGTTACGGCATGCTTCGGATGATGACATGTCTTGTATGTGATGACCAACCCTCTTGTATTTGGAACACTATGGGTATCGAGATTTTTCCGTTTGATGCATCATCGTGAGTGGTGGATCTCCACCGAGGGGCCTCAGAAGACGTCTGGGTGATCGTCGTAGCAGGAATGTGGCGATGGAAGGCTGGATGGAGAAGCGAGATGGCATTGCACTCAAATGATGGAAACGGCGATGTCGTCAGAGGTTACTTGAACATGCTTATACGCCTGACTAGTGTTGTGTGAAGTGCACATATTTCACATACTGATATTATATGGAACGTCTGCCTCGACAGTCCTTTCTTCAGGCTAAAGTCAAGATGCTAGTGTCAGAATGAGATGCTGAGAGCATATCTTGGATATGCAAATACGTTTTTAGAAATTTGGGGTCGTTAATTGAGCGAAGTTGGAGTGAAAGGGCTGAGACTTTTTACTGAAGTTTCGGTAGAAGGAACTGAATGCTTCCAGAAACTAGCTGCACTTTGATTCAACCGGGTCCGTCAAGTAGGACCTGAGAAAATGTGATATTTCATTGGAAAGAACAGTTGCGGGGATTTCCACTCCTTCTAAGTACTTCTGAACCGGACGAGCAGCATACGGTATGGCGTGCTTGTGCTGCAAAATCAACTTGTCATGGCGATGCTCCCATTCCAGTCTCCTCTTGTGCAGAGCTCGCTTCAAACGCATAAGTTGCAGGCGATAACGATCCTCAGTGATGCTTCCCCACGGTTTCGGTGGCTCGTGATCCACGACATCCCTCTTTTGCGTGGTTTTCCGCGGTCCTAGTTCCCCATGGAAAAATCACCACTTTGGAAGCGGCGAATCCACTCTTTACACGTTGTACTCCATGGAGCATCATCGGCATACATTTGCTCTAGCAAATGATGCCGATGATGCTTTCCCCGCCCGATTTCTAGGTTAGGAAATAATGGAGGTTAACTTGTCGCAAGACGACTTATCAGGAAGATAACTTGCTATTGTAAATTCAATCAAAATAGATTATGTCAACGCGTCGCACAAATGTCACCCATGGCATTTTCGAGTCACTCTATCGGCCCATCATCATTTGTATTGCCAACTTTTAATTCGAGAAAATAGTCTACCCAACGCCATCTATCGCCATCGAGTCGTCTCATACGTCACCACCTCGTCATTTTCTAAATATAAAGAAAACACCTGTTTCCCGAATAACCCCAGTTTTCAACCCTCAATACGATCCTGAAACCAACCCTCAACGTACTCAAACTCCACCATACACGCGAGCAGGCCTGATTTTATTCTCATAAATAAAATCCTGTTCAAAGATGACAAAGAAAAAAGTACCTCAATCGAACGCGATCAAAGCTTCTCCAATCCCGCTTGTCAAAATTGCCACAGTCTTCATCGTAACCCCGTTGTGGAGGTAGGATCATTACTACGAATCCAACTTTCGGTTTTGAAATTTTTATATGATTTTGACGAATACTTTACGCGCCTATTGCCAAAATTTGAGCTATTTTGACGATTTAGTTTTTTCGCAATAAAACTGCAAAGTCGAGCGCTTCGAGTAACCGAAGCACGCCGTCGTATGGAGACGGTCAACCGGAAGTGCGGTGATCGTGGTTTTTCTGCTCACGTATCCAACTAAACCCGTTGGAAAACTGAAATTCGAGAGATTGGATACAATAGATATTGTAAAAAATAAGAAAATCAATATTCACCGTGTAGTTAAAGCACTACATTACGAAAAACGTTTCAATTTCCGGGTGAAACTGGTCAGAACGACGTAATAGCACCCACAGACTTAGTAACGTCGCGAGTAACAGCTGATGCGTTTGGCGAACGCATCAGCTTTGTTTTGAAATTAATTCGAATGAAAGCCGCCGGAAAATATGCAAACAACAATTTATTGAATTTTATCACTCATCACGTATCAACAATATGTATAATTATATTCTGCCTATCGTGTTAATTCCGCTGAGATAATTCAAGCCTATTAATAGATTTCCGGCTGATTTTTTTGTTGTCTTTTTAGTCCCTTTTCATGGTGGATATGTTAACATTATTATTACGAAGATTACTACCGAGTCGTTGACAATCTAGTTTTTCAATTTTTATTTGTTCACGTGCAATAAATTCATCATTTACCACAACATTTGGCACACTACAATGGATAATACGAATAATCAACATAAGTAAACATCAATCAGAGCAGCTGTGGGTAAAATAAATCAAGACTCTTTTTTGACCCCGTTGAAGTGATCGTACCTCTTTAAAAATGGCGGCTTCTGCTTCCGGAGTTGTCGCTCACCACAGGGGGTAGCGTCTCGCGGAAAAGGCCGTTTCGTATTTGGCACCCGTTATAGGCCAGCGAAAGAGGATCGACGATGAGGCAGTGGCGGAGGGGTGGAGCACACAGGACGCAAAGGGAAGTGTGCTGCAGGTTGAGAGAAAGCGCGGACGACGAGGACGGAGGGTCGAAGGAGGGTTGGTTGAGGGATCGGGGGGAGGGTAGTCCGGTATACGTTCCAGTGGCAGGAAGGGATGAAGGTAATTAATTGCCATGGCAACGGGGGAGGTGTGGCGAGGTATCAAAGGTACGTACACGCCATCGGTGTATGGAGAACCACCCCCTCGCCCCTCAGCCTCAAACCCTCCCTTCAACCCCGCGTTTCGCTTTAACTGAAATATGGCGCCCCGGCACCAAATTCCTCGCGCCTCATTCCCTCTCTCTCTCTCTCTCTCTCTCTCTCTCTCTCTCTCTCTCTCTCTCTCTCTCTC
>OX632364.1:31730222-31865820 GCA_951751655.1 Ophion costatus | reverse complement strand
GATATTGCACCCCCTGGACGATTCAACGGTGAAAATTAAATCCCCACTGATCTCTTCATGTATATATATATATATATATATATATATATATATATATATATATATCTGTGAGTATATGAGGGTACACACGTGGGATATTTACGATGTTCTCTAACGCAAACGAAAGATATATGGAGTTTTAGCCGCGTCTCGTAAAATTTTTCATTATTACCGAAGTTCCGACCCCGTCAATTAAGAAATATTGAAGATGTGATTTAAAAAAATTGAAAACCTATATTGTCATGGGTGGATAAAAAAATTGAAGCCGGACTTTATATTCGTGAATAAAGTAACCGAATCAACGTCAGTATTGCATAGGATCGTGGTATATTTATTTGTACGAAAAAATGGTAAATGTATCTATGGAAATTTATAACATAATAGTATTTAAATTACGGAGCCACATGGGATCTGTTTCATGTGCATGGGCCCTTCCCCTTGCGTGCCTATCTCATTCCATTAGTTTTTTCCTGACTAATACTATTATTAATTGGATTGAATGATACTCTATATAATGAATTTATGAACAATGGTAAAAAAAATACGAATAAATTTTGAATGTTACAATAAAAAGCAAGAATTGAATCTGTACACCCAAGATATATATATGAGTTAGGTGTACGAAACAAATTCTTGCTTTTTCTCGTAAAGTTCACAATTTATCTATGAAAGTCACGGAACGATTTTAGACAATAGAATATAGTCAATAGAATAGTCTCCGGAATTTTAATATAGAATTAATTAAAAATATAGTCAATCATGTTTTATTTTAATCTAGAATATAGTCAACACTAGGGATAGTTTTTTTAGAAGTTTGGAATAACTTGAAAATGATGGCAACTATTTTATTGATTCACATCCTGCTGCTGTTATGAATAAATTTTGAACTTTGCCAAAAAGATAAGGAACTAATTTAAACACCTGCCATTTTGTATTACTGAAATATATGTACGATATATTAAATATTTGTGTTATCTATTTATATATATTTTTTATGGGAATTTATTTTACACGTTCTTGCCATGCAAAGTGTAGTTGATGTATTTTATTTTCACCTTCTATATCTTTTTTTTGTGGACTCCATTCTACAGGGTCATCCGCTCATTACATTCCCCACCATATTCCACTTCTCATTTCCACTTTGCGCAGCAATATATTACATTATTATATTACATATATTTTTACAAACGTATACATGACACATTAATTTTGGGAATGGTGAAATCATATATTAGTAGTATTATTTTATTCCTTGTATACCTTTGTCTACATATGTCTACATGTCTACATAATTGATGATTTGGCCTCTGATTTGGCCTCTATTACCCTTTTTTCTTCATCTTATCCTCACCCACGTTTCTTTTAATTCTCCGCTAATCTCCCTGTCATCCCAATATTTATCCAGGTGTATAAAGATGTTTGCCTACGTTTATATTCCTTGCAGTATGTTGACAAAACGATTTTGCTCCAATCATATTAAATTTCTCATTCAATTTTAATTTTTATACCTCTTTCTATTTTCCTTTCAAATTCCCTTTCAAATTCTCTTACATTTCATAGAGGGTAAGTATAGAGTTGAAATAGACGTCACAAACAAACCCAAACAAACGAACTCATTTCTACTCTATACTCACTTATGGATATTCGACTTATGGAATATTCGCCTTATGGATATTCGACTTATTGATATTCGATTTATGGATATTCGACTTACGGAATATTCGCCTTATGTATATTCGACTTATGGATATTCGACTTATAGAATATTCGCCTTATGGATATTCGCCTTATGGATATTCGACTTATGGATGTTCATACTTATGGATATTCGATTTATGGATATTGGTACTTATGGATATTCACGTATCGATATTCGACGACAGTGGCCAAATTGCCCTCTCACCGACACTTCCATTGCTTCTTTTATTTCTTTACCCCATTTCGATGGACTGCCACAATGAGATCATACATTTTATTTGTGTATAAAATACGGCAAAAATCGTCATAGTCAAAGTATAAAATATTAAAGTTATTTCATGAGTTACGATGCAACTTCTTGCAACTTCTTTCGTGCCTTGACAGCTGATCGGTGAGTAACACGCGACAAACGAATTCATTTTGCTAGACCGAATCGGGCGCAAAAAGCAAAAATGAATTCCCTTGTAACTTCAGTCGAGCACGGTTGAATGAAAGAAACAAAAAGTCATTTTCGGTAATTGTCCTATTGCTCTAGATATCGTTGTCTTTAAAAAGAAATAATCGATTTTTTCACAATTTAAATCACTCTCATTGATTGTCATCTCGATTAAAATTGATTCGTGCTCGATTAAAATCGTTGTCACCTCGATTAAAATTGTTTCCAACCTGATCAATATCGTTTTTAACCATCATTTAACACACTTATCTTTGGTCACGGCTTTGAAACACCGGGTCAATTTTACCTGGATGGTACTTCATCCACGTGCCATTGACAACTCTTTGGTCGGTATTCATTTTCAAAATCAGGAACACACTTTTAACAGTTCCTAATGTGTCTGTATAATTGAAACTCGGAGAACGTCATGTTAAATTGTATGAAACGATAGAAAAATTTTGGAAGAGAAAGAATTTCATTTAAAATCGTCGGATCCAAATGACCCAGTGTGCCAACGGAAAGTTGTCTCCATAAAAATCTCTTTAAACTCGATAAAAATTCTTTTGGCCTCGATGACAATCGATTCCAGCTCAATTAAAATGGAGGTCAGGTCGATTTAAATCGATTTCAGCCCGACTAAAATTATTTCGCCAAGATATACCTTTGATTTAATTATTGACCAATCTTTGTCGGAATTTCGCACACATCGAGGGTTGCTCAAGATGATCGTTGCTTGCTATCTGATGAAGATAAAAAATTATTTTCTATTTCCATTTTTGGCCACGATTTCAGGTCAATTTGACCTGAATGATACTTCATCTACTTGCATTTACAACCCATTGGTCGGTTTTGATTTTAAAAAATCAGGAACACAACTTCACGGGGTTCTTAATATATCTGCATAATTGAAACTCAGAAAACATCGAATTAAATTGTGGTAAAGAAATTTTAATGTTGCAAAAGCAAGCATTCCATTCAAAATTCGTCCGGGTCAAGATGTTCCAGTGTATCAACGAAAGGTTGTCTCGATTGAAATCCTTTTTGACTCGATGACAATCGATTACAGCTCGATTAAAATCGACGTCAGGCCGATTAAAATTGATTTTAGCCCGATTAATGTGGCTTTCAGCCCGATTAAAATTGTTTCGCGGAAAAATATACTGCTGGTTCATATTTTTGGCCAATCTTTGTCGGAATTTCTCATACATCGAGGGCTGCTCAATTTCTATTTCTATAAATTCTTGATTTTCAATTTGAATAATATTAGAATTAAATATAATATCTTTTATTCCAATTATTATTTTCTTTAATAAATTTTATAAAGAATCATCCCTTAAATATTTTATTATCCAATCTGCAAGATCAACATTAATTATTTTTTTTTCAAGATTAATATTTAATAATTTGAATAATTTAAATTTATTAACTTATTTAATAAATTTTCGCTATCTGATGAAGATAAAAAATGCTTTTCTATCTCTATCAACGTCCCCCCCCCCCCCCCCCCCCCCCAAGTATCTTGTGTTCCAAGCCTTCGTTTTTTTAATCATTCGTTGCTCTTCGCGAGTCGAAGTCTCGGTTCTCCGTTGCACATCCTTCGCCCTCTCTGCCCCCCTCTCTTGTCCCAGCTCCTTTGTTTTTACGATCGCGCTCGCGATGTGAGCCGGAACGTTTTTATTCTCGCGAGAGAGTTACAGAGCTGGAAGTACCCGAGCAAAGGCAGCTTCGCGGTGTACGTATTCTCTCTCTCTCTCTCTCTCTCTCTCTCTCTCTCTCTCTCTCTCCCTCTCTCTCGTCTCTTGCTCTTTTTCTCTGTCTGTCTCGCGCAGACACATTTGCTCTTTTCTGACGTCCCTTCGGAGCCGCGAAAAGGGATACGGAGAAGGGAGAGGGCACACGCGGCGTACAGAGAAATAACAAGGATGTTTCGTGAAGTGGAGAGCGCGTAATGAAGACCTCAAGGCGCCGCGTCCCGGCGATAATTACAGGGAGGCCAATCCTTACAACCTTCTAAAGGCTTAAATGTTAAACGTTATACGGCCCCGGCGTTCGAATCCATCCCCATAAGCGAAACCACGAGAGAGAGAGGGAGGGAGGGGGAGAGAGAGAGAGAGAGAGAGAGAGAGAGAGAGAGAGAGAGAGAGAGAGAGAGAGAGAGAGAGAGAGAGAGAGAGAGAGAGAGAGAGAGAGAGGAGTCTCGCGCACGACCGACGCACCATCACCGGTAGCTTTTATGGGCCACGCCAGAATTTCGAGTGAACCCTCGATCCCAGACACGAGACTTGAAATCGTGCGAGCCCGAGGGAGAGAGTGAGCGAGAGAGAGAGAGAGAGAGAGAGAGAGAGAGAGAGAGAGAGAGAGAGGAGAGAGCGAGAGAGAGCTTTTGTCTTAATGGTAAAAGAGCCGCCTCTGACAGAGTTTGCAACATTTTCGCGGTCTCAACATCGAGAAATGTCTTAATCCGAGGAGGGCTCACTCGCTCGAAGATCTCCAGGCTCGGACGGTTCTGTGAGCCCCATTTTTATTGATTTTCAAGCCCAAATTGCGGCTGGTTCGCCCGGAGTTCCGGTCAGCTGATACCTAATGGAAATGGAGAAGAAAAAATAAACAACTGAGAGCAGTGGACGCGGTTGGTGCGATCTTCCGTCTCCAGCAGCGTTGGCCTGGGCCAATACTCGGATGGGTGACCGTTCGGACGCAGTGCGCGGCAACTCGTCGGAGTTTCTCCAGAAACTGGAAATAGTGCCGAGTGCGGGGTGAATAGTTACAGGGAGAAGTTTCCAAAGGGTTCATCATTATGTCGGTCAAACGTAAATTAATCAGAACCTCGAACGAACGTTAGCAATCTCTCGTACAAATCCAGAAGAAGAATATCCTGACGAAGATTTAGGGTTTCTCAAAATAACCTGACATTTTTATTTATCAATAAAACGTGTTATTTAGTTGAAAAGTAGGAATATTTTTATTTTAATGTAAGGTACAAGCATGGAGGTGACGTGGAACACGATATCGAAATTGTCAATAACACTTCGGCATAATTGAGGACTAATTTCATTAAGGAAGCTTTCCAGTGTGACAGCCCGAAAAATCGCTGTTTTTCGCGATTTTTTTTTTTAAAGAAAAAATAATCTAATCGGTCTGGTTTTTTTTTGTATATTAATTGGGTATTGAAGAATACAAAACAATTTTTTAAAGATCGATTTATTTATTAATTAATATCTATAAAAATGATGAAACAATTGTTGCAGAAAATGCACTTGGATGTGGTGTCCACGTTGGGGGTCACAATTTTGATCTGAAACAAAAAACACAAAAAGATTATTGATCGGTATATAATTGGCTTTCGTGCTATGGAGGCTTTTTTTTTTTTTTTTTTTGCAAAAATGGCGCCGGTTTGAACAAAAAGTATCGATTTTAGCATTTTTTTTGGCAGTTTTTTTATAAAAAAATAGGAAGATGTCAAAAAAAAAAAAAGCTTCCATAGCACGATAAACAATGACGTTAAGAATATTGTGTAAAAAATTCAACTCGATAGCTTTAAAACTCTGCCCTCCAAGTTGGACACCGTTTTGAAAAATGCTGTTTCGAGAAAAACGCGTTCAAAGTTTCGCTGTAGCTGTAGCGCTCCGTTGCCTTCTTCCAAGAAATGCTGTACAGTAACCGAAATAATCTGAATTTCGGCATGAAAATTTCAGGGAATATTCGGAAGAGTGTATACTATTCGATAAAGCAAAAAAAAATCGATTTTTTGAAAATTTCACACTGGAAAGCTCCCTTAATGGTGCGTCCAATTGCTTCATTGGGCTCCGCAATGGTCCGTGGATCATTGGCGTACACTTTTCCTTTTAGAGAAGCCCAAAGGAAGAAGTTCAATGGCGTCAAATCGCACGATCTTGGTGGCCAATTGACATCGCCTCGGCGCGAGATAACACGACCAGGAAACTTCGTCTGCAATAACTATGCAGTGACAATGCGGCGAATAACAATTTTAATGCGTTACTCGATCGTGTCATTTTCCATGACTGAACCTCAATACTTTCCGTTGCCAATTGTCAAAGACTAGTAGGTAGGGGAAGTCAGGGCAAGGTGATAACACTAAGGTCGTGTTCAAATAAAACATTGCACATATGAGTCAGTTAACTTTAATTATTTTTACACTGATCAACATTTATTGATCTTTTAATTTTGGAAGAAAAAACATCAGGCTTTCTGATTTGTATCGTATAATATATATTTTCAACTGAACCTTTATTTTTCCCATCTTACCCCGTATGAGGGGTCATATGAAACAGCGCTGGGATAATGATGGGACACGAATTATTGGCATCTTTTGCATATAAAAGTGGTTTCATTCTCAATACCATCAATTTGATAAGCCAATCGTCTAAGTTCTGTAGGATTAGTCCGAATAATCTTCCTTTCATATCAATTCGATAATTTGCAAGTTATTTTTCTTCCCCTGGTAGAAACATCGCTTGAAGAGAAACCACACCCGAGTCGAAATTTAGAGCCTCCTTTAAACCTCCTTTCGATCCCAATTTGTCATTCAATGGAGGTTCAAGAGGTTCAAATGGAAATCTCAAAAACATGTATATCAGAACCTACTGAACCTCTAAAAGTGGCAGAAATTGGACTTTTTCACTCAAAGGAGGTTTAGTAGGTTCATCTGAACCTCCTTTAAACCCTAGTGAGCCTGATTTAATGCTTACGCAAACCTACAGACCCTCTTTTAAACCTCCTTTCGCCCTACTAACTCTCCTTTGACTCCTTTCACCGGTGGCTCGCAGAGCCTCCTAGCCCTCCTTTAAACCTCTTCTGACCCTACTAACTCTCCTTTAAGCCTCTCCTCTCCTCTCAATATGCTTCTCTCCCATCCGCAGTTCACCGATATTCCAAAGAAGGGATAATTATAATTAAAAAATATTTTCAGATAAACTATATATCATTTATTTATAATAATGAAATAAACTTGAAAACACACAAACAAATGTAGTACCAGCGTACTTTACTAGATTATATTAACGTATACTATATTTGTACTATAACTATAGTACAAACGTATTAAAACTATAGTTTTTCATATTCCGTTCGTCGAATTAATAAATCAATCTTATAATAAATAATCAAACATCATATTTTTAATTCACACATAGAATTTATTTTTCAGATATAGCTTGACCCTACAGAACCTCCTTTGGATCCAATCTTTCATTTTCCTTCTGCTTTGGATTCAAAGGAGGTTCTGTAGGGTACAGATAGGACTTTAGGCCAAAACGAGGTTGTGTAGGTTCACGCAAGCCGAGCCCATAGGCCTAAAGGAGGCTCAGGAGGTTGAATAGAAGGTTCAGTAGGGCTAAAGGAGGGTCGCCAACGGTGCAAATTTCTCCATATAGGTTCAAGGGGAGTCAAAGGAGGGCGGCGGTCTGTGCGTTACAAAGGAAATAGGTTCTCGAGCATTCAAAGGAGGGTCTAAATTTCGACTCGGGCATGCTTTACTAGCTTCATTTTACTCTTTCTAACGTAAATAGTGGTACGTTGTAAAATATTCCGAGTTTGCGATAGCTTGTATTCATTTTTCCCCATTGGACGCTTAACGAATTAACAACAATCCACGCGATAACCTTGAAAATTTCTGACAAACCTTTCTTATTATATTAATAATTAGTACTTTCATTGTGTTTACCTACCAGTCTCTAATCAATATCAGCAACTCAAATGAACTGAAACGATGTTAAACCTTACCAAAAATTACATCGTTTTGTCAAAAAATCGATATTGTTTTCTCACTCAAAACGGGTGCATTCGCCACAGTTGATACTTTCACACTCATTCACCTAACCCCCCCCCCCCCCCAACTCCAACGGGAGGACTGTGCTCACACACACTGTTTAGTGGCTAGGCTTAAGGGGCCAGTCCACTTTGGAGCTGCGAAAAAAGGCTATTTTCGCAATTTTTTTTTGAGGATTTTATAAAAGATATGAACATAAAAGTTGTTCAGCTTGATAAAAATAGTCTTGAAATACATAAAAAAAATTTCATTCAGTTTTATTCATTTTTAAGTATAAAAACTATAGTTTAACGTAACGCTTCAAAAATAGGTGCGCTAGGTAGCTCCATCACAACTCGGCAACGGCTTGTCTGAAACAAAAAAATCAAATTCCATTAGATTCAGCTACATAATGACCCTCGGATATAAAGTTTTATCAAAAAATAAAAAAAAGGCAGATGAAAAACGAAAAAAGTAAAAAAACGCGTTTTCTTCGCAGTTTTTCGCAAAAAAAAGAGTAAAAATCAAAATACTAAAACCATCGAGCGTCATCTTGTTGCGAATCATGTTTACAATATGTGGTTCAAATTTCAAGGAAATCGGTTTATTAGTTTTAGAGATACGATGGAGCTAGATTTTGAAAACGTTGTTTCGAGAAAAACGCGTTTGAAGTTTCTACTATGAAAAACTCTTACATAAACTCAATCGGCAATTCCTGCACCGTACAAAATCCAATATTTCTGAATGTGTATACTTTCGAAAACAGGAAAAAATCGATTTTTTGAATTTTTCAAAGTCGACTAGCCCCTTAAGGTTCATCTTACCCCGCGTATTCATCTTGCCCCGAGTTCCCCTACTCTATAGTCGCCACAAAAAAAAATAGCGCGAAATTTTAAATGTCAGGTCATTTTGAGTTTATTACACCCAAATGGCCATGCTGAAAAACATCCATTCGTTTTCGCCGGCTTCTCAAAATTTAGCGTTCCAAAAATATTCTCTTCGACTTTCAAGTCGATCTGTTCAAAATTGAAGGATTTATGGGTGTTTATAAGTAGGTCTCGCAGACCGGCGAACTTTGAGCGCGTTTTTCCCAAAATTACTTTTTCAAAATCGGCGACCACGATATCTCAAAAATCACTTCATCAAGAAACTTAAAATTTTACATGCTACTTCTATAATTTTTTTTTCGATGCATAGTTTTTTTCTATCAAAGAAAATAGAGCGTTTGTTCCACCAAAAATCGATATAGTCGAACCTCGATATAACGAATCTCTGGGAAGTTCGTTATATCGAGTTTTCGTTACATTGAGGTTTCGTTTTATCGAGATCATGTTCCATAAAATGTTTTTTACTTTAAAAATAATATATTAGTATTATAAATATAGGAATTTTTTTTAAAGAAAGAGTAGTTTAAATTAGAGTATTTTTTACAAGCATTTAGCAATTTGCAATTAGCAAGGTGTCTGGTGTCTGTCGGAGGGGAATGGACAAATCTTCGTTATATCGAGGTTCGTTATGTCGAGGTTCGACTGCATTTTCACTATGAACTGTGGCCATTTTTTTGAAAAAACAATTTTTTTATTAAATCCTTCGTCCAAGCACCAGATAATTTTATGTAAAAACTAAAAGCGTTCGATTTTTTTTTTCATTCCTAATGATTTGTCTCCAATCAACGATCATCGCGAAGGACATTTTTCAAACAGCGCTTCCCACAAACCATTGTATCTACCACGTTTATAAATATTTTTCAATACAAAAATTGTAAAAGATACTTGAAACCATACTTTTTAATGTAAACAAACAAAAACTTGAAAATTGCTCCCAGAGAAAATTCACGAAAATTTCTCTCTTTTCTGGCGACAAGCTAGGTGTAGCCCGTTGATATTAAATTTAACGCGTTACCCCCACTTGTAGCGCAAAAAAAGGCCTTTTCATGAATTTTTTAAAAGAAAACTACAAAACTTTTTTAATCGATCAATATACCATCTTAAAGAACACATCTTGAAGAACTTTCAGTAATTTTTTTATTGAAAAATATTATATTGTTTAGTGGCAAATGGCCGTCAATGAAATAATGTTTTTATATACACGGTTTGCGGTGACCAACATTGCGGCGAAGTGGATCAGCTGAAAAAAAAATGCGGATGGATTTAATCAAATATAAGTATAAACTAGTCTTTAATCGAAGGATTTTAAAAAATATTCATTTTTCACCCAATGGCGGACAGTCAAAGTTAATGGTTCGATTTTAACGAAAAAAAACGGCCGTTTTTTGACTATAAAACGGCCATTTTTTTTTTTTTTTTTTTTTTTAAATCGAACGACTAAAGACTACATTTTTATGTATTAAATAAGCCTGCAAAATTTCAAGAAGATCGGTTCATTAGTGTTCGAGTAATCTTGGTCACCGACTTCAGAAATGCCATTTTGAGAAAAACGCGTTTAAAGTTTCAATTTCAGTTCTTCAATTCACGGATTCTTCTCTTTCAACGCTCATATCTCAGTCAATTTTGTTCGGATCGACTTGAAATTTTCAGGACATATTCTCAGATACTTATACTTCAAAAAAATGCAATAAAAAAAATCGATTTTTTCAAAATCGCAAGTGGGGGTAATCCCTTAAAAAAATAAAAAAAGTCGACTTACCAACCAAAAGTACCATGGCCGTGTCGCATTTATTTATCGTTGCAGCATGGCCAAAAAATGTCTGTAAAATTCGATGATTATCTTTTTCCACGTTGTCCGAAATTAAAATAAATTAGAGAGAAAAAGAAGTGAGATGTAAAATTGGAGCTACTATACAGGTAGTAATATAACTAATAGTTGGACTCTCTCTCTCTCTCTCTCTCTCTCTCTCTCTCTCTCTCTCTCTCTCTCTCTCTCCATTTTTCAAATTCATTCGGCAAACGGCGGGACGCGGCTCTCCACTTTTCGCCCCTTATGGATGAGTTTTATCGTTCAGTTTGAGTACAAGTATATATTTCCTATGGTCTGTAGATGGTCGGAGACGAGGAAGGCCCGAAGAGCCCTCAAGAGAGAATAGGGCGCGCGCGCTTTCTTCTCTATCTCTATCTCTCTCTCGCGGCCTCGCTGTATAGTTTACGGTCGCAAAACATCCGCGCCCGTGTTTTTTTTTTTTTTCGTTTTTGCGGCATTGCTAAAAATTGCCCGTAATTCTCGACTGATGGAATACTACTTTGCCCCGCGTAACTCGCGCCCAAGCCCAGCTGAGAAAATTCGAGCGGTGCGTGGCAAAGAAATCGCGACCGCATCTCCTCTTCTTCAGAAGGGACGAACGACCCTTTCTATATTTTTCTCTCCTTCTTATTGAATATTCTCCTCAGCTTTTCTTAAGGGATAAGACCACAGTAGAATTTTCAAAAAATCCATTTTTTTCGCTAAAACGCTGTTTTTTCATCATAAGAATAAGTTACTATTCGATTTATAGGAAGACTTTTTTCACCGCCTTTGGGCTCGGCCATAGAGTAGAGAGAACTTTAAACGCGTTTTTCTCGAAACAGCTTTTTTCCAATTGGCGTGACAAATAACTTCAAAAATTTTCACTCGATTTATTTCAAATTTAAAAGTTATCTTCCTAATTGCATTTCGCAGAGAAGTACGTAGGGAATTTCTGATTAATCGAACACTTTTAATTTTATGAGCAATTTTATACGGAATTTTTCAATGAAAATTCATTTCTTAAGTTCAAATACCGACCACTTTTGAATAAAACCATATTTTTTATATTCCGTACGTACTTCTCTAGGGATTCTAATGTAGATTGACGAGAATTTTTATTTTTTGTTCTAGGTCAAATATTGTGGATGCTAAATGTCACGCCGCGGAGCGCCTAAAAAAAGATAACAAAAGGAAATATTAGTCGTCGGCCATTTTAAAACATCGAAAAAAAAAAAATTTCTGACCGCCTGATATTCATACTAAATAGATGTGAAATTAAATTTATGAGTGAATCACTTTTTCATACGAAAAAAATTGTTAAATTTGCACATTATTTTATACCCGTTACTGTGGCCTAACCCCTTAAGCCGTGGACCTGGGTCGTTTCCGTCCTGCCCAAAATTTTCTTCGCATGTTGCTTAATATTTAATGAAAAAAAGACTGTTAAAAATACGAAAAAGAAACTCTATTTTCCGTTGAGAAGTACGGCTTAAACATTGACCATGAATTTTATCACATTTTTTTATTGACGATTGTTGGTTTCTCAATCTCAAATATCTTCATGGATTAAGGGTTCATATTCGAAGAGATCGCTTTATCGCAGAAAGAGTATGGTATAATTATTTATGTGGGAGCAAGGAAACTCGGTGTGCAATGAAAACTCGTTGAATGCGAAATAAAACAGATTTTTTTACAACTAAGCCAGTCTGTTTTTATTTAGTATTTTTTAAGCCGCCGAATATAAGCAAAAATGTTCCGAAAATTGCACTTTTTTTGAACACCCGCGATTTTGTACAATATTTCTTTTAGAAAAGCGGCTACGTCCGACGAGAACTACATTTTAGTTTTAAGGCTTTCACGGCTCTTTATGTAATTTGAAGAGTATGTGGCTTCCGGATTGAGGCCGTGTTGAGAATCAGCGTTGTGCCGACGTTTCGCAAACGTTACAGTCTGCATCATCAGGGCTGAGAGCTCCGATACTGAAGCTCCCGTGTCTCAGGCATTCCTTATATACTTGCAGTCATCGTTCCAGATCACTGCACCAGCCAATCAGATGTTTTAATTGATCGGCCGGTCAATTAAAAATTCAACATCTGATTGGCTGGTGCAGTGATCTGGAACGATGACTGCAAGTATATAAGGAATGCCTGAGACACGGGAGCTTCAGTATCGGAGTTCTCAGCCCTGATGATGCAGACTGTAACGTTTGCGAAACGTCGGCACAACGCTGATTCTCAACACGGCCTCAATCCGGAAGCCACATACTCTTCAGAGAACTACATTTATATAAATAAGAAAATGTTTTTATTCTTATTTTTCAGACCAACCGTTGTCAAGTTTTCGATGCGGCTGTTGGACCACATTTTTCATACAGACTCTATTATACCTCAATAACGTTGTAAAGTTTTGATAGGAACAAATAAAAATTCCAACGTCATAAGTTCAATGTATGCTTAATAACATACCTTATAAATAATCTAGTGGACGACAAAATTCGAAAAAACGATCATTTTCGGGCAATTACAGTACCACCCCCCCCCTCCGAAGTAAATTGTAGTGGGGCAAACGAAAATTTGCAATCCCAATCACGCGGGAACGTTAGAATTTTATTGGAAGTGACTATAACGGGAGTTATCCATCCAAAGCAATATCAGCACAAAGTAAATCACAAATATTCTTCACTTTATATAAATTATTGTTTTTTAAAATTCTATATCAAAATTAATTGCAACAAAATCACATTAAAATATAATTTGAATTATTATTCCTCTCCATAGTAAAATAAATAATAAATAAATGAAACTGAAATTAAGTTTGCGCTATCATTCTTGTCTTCATTAAAATACTTTTAAAATAAATGAAATTCAAACAGTCATTTTTATTTATACGATAGTGAATAAGAATCTAATTAAATTGAAATAAAATTTAAGTCATTTTTTTACTTTTCTACATAAAAATGCCATTTGAATTATGGCTTTTTTTCTATGTCCTATATTAAATGAACATAATACGAAAATAATTATTTTTATTCTCTACTGAAATAACAATAACCATTGAACCAGTCGATTATTTTCGATCTATTGTGCCTTTAATTCCAAAGCGTTCCCATAGCTAGCCACGAATTACGACACCAACGAGGTAATGGAGTTACACAAGGCGATTCTTTTCACACGACGTGAAACGAAACAAAAAAGCATTTCCAACACCTTGTTAGACGTGTTCATAGTAAACCCTGATGAATAGTAGACACACGCGGTTATTGTATAGCCAGTGACGGTGTTGCACAAGCTGCCGCTGCAGATAATCTTTCCGACGGGCACCCCTCGAGGAAACATCCATTTGTTACCGTACGCGACCAAAGAGACCTCTTCATTCTCTCTCTTGTGGCTCTCTCTCTCTCTCTCTCTCTCTCTCTCTCTCACTCACTCACTCTCCGGCCACAAAAGCAATCAAAAAACTCTTTAGCCACCGCGCTCATGTGCACACTGGATCCTTAAGAAAATTCAAAGAAGATATTTCATCGACCACCTCGTGATCGAACGCTCACTCAAAATTTTTCACTATTGCAAGTATTTTCTAGTAATTCGACTTCTAAATACAGCACATAAATGATGAAAAAAGCGTTTCCTGAAAATGAAGAGCGATTCATACAAAAATAGGCAAATTCACGTGAAAATACACAACAACAAGCTATTTAGAAAAAAGTAAGCAACAATAAATTCAAGTATTCCGGACTCAGCAACGCAGAGTCTAAACTGTCCTGGGTTGATTCAATTTCGTAATAAAATCGAAGAATTATGCTTTTATATCTTCATTCGCATTCCCAGAGGGATAAACCTCGCTGAATCTTTCCCCCCAAAAAATAAAATTTCAACAATCCTTCAGTCTACCCCAGAATAAAAAAAGTCAATAATCGTCCTCAATTCTACTATTTCAACCCCCTCCCCCCAGTCAGAAAATCTAACTGTTTTTCCTCACAAATTAATATCAGCTGTCATCCTTTTTCGAACGTCAAAATCCGCAACAAATCCTTCCTGGTCCTCAAAAAATTCCACCCCCAAAGACCCAAAAACTTCCAACATCCGAACCCGAACATTCGTCGCATCCAAATATTTCTCAGCCCAGTTGAAAATACCTCGTCACTCTATTCGAATGCGATTTTTTCATACCCGAAGAAGATATTTCGTAAGCATAAATTTAGTACACCCACGAAACGTCTGTGGCGAACTGCATGTGCAATTTATCCTGACACGTGTTTCCTCATCTGTTTCATAAAAATTTCCGGATTCTCTTCTCTCGGTGCTCGTAAAATAATAATTACACCCTCAAAATTCCGTGACGCTCCATCACGTATTTATACATACATACATACATACACACGAACCCACAAACATATATACATACATATGTGTGAAATTTCATAGGGGTGTCGAGTGAACATGTGGCCATTGTGGGGGTGGGGAAAGTTCAAGAGTCAAAGCTCACCGAGTTTTTGCTTTCGGGTTTCCTTTCTCTTTCTCTACTATTCTGGGCTTGGTTTCCACCTCGATATATATGCACACACACCCACATACACAGCCAAACACACACTTTCTCTCTCTCTCTCTCTCTCTCTCTCTCTCTCTCTCTCTCTCTCTCTCTCTCTCTTTCTTTCTCTCTCTCTCTCTCTCTCTCTCTCTCACTCACACACACGCACATACACGCACACGCACATGCACACACACACACAAATATATGTATGTACCCCGAGCAGGAAAGCTCGAGCGACGGAAACGTGAATCAGTGCCCAAGGTGCTCGTAAATCTGTCGACCCTGAAACATCCCCAGGAGCCGGTGGCAAACCCCCTCTGCACCATATCTCGCGTACACGATTGTACACGTACGGAATGCACATACGCGCCAATGCCCCGAAAACCGCAGGAACCCCTCATGCCTACTCGGCTACAAAAACATCCCCCCTGGCACCGGCCACCCCCGCCGCGAGCACAGACAACCCCATAACGCCAGCGAACAAGTGTTATGGTATGGCTTATAAGTGAATGCCGCGCCCTCTAATCGGAAAATACGATCACGATTGTCGACCGAACATATATATCTATACATCCATATATAATGATACGACACCGGGTAGGGGATGTTTTTTCTTGGGGGATGATTTCTCCCGGAGGATAAGCGTCGAGTTTTTTTTCCGATTTGTTAAAGTCCGGACGACGAAATTTGGGAGACCAATCTTGGTTTTTTCACTCCTACATTCGTATCTTTTACGGTTTTCTATCGTTTCTTTCTCTACTTAATTTTGATTATGGATTTTGACTTTGGATTTTTTGGGAGATTGATTATATTTGCTTATAGAAAATTGTGACCCTTTTGCGAAAATAAAGTGATTTTTATTGGGCCGTGCTTCGAGCGAGAAAATTTTCATTCGATTGCTCATTTGTTATCGTCGCTGGATCGATCATTGAAAATAGAGTAATTTTATCGAGACAAAAGTGTAGATAAAACCAATACCGTAATTTAATCGCACCGAATGTGCAGATAAATTTAACTCAGTAATGTCATCCCTGCAAAAGGGTAAATAAATTTAATTCAGTAATTTTATTCTTCCCAAAATGTAGATGAAATCACTTCAGTAATGTTATCCTCCCAAAAGTGTAAATGAAATTAGTTCAGTAATTTCATCCCCGCAAACGTGTATAAAAACTAATTTACTAACTCTTTCTCCGCAAAAGAGTAGATATTAATTTACTATTTTTATCTCCGCAAAAGTGGACTATTTTACCAGGCCTCGTTTCGAGTTATTAAATAGCCCCGCCTGCCCCCCTCCCCGCCCACCCCTTCGATAAATCAACCCCGTTAATTTATCGTGCAGTATATGGAAATGCGGTAATATATTATTATTCATTAATTCATCGGACGTGACCAAATATAGATTGAGATTTCCGTATAATTTATCTCCATTCGCTTTCTCCAAGCACAAATACATATATAGATACAAGGTCCGTTCCGCAAGCGAATATTCGATTGGACAGCAATCGTATCGTTCGAATTACGAAGGGACAATGCAACGAGTAGAAAATTAGCCGAGATATCGGGATTTGGTAGCGTGTGTTGTAGCAAGAGACGCGACCTAATGTGTGTGCGTGCGTGCGTTTGTGTGTGTGGGGGGGGGGGGGGGTCATCTCGATGTGGGTGTCGGGGCATTTTCACCCCTCAGTGCTGGTGCGCTTGTCACACAGGGAGCGATAGCTCCATCTCTGTCTACCTCTCACTTGGTGGCGGTGGCGGCGACGGCCACAGGGCTTAGCACCCTCGTATCCAAGTATCACGTAAGCTCGTTGGGGTGATTTGCTAAGCCCGCTAACAAATAGAACGATAGATGGCGACGTTTCGACCCCCTTCCCCACCCCCGCGCAACGAAACTCGTGCAGTTTCCTCTTTTGCAATATATACGTATATACACATAGATGGGGATGGTTACACGCGCAGGATCACCGAAGCTCTTCTCGCTCGAAACCCACCCCCGACACCAGTCATCCCCTTTGCTGCATATATATGTACAGATATATGTATATATGAAGAAAAAGAACAAACCACCCTTCTCACTATATATGGCGCCTGGACGAATTACACGCGGATCACCCGAAGAACGATGAGCGCCACAGACATGGAGGGAGCTCTCTTTGATTCTCTCTCTGTCTGACTCTTGATTCGACATACTCAACGAGGGCCATTACCCGACGAATCTGTCCGGCTCTTCGGCTCTACTGCTATTAACCTCTCTCAGGCCACTACTACATTACTTTTCTCCAGACGAATACACACGTATGGATATATATCGGTGTGTATATGAGGAAAAGAGATTTCGACGACATTCGACTTCGAGGACCGTCCCCGTAGCCAATTGACCCTGACGTCTGCGAAAGGAGCTTTGGATGAATGCACTCAACTTCATATGGAGATGCTTGGTGCAAAGATGTTTGATGACCAATTTTGGGCCACGTTTTGTTGGAGGCATGATTGTAGGTTAAAAATTTGATAAAATCGATTTTTTCTGTTGGCACTTTCTTAAAATTTGGACTCGGAAGGAAATTTCGAAATTTTCAATATTTAAGAGCTAAGAAACGAGAGCGGGACGAGATTGACCGGTTGGAGGTAGAAACTCCTGAAGCTTCTGAAGAAGCTAGGACTGTTCGCTACTATTTAAATAATTGCGGTTGTCTGAAATTGTACTCAAAACTTTTAACGCGTTTTTCTCGAAACTGCTTTTTTCAACTTGGTTGGCCTTAAGTCTTGAGTTCTACTCAACTGACTGACTTTAGATTCGATATGGACCTTCAATATACATCCCTCTATCGTTCCTACCTCGGGAAGTGCGAAGTTATTTTTATTACTCTTTTCAATCAATTAAAACTCTTGAAAAAAAATTGAGGCTACGATTAACTTTTTTCAGACAGACGCCATTAAATTTCCTTTTCTCTTTGGTACCCGCTACAATAACATTCTTATTGATCAAGAAAAATGGTTTTATTTCTGTTTCAGCTGGTGCAAGCTTTGGAATCATGTCAACCGCCTTAACTTTTTTTCATATTAAAAGGCCCATAACTATTATCATTTTTTTGCACAATATTTTTTTGTCAGGTCGTGAAACCTGTGAAATATGAATAATACATTTTTTTATCAAGCCCGAAAAAACGGCTGAAATTTAGACCTCTAGACTATATGGAATTACTGCCTTAAGAGGTTTGCATAAGCGTGGGATTCAAAAAAGATAATTTTTTTCATTGTAGGCTTTTGTAGGGTAGTCTCAACTTTAATTTGCTACATGAATTTTGAAGAAATTCTAAACATAAAGCGAGTTACGATTTTTGTGCTGGGTCAGATCACTGCAGGGGGGGGGCGAACACCCCCAGGATGACTTGCCCTTTTTATTTTGTTTTTTTCTCGAACTCTGTTTTACGAAAGGATGCAGGTCGTATCTCAAAATCTATTCGTCCAAATCGCGTCAAATTCGGACACAGCTTAGTTTATAACGTTTTCTATCGTATGGCCGGATGATTTTCCGATACATTATCCATTTGTTAATAACAAATTATTAAAGTCGTTTTTTTAAATATAAAGTGAGAATTGACCTTTTTTCTACCGCCTGCGATGCTCGTATTATTTCCAAATTTGTAAAAAGTATCCGCATTTTTTTGTATTTTTCAAATTAAAAAAACTCAAGCTTGGCAAGAATATGTATCGACTGTGTGGAAAATCCTGATCTCGCCATTCCAACACTCTCATCGGAAAATCATTGAAAATCGACCAGTTTTTGGACCTCCTGATGGAAACCAGTCATAAAAATCACATCTGGACAAAAAGTTTCCTCCGATCGCGTTCCACCAGGCAATTTTTTTTTCAGCGTGCGATTCCAGGTCGAAAACGGTCTTGCCCAATTTATTCGAGTGAAACGTACAAAGTAGTCCAACTCAATTCCCACTCGTGAAAATAGGCCGTCGATTTTTTTTTCTTCGCGATTATAATCGAAGTGACTCGAACAGCAAGCCGTGCATAACACAACCGCTCCGGTCGTGATTTATTCAAGAAGCAATATAAAATGAGGGAAGATCACTTAGGTCCATCTACATATGTATGTACATATAAATATATACGTATATGGGTACGCGAGAAGCAGCTTCGAGTCTGTCGCTCCAGCTGCGAGAGAGCTCTCTCGAAGTCGCGCCGGATAATAATTCAAACCGATTAGCCGTGACACGCTCGCGGTCGCTGGGCAATTAGCGATCGAATTAATTAGTCCATTATCTCTTGCGGTGTGCAAACATATCCATGTGTGTGTGCTTGTAACTTGTCGTTGTACGGGAATTGAGAAACGGACGAGAGCTGCAACGAAGGACAAGCGCATGAGTGATCATGAGTCAATGTATATATATATTTACACTCATAAATTTGACGCTTTGTACAATTTTCAAAACATTTAATGGTTTTTCTTCAGTAACATATTTTTCATATTTACCTTTAATACGTATATATATATATATATATATATATATATATATACACATACACATATTAAAGGTAAATATGAACAATCTGTTACTGAAGAAAAATTACCTTTTATGTGTTTTGAATTGTGTTTATTGTTTTGAAAATTTTACAAAGCATGAAATTTTTGAGTGAGAAAAGTAAATATATATATATACATACAGATTTTTCATATTTACCTTATATATATATATATATATATATATATATATGTATATAAGGTAAATATGTTTCTGAAGAAAAACGATTAATTGTTTTGAAAATTTTACAAAGCGTCAAATTTTTTACTGAGATAAGTAAAAAAGTTGGCGAAATTTGAAATTTCGACGCTCTTGAGTGACCACTAAATATCCACTAAATACCACGAAAGTTTCATTTTTTGGGAGGATTGAGCAACCGCTACATATTTTTTGACCGCTCGCAGCTTTAGCGACAATTTTTTCTTTCTTTAAGGGGTTACCCCACCTGCGATTTTGAAAAAATCGTTTTTTTATTGCATTTTTTTGAAGTATGAGTATCTGAGAATATGTCCTGAAAATTTCAAGTCGATCCGAACAAAATTGACTGAGATATGAGCGGTGAAAGAGAAGAATCCGTTCTTCGTGTAAACTGAAATTGAAACTTTAAACGCGTTTTTCTCAAAATGGCATTTCTGAAGTCGGTGACCAAGATTACTCGAACACTAATGAACCGATCTTCTTGAAATTTTGCAGGCTTATTTAATACATAAAAATGTAGTCTTTACTCGTTCGATTTTTTTTTTCGAAAACAAAATGGCCGTTTTATAGCCAAAAAACGGCCGTTTTTTTTCGTTAAAATCGAACCTTTAACTTTGACTGTCCGCCAGTTTGTGAAAAATGAATATTTTTTAAAATCCTTCGATTAAAGACTAGTTTATACTTATATTTGACTAAATCCATCCGCATTTTTTTTTCAGATGATCCACTTCGCCGCAACGCAAGTCACCGCAAACCGTGTATATAAAAACATTATTTCATTGACGGCCATTTGCCACTAAACAATATAATATTTTTCAATAAAAAAATTACTGAAAGTTCTTCAAGATGTGTTCTTTAAGATGGTATATTGATCGATTAAAAAAGTTTTGTAGTTTTCGTTTAAAAAATTCATGAAAAAAGGCCTTCTTTGCGCTACAAGTGGGGGTAACGCCTTAACGTAGTTAATCGGCTGGTGAGAAAAAGGAAAAAACAGAGCTCAAATTTGTGCCACCCTAATATATATATTTTCTTTCTCGATGGATTGTCCTAGACCCCATAATTCCCAACTGGAGCCCCTCCACGCAGAGTCCAGACCAAAGGTGGTAAAAACATTTCTTTTTTCAAAAAATTCTGAAAAAATTCCGGCTACTCCAGGGTGAACCTATGCAACCTTTTACCCCCTAACTATTTTCTCTGAAACCCGATAGTTATTGGACTACGCCTATTTTTTATAAAACATGTATTTTTTAGCTCAAAATGCAATAGTGGAGCTAAAAAATCGTACAAAACTTTCTGAAAAAGGCGAATGTAGGTTTCGATACCCTCTCTAAGTTTGTCATGGAAAAAACGAGCGAAGGACTTCGCCGGAAGTTATGCGGGTAGTTTTGAACGTGCAAAAAAGCTGAATAATACTAGTTTTCAAAAAGGCGTGTCGGGCCCAAAAAAATTGTACGAAATTGTATAAAAAGGCAAAATGAAGGTAAATTTGTCCTCTTTATAGCGCCGCTTGAAAAATTCGATTACCTCAATTTTTGAGTCCCTATCTAACTTTTATTGCGGCAAGAAATTTTAATCACTGGATAATTGCCAAATAATGTTAGAATAATATAGTTCTTTCCATTTATTATTTTACGAAGATATTCCATTGCTCTCTATAATGAATTATGTCATTCTAATATAGTTTTGCAATTATCCAACGTGATCGAAAGTTTTGGAATTATCTGAAGTGTCCGGAAACTTTTGGCCGGTAGTGTATTTATATATATATATATACGGGGTAATAAAATCGAGACGGCCCTGTTGTTTTTATCGTCCACGCTGGTCCACTGTCTATATAAAACGAATATTCCTCTCTTTTTGCCGTCGCTTCGTGATCGTCGAACAACTCGGCACCCGGAGCTCAGGAAAAGGCAATTATCCCCGTGCCACGGTGGATGGGCATGGTGGATGACGCGCTCGCGCTCGCGGTGTCGTTGGAACTCTCGGGATTGAGAAAAATTCGTGCTCGCGAGAGAACTCCGCGAGAGAATTCAACTTGTGAAAATGCGGACATATTGCTACAGGGAAGTGAGGCACGCGAAGGTACGGGGCAATGCTTTTGCGGCGGCCACCCCCGTGACACCGTCTGCATGAAACGCCGGGGGGAGAGGGGGGAGGGGGATGAAGGGGCCGGTTGAATTCTCTCGCGCGACCCCCTTCAGGTCTCTCTTTTCATGGTGGTTTCCTCATAAATAAAAATAACCATCGTACGCGAGGCGAGACGGGACAGTCTCATCCCCTCCGCAGGGGATACATGCGCAATATCGCTCAACCACCCTTGTCCTCGGCGTGTATACCAGAGACAATTTTTTTTTTTTTTTTTTCGTACCCTGGCTTGCTTCCGCCACCCCATGGCCTCTTTCACTCTTTCTACCTAGATACTCGATTTTTCCTAATTTCGTGATACACGAGGGGGGTGGACGTTCGAATTAATCGAGCTCGTTCCGAACTCGCGAGATTGCTAGTCCCTTTTTTTTCACGTTTTCGGTTCATTTTTCTCTCGTTTCTGTCGTGAGGCCGAAAAAAAATTCGATCGCGAGACATCGCGGAAAATTTATACGTCGTAAATGTTGATTACAAATTTTTATCGCAGCCCGACGGCTCTCTTCGTCCATCGAACATTTGAGGAACAAAAATAATCGTGGTATTTAATAATGCGTATTAAAATCAGGCGGTAATTGGAGCGCGGCAAGGAATGACGATAATTGTATTCGTGTGAATTCTGTTATCGAGTACTCGAGTGAATTGAGCCGCAATCTTGTCGTATCTTTGATAGGCATTCTTTCGACGAACTCGCAGCGCCGTTGTCGACTGATAAATTTGGATCGCGAGTTTAAGAATTCTTCCACGATTCCATCGAGCTCTCGTAATTTGTCTCGGGGTTTGCGTGGCGAATGGGAAAATATGATTTGCGGTGCTTATTGAGGGAGGACACCTATGTGATCGAATTTTCGATTCGATTCTTTTTTGTCTACTGGATTATTTATTTGGAATTTCGAAAAAAAAGGTTTGTTTTGAAATATACATTGAACTTATGTGGGGTAAATGTTTATTTTTCGAAATAAAAAATTAGGAATGTTTTCGAGATATAATAGAGTTTCCGCGAAATAAAAATGTTTTATAATCTATACAAATGTCGTTCTCATTGTGTGTAGCCGTTTTTTTTTTAAAGAAAAAAACGCAGGTATTGAAAAAAGTGTAATTTTTGCGAAATTCTTACTTATATTCAGGGGCGTGAAAAAATGCTCAATTTTTACATACACAAAACCGATACGTACAGCGATAGTTACTGCAATTACGGAAATTTTAGTTTTTTTAAATAAAAAATGGAACAATTATAGCGGGAGTTATGATTCCGGCCAAGTCGAGAAAAACGGGAATAAACGTTTTAGTATACATAAATCGTTGCACTGCCTGCTCTCACTAAATCCTCTGTCACTTGGTCAAGTTTCAATATTTTTACTTAAAAAATTTTCCACACACTCTTGAACATGTATACTTTGATCAAATGTAAAGAAAATCGATTTGTTTTAGCTGTCACAGTCGTGTAAATATATATATGTACACATATGCAGGGCGACCCGAAAAGTGACGTCCAAAAATATCCGAATCACCTCCATGTTTATTCTACGTTTCTTTTTTTTTTTAGAAAGAGGCATATTTAATTATTCTTTTTTGTGTCTGTCCTCGCGATTTTTTTTACTCGTTTTATCGTCATGAAGTGCATTGTTGAGTCATAAATGAAAAACCAACTGAACACTAAAGAAAATGCCTTCGATTTGGAGCAAAAGTTTGAAAAAAGTATAACAGGATTACTTACACTAGTCCAAATGACACCTGCTTTTAAAAACTTTTAAGAGGATAGTACATGCCCGAATGAGAAAAAAAATAATAATCTATGTTACAGGCAATCAGGAAAAAAATTAAATGCCCCGAAACAGGAAAAAAGTAAAATGCCTTTTTCTCGAAAAGTATAAAGATCGTCGAACCTGCATGAGGGTAGTTTGGATAGGGATTGATGCGAGGCATCTGAATTTCCCTTTTAGACGTCACTTTTCAACCTACCCTGTACATATATACATGTATGTGCGATAAGATAAAAGGGACACTTTATCCGTAAGCGCTCGGGTTAAATCTTCTCCGCGACGTAGGCTGAATCTCCGGAAGAATTAAGAGACGAGAATAAGGGTGGGAGTAACAAAAAGAGAGCAGAGCGCAGAGATTGTATGGTATGGGCTTGTGCATATGGTGTGCGGCTAAACCGATAACGCGAGCAAGCTTTGGGTACATTATACAGGGCGTTGCGTATGTGTACGACAAGGGGGATGGCTTGAACCAAAAGCCACCCTGGCGTGGCCCCTCGACACTCTTTCTCTCTCTCGCGCTCTCTCTCCCTCTCTCTCTCTCTTTCCCTCTACGTTATGGGACCCACGGGACTTTGGCCTGGGGCTACCCAATGAATCGACTAATACACAGACATGCTGTTTACTCGTATCTATGCGTATATAAATATATATATATATATATATATATGTGTATATATATATATATATATATATATATATATATATATATATATATATATATATATATATATGTATAAATTTTTATTTATCCATTTGATTATTTATTTATTTATTTATCTATTTTAATTTGCATATAAAAACTCTCCACTTACAGTTTAAAAATACTCGTGTCAAATCGAAGGTTCCTCGTGCATTTTATTTTGGATCCTTTTTCACTCCTAGTAGCCTGCATTCCCTTTCAAGCATTTTTCACAACAGTCGACTATTACATATATAAGTACAATGTGAAAATAATTTCCGATAAATACGAGCATTCCACTGAGTTTTTAATTTTTCTACAAAAGATAGTTTTTTTTGCGTCTTCAATCTACTGACTATATCGTGGAAATACGCCTCAAAAAAAAAATAACGTAGCAAATCTACGTTAGTATAAATGTCACCACACGACGTAGGCTGTGTGCAACATATGACATTTGACGACAAAAAATGTCTACCCTAAAAAAATAAGCCTTTTCTTTTTTTTTCCTCATACGAGTGGGCGATTTCTTGATTCTTGAGGGGAGAGATACCTTCAGGCGAGAATTATTTTTCTGATTTTCGTCATTTTTTTAAACAACGTTTTTTTCATTTTTTAGGCTTCGGGACGTTTTATTACTACTTTTGGCTGTTCCATGGTATTTTATTTTTCATTAATCTTCATAAATGACGAAGGTGTGATACGGTCTTTTAACTGCATTTTCAAAACTGGACGTATGCTAAAATACTAATCGACCGATTCTGATGAAATTTGGCATAAACCTTTCTAACCTTATTGTTGAAAAAATTACATACCTCCATCATTTTTACCATTCATTTTAAAAAAAAACCATGTTACAGCCAAAAGTAGTAAAGTAGTAACATAACTAAGATTCATAAATGGTTAAAAAAACTTTCCTTTTTAAAAAAATCATGAGAACCGGCCACTTTTTCCCAACCCAAGAGTATCTCTCCCCTTAAAATGCAAAAAAGGCATACTCCGAGAACACTTTTTCTCTCCAACGTTTTCTCAACCCTTAGAATGCAAAATAAAGTATACTTCGAGGACATTTTTTTTTCTCAAACGTTTTCTCGGTATTACGAGAGGGCGGTGGTCCCTCGAGATGGTGTCCTCGCGATCGCGGACACGCATTTGTCCTTATAATGCGGAACAGGGCGGCAGAGGGTGGCGAGCCTGACCACGTCGAGCCCGGGGTTCGCCGGACGGCAACCGAACAAAGCGAAACAAAAAAAAAAGAAAGAAGAACAAAAACTACAACTTTTTCTGGTCGTCGATGTCGAAAGTGTTTGGAAATTCGCTAACTCGGCGAAAATGTTTGGGATTTGATCCTTGAGTGCCTGCGTGCGCGTGTGTGTGTCCGGAGGGGATATCCCCGGATTTTCTCGGCCAGCATAGAAAGGGGGTTGAGAAATTCATCCCCTCTGCCGATCGAGAGTCAATCTTTTCGCGTTGTCGGGGATTTCGTTTTACGAGCTTATTTTGTACGTGTGTATATATATATGTATATATATATATATATTTAGGCTGGTCGACGAAGGACCGAAAAATGTACGAAGATGGGGCGAGAACTACCCTGATTCGAGGGGATGCTGTCTACGTTCCCCCGCCATCTTTCTCTCTCCTTACTCTCTATCGAGCTCCTGTTTTCGAGAATCAAAAACGATGAAGAGAAAATGTATGTATACATGCACAGGGCGAAAATTATAAGGTGACCATGTGTTTTTTGAGGGAGGAGAAGATACTTTTAGGCGAGGAATAAAATTGTTGGTTTTCACGATGTTTTTTTCAAAGCAAAGATTTTTTACACTATTTTTGAGACTTAGGGAATGTTGATGTACCAATCGCTGAATACTTGATGTACCTCATTGATACATTGATACATATATATATATATATATATATATATATATATATATATGAGGTACATCAAGTATTCAGCGATTCGTGCGACATATTAGTTATCTGACGGTCAATAAATTCGGCCTTCTTGTATTCGATATATATATATATTCCATCCTTTTTAGGGTTCGATATACATTTACGGAGAAACGCCCTTCGTCCCCTTCTAAACTTTACCGAGCCCCCGGAATCATTCGAATGATAACATATTTATTTTAAGGCCTTAGGCCACAGTAACGGGTATAAAATCACGTGCGGATTTAACAATCTTTTTTCGTATAAAAAAGTGATTCACTCATGAAATGAATTACACATCTATTGAGTTCGAATATCAAGCTGAACGAATTTTTTTTTCTCAATGGACAAAATGGCCGACTACTAATATTTTCTTTTATCTTTTTTTAGGCACTCAGCGGCGTGACATTTAGGATTCACACTTTTTTACCTAGAACAAAAAACAAAAATTCTCGTCAATCTACATTAGAATACCTAGAGAAGTACGTACGGAATTTAAAAAATATCGTTTTATTCACGAGTTGTAGGTATTTGACCTTAAGAAATGAATTTTCAGTGAAAAATTTCGTTATAACTGCTCTTAAACTGCTCATAAAATGAAAAGTTTTCGATTAATCAGAAATTTCGTACGTACTTCTCTGCGAAATGCAATTAGGAAGATAACTTTTCAATTTGAAGTAAATCGAGTGAAAATTGTTGAAGTTATTTATCACGCCAATTGGAAAAAAGCTGTTTCGAGAAGTTTCGAGTAGTCGGCCATTTTGTACGTCGAAAAAAAATATATTTTCTAACAGCTTGATATTCATACTCAATTGGTGTGTAATTAATTTTAGGACTGAATCACTTTTCCATACAAAAAAATGGTTAAATTCCCACATGATTTTATCCCCGTTACTGCAGCCTAAGGCCTTAATACGTCACGCCCTTATGAATTTAATCATTTATTTCTTACCCGATGTAAAACCATTTATTTGTTACCAACTATTTAAAGATCGCTATCGCGCTCAGTAAATTACGGTAGGACAATTTTCTCGTTCTCTTGGTCTGTCTCGGCGCACCCCTCCCTCCCCTGCCCACCAACCCGCCATCCCTCACATTTCTCGCCCTCCCGTGTGGTTGGAATAAAAATAAAATGAAGATCGCGAGATTTTTACTTTAACGCAAAAACGCACGGGGAGAATGGAAAATAAAAGCACGACGCGGCTGTGTATGGGCGAGCGAGGGAGGCTGTGTGAGGAGAGCGCGGGGGTGGCGGGGAAGGGGGATGGTAAAGCTCTCGGGTATAGGTGAGAGCCAATTTAAAAGGCTAATTCCCCGACGGAAAGCCACGCGGGAAGGGAACCCACGGGGTTGGGCAGAGGGCGGGGGGGGGGGGCAGCGGAGCGCTGGTGTTTCGCGGAGCGAACGAAATTAGGCGCTTTTTTTCTTTCGTTTTTTTTCGATTTTTTTACTCCTTTTTCCTTTTCATTTTGGTTTTTTTTCTTGTTTGTTCTGTGCCAGCGTCGCGGTCGGCTGACGGTAATTCGGGACACTCGCAATGCGGCGCGGGAGAGCTTGCGCGACGGCAACGCTCGGCGATGCGTGCAACGTTGGAGAAAGATCTGGTTAGGGAGGAAAAGGAAACGAAATTTATTTTAACATGGGACCAAATGAAAATTAATTATAAATACGGTAGTCGTGTAATAATTATTGGATCGTGCAATAGCGTCGACTAATTTTTTCCTTTTATGTTACCACGAAGTTATTGTATAAAATTGCATTGTATAATAATCTTCATTCTGTACAGTGGAAAAATAATAATTTATATTATAATCGTAATATAATGTTCACATCATTTATGTAATGGTTATTGGAATGTGCAATGTTGTGGAATAATTTTCCTGCTATTTATTATACGAAATAATTGCATACAATTGTGTAATAATTTAAGTTCTCTACAGGGTAGAACGATAATTATTTATATAATAATTGAACGTCGATTCGTACATTGCTGGCGTCATAATTATTGAATTGTGCAATGTTGTGGAATAAATTTCCTGGTATTTATTGTAAAAATTTATTCTATAAAATTGTGTCATAATTTTAATTTTTTTACAGCGTAGAAAAGTAATTAATTTTATAAGAATGTTGGCATCATTTTTACATTATTTATGTAATTATTATTGAAATGTGCAATGTTGTGGAATAATTCTCTCATTTATTATTTAAAATAACTGTATAGAATTACACAATAATTTTATTTTTGTGAGGAGTAGAAGAGCAATTATTTTACAATAATCTTTACAATATTAGTATAATAATGATTAGATATTACGATCTTACGAAATAATTTTCATGTTATTATTGACAAATTATTATTTTACAAAATGATACAATAACCTTATCTTTATAAATACTCAATCTAATTCTTTTTATATCTATTTTGTGATAATGAAAAATCACAATTTCGCGTATAAAAATATGTATTACACATACATTCCGGTACGAAATTGATTAATCAATTCACAATTTCATTATCCCAACTGTTATTTTTTAAATACCAATTATGCAACAATTTTACATAATAATTATATAACAATAACCATATATTAATTTGAATGTCACTCCTTAAAAAAATTCTATAATCATTTCAACCCAGCACAAATACCAATTTGGACAAACTCCTCGCAAAATTGTGACCCGCTCATACCTGTATTTAAAAAAAAACCAATTGAATAAGAAAATCGTGATTGACAAAAAAAAAATACGTAGCATAGACTAGGTTAACGATACGAATTTCTCGATTTACGAAATTGTCGTTTACCGTGTTCTGAATAAAGTTTAATTGTATAAGCACGGGTTTTTTTGCCTCGGGTTCTGGGATTTTCGAGTTTCGAAAGTAGATTTCTCCCCCTCTCCCTCTGCCGCGCCCTGTGTGCCTTACATCATATATAAATATGGCCCTCTTGTCGCGCTCGCAATGTGGCTTCAAAAGTAAACCAATTTCGCGGCTTGGTTTAAAGCCAGGGAACGAGTGTGATATATATATATATATATATATTAGGCGGGAAAAGCACGAGGTAGGCCAAAACACATGCACACGAATCCCGCGAGAGGTCCCCCAAGTTATTTCGCGTAGGTAACGCGCCGTGAAATTACGATGATACGCGAATCAATGGCTCTAGCTTGAATCTTTCCCTCCATACTATTCGTCCCTCTCTCTCTCTCTCTCACCCCCCCCCCCCCCCCCCCTGCTGCCATCCTTAACGTGTGGCAAAAGAGAAAGGAGCGCATCAAGTTTTTGACGAGGCGTGCAGTATATTTGCAAATTTGATCCTTTACAATCGTCCACGAAAGTGAGGGCGATGACGATGCCGTAATCTCCCCCTCTACGACACTCATTGGTAACACGCCTCTTGACCCGACGACAAAATATCCTCGACAAAATATCCGCAGGACAAAATATCCTCGTGACAAAATATCTGCCGATATTATATCCGCTGTCGGTAATTAAATGGCGAGGTGTTTGTTTGGGTTTGTTTGGTGTTTTGTGTTTTGGTGTTGTTTGGTGTTTTATTTGGGTTTGTTTGGGTTTGTTTGGGTTGGTTGCCGATATTATATCCGTTGTTGGCAATTAAACGTTAAAGTTTTTTCTTTGGGTTTGTTTGGTGTTTTTGGTGTTGCTTTGGTGTTAGTTTGGTGTTTTTGGTGTTGTTTGGTGTTTTGTTTGATTTTGGTGTTTGGTGATTTGGCGCGCAAAACACCCAAGGTTTTTTGCGCGTGACACCGTAGATGTGGTGGACGAGATTTAGGATTTTGTCTCGCGGATGTTTTGTCATCAGGATATTTTTTTCTCGGATATTTTGTCGCGAATATTTTGTCATCGGGTCAGACGTCACGCAGCCTAGTTATTATGTATCCCCGTCTTCGTTATTGGTATTCTCTCGACGGATTTGGCTGGAAACCGTATGAAAGTGTGACGAGAATTGGAGCGAGGGTCATTTTTAACTTCGAATGTCAATTGCAACCCTTCACTGAGCACCTGGAAATAGTGAGCCCGAGTCAAAATTTTCGAGGCGCGTTCAAGCCGCGAAATGAAGGCCTCCTTGCAACTGAACGTGCAAAATCCCAGGTGGGGCCTACTTCGAGCGCTCTCGCAGAACCTACTGGCCCCCCTTTCAGCCTACTGCAGGCACCTCCGTACACCCTCCGGATCCTACATTCAGCCTATCAACTGTGTAGGACGAATACATCAAAATATGCTTCACTCATGCACGTAGCAATATTTTGTTTCAATTTCCATACGTTTATTTTCGACGTTCGACGTAAAATTAAATATTTGACTGTATTTCGACTGTAATTGAACGGCCGTGCGAAGATTTTTTTTAAATGTGCATGCACCTGAAAAATTTACCAAGAGCAGCAAGCTCTTCCATCGTCGCCCAAAATCTGTTGTACTTACATTTAGATTCGGTGACTTAATTTTTTTTTATCGAGAGGGCTTCTCACTTTAGACGCTATGAAAGGCTATTTTCATGAATTTTTTTGAGAGGCTTATATTATAGATATCGATATAAAAGTTGTTACACTCAACAAATACAGTTTCGAAATACATTTATAATTTGTTTTCTGTATTTATGTAGCCCAAACAAACTTTTGACGCGTTTTTCTCGAAACAACGTTTTTCGACTGCTTGTGATAAAATCTTCGAAAGTACTAAACCGATCCACATGAAATTTTAACCACATATTTTTTGCAACTATAGCTATAGCGCATATCTCGGATTTTTTCAGTTTTCATATTTACTATTTTTTTTGCCGAAAACGGTGAAAAAACAAGGTTTTTTTTGTTTTTTTTCGAAAACTGTCCGCCAATTTCATATTTTTGCATATATCAAAAATCAAATAAATAAAATATAATATATATCGCCATTTTGATATTTTCATATATATCGCCATCAAATATAATATATACCGCAATTTTGATATTTTTGCATATATCAATAATCAAACAAATAAAATACCAAAATATATCATATCTCGGATTTTTTCAGTTTTCATATTCAGTATTTTTTTGCCGAAAACGGTGAAAAAACAAGGTTTTTTTTGTTTTTTTTCGAAAACTGTCCGCCAATTTCATATTTTTGCATATATCAAAAATCAAATAAATAAAATATAATATACATCGCCATTTTGATATTTTCATATATATCGCCATCAAATATAATATATACCGCAATTTTGATATTTTTGCATATGTCAATAATCAAACAAATAAAATACCAAAATATATCAAATATCAAAAATCGTACGATATGCGCTATAACCATTAGCATACTAATTCTAAAACCGTTTGATCTTTTTGTTTCGCGGCAAAATAGCAATTTTGCCGCGTTTTTGGCGCTTCAGGATTAGAGTGGATCGAGGTAACGGAGACGAGATCGAAAGCAGGTTAAGGAAGCACGTGTTCTGCACTTTTCACTGACACTGGGGGTCGAAAAAACGTTTAGGAGGACAACAGTGGCTACACTGTACCAAATGGAGGCCTGTTCATGGCACTGAACTCGACAAATGTGGTTTCGTAGGTTCAACGGAGGCTAGCGGCTCGTGCATTACAAAGGAAATGGGTCCTACGAGTGTCCAGAGGAGGTTATAAATTTTAACTCGGGTAGTGACAATTGTACAGGTTTAAGGCATCGGATCATTAAAAAAAACCACCAAGCAGCGTTGCAATTTTTCATTCAAGTATTCATTGATAGAAAAAAATCCCGCCTTTTTTAATCTCAAAGAATCTAGCCGCGATATTCAATTCGTAGGGCCGCCCTTTCGATCGTAAATGCGCTAGTTTTCTTCTTCATTTCATAGTCATATCGTACTGGTTGAAATAATTGGATGTTTCAGGGCGTAATTGAGTGAAACGTGTCTCGGGAAGTTGGTTCGCGAATCGCGTGATCCGAGATTTCTGACGCGAAATCTGCTTAGAAAGTTTAAATTAACGTTGTACATACTAGACTCATACCAAAATAGAAATACCATCACTCCTCGTCGTGTGTACGCTCGCGACGTTTCGCAGCACCTATATGTGTGTATATATATATATATACACATACACACACACACACACACACTTACATATACAGGGTGTCCTGTTATGAATGGATAATCTTGCAACTGTCGATAGGTCAGATCTTGTTCTACTATATGCTAGAATTTAAGTTGAGTAAAACTCCCGCGGTTTTCCAGATAACAATCATCTGCTTATGATTTTTCGCATGTCATTCCTACACACGATAACTTTTTTTACCCGATTTTTTGAAAATACTCTTGGTTATTTCTTTTATCTATAAAAGTATTCTTTTGCACCGTAAATGTTAAGGACACTGTATGAAAAAATATCTGCAGCATTTCCATATAAACCAACTCGAACTTCTGACTTTGATAGTCTGCGGTGTAAAAAAAAGGTACTACGCATATCGTGTCAATTAGTTTAAAAAGTTGCTTAGTTATTGCCGATTCATATTATTTGTAGAAATGGGATGCGAAAAACGAAAAGCAGGTGATTTTTTTCAAAAAATAATATAAAGTCCAATATCTTGAAATCCGTGGGACTTTTACTAAACTGACATTCCAGCTTGTAGTAGGACATAATCTGACCTATCGACAGTTGCAGGATTATCCATTCTTAACAGGACACCCTGTACACGCACGCACACATGCACACACACACACACACACATGTATATATCTATATATAGCAACTTATACATCGGGACATTGCCTTACGGGCAAAATACGGGCTTTCGTTAAAATCGTCAGAGTCATTTGGCTCTCCAATTTTCCCCGGATATATTGGATACACGTACCTGAAAGAATTGCATTGCTCAATAGAGAGACGGAGGGCGCGAGAGAGGCGAACAACATATAGATGAAGTATAGTGCTCGTTCGCACCACTTCGGAACACAATGGTGGTCCACTTAGGGACCTCGACGTCCGCCGGAAGTCCAGTCTTAATGTGTTTGATCGGGGTTGCACCTCGCCCCACGTCGAAAATGACTGAACATCTGTAACATAAGCGTACATTATACACATAGAAAGAATTTGTGACGACATTCCATTTCGAGGACCATCTTGGGCTTGAAATTAACAACGTGTAACAAAACTTTAAGGCCTGTCCTTAAAACAGCCAGGTGGGCTGACAGCCAACGTCGCGTAGATGTGACGGCATCACAATGGCTTTTCCATATATATAATTATCGAGTGGACCTATCGATTTCCCCAAATGAAATTCTATATCCGGTTACAATGAGATTGGCTCATTTTTATCTTCCTTTTTCTTTTTTTTTTCATTCTTTCTCCACTCTTATATTCGCGCTGGAGTGACATCGTCCGCACGACAAATGACGAGAGAATGACTAATCGTATGCATCGTAGAATGCATACGACATCGACGAGAACGGAAGTCGAGGAAATTGCCGAGAGTCCTGACCGATTGCTCTCTCACGTTGATCGGGTTCGTCGAACACGTCTTTTTTTTGTCGACGTTTTTAAGGCAGTTCGCGGTTTCAGCCTGCCAACATGGAGAATAATAATAATGATAAATATATTTATGACCATTCGGGACATTTTTTCGCCTTGTAATTTTGAAGAAGGCAAAGTAAAATGGCTGACGCGATGGATAAAATGAAGATTGTGTTACTTCCGAGTGAATTGTTCTTCTGGAATATATAGAATTGCTATTTTTTTCTTACAATATTTGTTTGAAATTTTTATACGCACGCGACATATAAGTTTCGTCGCTTTTCTCAATTTGATTTTCCGACCAATGGGGATATTCGCAAAACTTGCAAGGAACATCCCTCAGGTGACACGGTTCGATTTTGTTGAAATTTGGATATGTTATAAAGCACCGAAAAGTAACCGATACGTATTTTTTTTATCGACGGAAAAACGGGTTTAAGGGGTGAAACCACGCCTCGAAAAAAAAGCCTCCCTAGGGTGCTTCACCCCTTAATTTTTTTGCAATGTCACTACAGTGAATTTTTCATTGCTTCTGATTAGAAGAATTTTCGTTTTTGTTTGATTAAAATCGGTGGACTCCTTGTGTGTGAAACTGCTATATTACCACTAGAGATGCCTTTTTTTCGAAGGGTGGTTGCACCCCTTAAAACCGTTTTTCCGCCGATAAAAAAAAAGACCTATCGCTTACTTTTCGGTGCTATATAACATATCCAAATTTCAACAAAATCGAAGGGTGTCACCTGAGGGATGTTCCTTGTTGGACATGAAAACGTAAGTGGGGAGGGTTTTTCATTTTTATTTTATTCCGCTGATAAAAATGAAGACCTCTTATGGATAAGGGAAAATGAAAAGGGAATACGAAACATTTGAAATAAGAACGAATTTGTGTCGGTGATGCGAAGACAGAATTACGATAGAGAGGTGGAGGGGGGAGGGAGAAGGAGGGAGAGAGAGAGAGAGAGAAAATAAATGGACGGTATTATTATACCGTGAGATTCCCGAGAGAGGCGCGTATAAGAAAAGCCCGAGATGTCCGCGCCACATGATCTCTCTCTTTGCGGCCACTTTGGATCCTGTTCAAAACGTCTCGGGCGTCTCTCGTACGTCCCAAAGAAAATAATAAGAATAATCGTAATAACAATAATAATAACAACAAAATTATCTCTCTTGAATATTCACTACTGCGTTTGAGTTTATACGCGAGCCCTTGTGATTTTCTCATGCACATACGAAGCTCACCCTCGTCGAGCTATTTCTCTTCGCGAAACCTTTTCCCTCCTCTCACGACTTGGCACATCTACACGAGTATACTCGCGTGCATACCAAGCTTCTTATCGCGAGCGCGTGGGAAAAAGCAACGAGTCGTCATATACGTCGGATCATCCCGCGATACTGCAATCTCAGATTTTACTCTTTTACTTTCCATTCTGTCTCGAGATTTCGCTGGCGTAACGTATAGGACGAGTATACGCGCGATTGATCAAAGTATTTTTCGCGAGGCCGTTTCGAGGCCTTCGTTGGATCCTTCGTTCGGCAGATTTGGCGTGTCTTTTTCCGGAAGAATCGGAGATGTCGTGGAATCACGGCGGCGACGGGAGGAGGGGATGGGATGATAAAAAATAAACGTGAAATAAATACTTTTTAAAAGAAAAGCTTTTATTTAGGAGGTGCTGTACTAAAAGGGAAAAAATAATATCCAGTAAAATTGAAAATCAAAACTGTATAACTACAATAATAGTTCCTCGCTTGGTCTCTCATCATAGGTGCAAGTATCCAAAAGGTACGTGGACGTAGATATTTTTAAAACATGGAATATAAATTTTGAAAGCTTGATCATTGTTTTTTAGATGTCTTTGAGTAGTATTAGTATTTATGACGTTTGACGCCTCCAGCTTTTTCAAAATGTGTATTTAATATTTTGAAAATAGTCTACGTTTATGTACCTTTTGAGTACTTGCAAGTATAGTGGGTGACCACGTGAGGGACTTTTTCGTAGTTATACTATTTCAATTTTTAATTTAACTGAACATTATTTTCACTTTTCAGTACAGTACCTTTTAAATAAAAGCTTGTTTTTGAAAAGTTTGTTTACGTTTGTATTATTTTCTACTTTTTAGTATTAGAATTTGTTTATTTATTTGCCATGCCAGACCCCCATGTCATACAGACGTCGGCGTAATGAAAAACCTTGCCTTAGGTTATAAAGCTTTCACGAGAAACTTAATATAACAGTGTAATTATAAATAGTGCTCAAGTCAACAAAGTTAATGAGCTCAAGCTCGATTGTCCTGCCATTTGCCATTGCGAAATTTCAGTTCCCACCTCCTACCATCATTGTCAAACCCTCGTTATCATGTGTAAAGCAAAGTGCTCATGATAACAAAACAAATGAGTACAAACTCGACCTGCTATTAAGGCCTTAGGTCACAGTAACGGGTATAAAATTATGTGCGAATTTAACAATTTTTTTCCATATGAAAAAGTGATTCACTCATAACATTAATTACACATCTATTTAGTATGAATATCAAGCTGATAGAATTTTTTTTTTTTCGATGTACTAAATGGCCGTCTACTAATATTTTCGTTTGTTATCTTTTTTTTAGGCGCTCCGCGGCGTGACATTTAGCATCCACAATTTTTGACCTAGAACAAAAAACAAAAATTCTTGTCAATCTACATTAGAATACCTACAGAAGTACGTAGAAAATGTAACAACATATTGTTTTACTCAAAAGTTGTAGGTATTTGAACTTAAGAAATGAATTTTCATCGAATAATTTCGTTATAACTGCTCATAAACCGCTCATGAAAAGAAAAGTTTTCGATTAATCAGAAATTTCGTACGTACTTCTCTGCGGAATGCAATTAGAAAGATAACTTTTAAATTTGAAGTAAATCGAGTGAAAATTGTTGAAGTTATTGAGTAGACGGCCATTTTGTACATGGAAAAAAAATTTCTAATAGCTTGATGTTCATAGTAAATAGATGTGTAATTAATTTTATGAGTGAATTACTTTTTCATACGAGAAAAAAATGGTTAAATTCGCACATGGTTTCACACGCGTTACTGTGGCCTAAGGCCTTAAGGAGTTGCGTAGGTAACCAAATTTTAGCGCAATCGGATGCCAACAAGTGCTTGAAAAATGAATTGCAAATTTTCATCCGGAAATACATACGAACGAAGCAAGTTAAATAAAAGTTTGTATAAATGAATCAATTGGAATTACTGTATTGACAGGCTTGAGGCTCAAAATACAAGTCGATATTCAATATTATTTTTCTGATGAGAGTATTTGAACTACAAGGTCGGGATTTTACACTCAATTCTTTTTTTTGTGAAAATATATTGATAAACAATGACGTCATTATTGTTTACGGATAACAACATCCGTAAACCAAATCCGTAACCAAATTATGAAAATTATGAAAATTATTTTCATAATTTTCATTTAAAAATTATGAAAATGGCAAAGTGTACAAAAAAGTTTAGATTTTCAGCAAAACAACAACATGTATTATTACCAAATTGTTATTAACGAATCGATCATCGTATCGAAAAATCGCCCGGCCATGCGATAGAAAATGTTATGAGTTATGCACTGTCCGTATTTGACGTGAATCGGACGAATAGATTCTGAGATACGACTTGCGTAATTGCATAAAACATAGTTTCGAGAAAATCGCAAAAAAAGTTCGCCGGCCCTTTACAAAAATTCTCATGACTTGGTAAATTTTTGGAATCATGCCTTTGTGCTATCTACAATCGTATTTTCGATTATTTAATATCTCGATTATGTAATTCGATATATGGAATATCCAAAATCGTATTTTCGGTATTCCAAGCTGATAAAAATCCTTCAAGGGCAAGATACCTTTAGAGAGGGAACAAAATGCTGATTCTCATGATTTCATTTTAAAAGGTAAGATTTCATCACAATTAACGATATTAGAGTATGTTTTATTACTACTTCTGGCTATTACAGGGTATTTTTCTTTATTAATCTTTAAAAATGGTTAAGGTAAGGCATGGTCTTCTGAGCACATAGCGTCGGTGGGGTAAATCTGAAAAAAAACCAACGAAGATTTTCCTATCATTAACACTCATACCCAGAATATGAACCAAGAAAATTGAATTTTCCAAAAAAAATAACCACATTTTGCAATAAAAAAAAATACTTATTTACTTTCAAAAACATTTAGGATCACGTTTTGGACAATAAGGTTAGAAAGATTTATACCAAATTTCATCAGAATCAGTCGATTAGTTTTTTTATCTATACATCAGAACAGTTTTGAAAATGCAGTTTAGAAGAACGTGCCATACCTCCCCCATTTTTAAAGAACAATAAAAAAATGCCCCGTACTCGAAAGTAATACCAAAACATAAGTTTCTACGTTTGAAAAATAAGTTCCTAAGTTTCAAAAATCAAAGTTTTTAAAAGGCAAAACATACCCAAAGTCTCAAAAATGCTGAAGAAATCGCTCCTCCTAAAAAAGTAATGAAAATCAGCAATGTTTTTTCCTCGCCTAAGCGTATCTCCACCCCGTAAGAAAAATGGAGCGAAATATGCCGATTGCGATTAAATCAAGAAAAATCCGTCGATCTAATTCACAAATTGTAACTTGTCGGAAAATTCAATGCTAAATTATGCATTACAAATAATTTTTATTTTCAATGTTCCGTATATGAGCTCACAATCCTACGACCATTCACGCGACTGAGCGGTCACCCATCCGAGTATTGGCCCAGGCTGCTTGCCGCAATGGAAGACCGAAGTAGCACGCAGACCACGCCTTCACTTCCATCGGTACTCCAATAATCACCACCGACATAGTCATTGTTATCAAACCTAAGACTATCCATCGTTTTACGAGCCATGAAAAAATGTCTCCAACAATTGTCTACCGATACCCACGCCGTTCCAACGATCGCAAGATAAAGATCGCGATAAAAGAGTGAATAAATTGGATTTATAGCTTTATTAAAACCAAACAAATACACGATTATTCCGAGGAACCTCTTCTTATTCCCCCTGTCTACAATAATTCCATATAGTGGGAAAAAAGCAGACCGAGCACGCATTCAATGTCTCGACCATATCTCACAGCCGGCAGACACTTTAATGAAAAATCATACCGGGAATCTTCGCTCTGCGCTCCTCTCTCTCACTCTCTCTCTCTCTCTCTCTCTCTCTCTCTCTCTCTCTCTCTCTCTCTCTCTCTCTCTCTCTCTCTCTCTCTCTCTCCCTCTCTCTCTCTCTCTCTCTCTCTTCGTCCTCTTCTCCTTGTATTTTTCGCGAGGGAGACGTGGAGGAATAGAGAGGGAGAGAATCGAGCCCTTCTCTCCGTGCACCGATATCTCACGCGAATGAGATTTTAGACGGGAATAAATAAGAAGATTCAAGGGACACGAGGATACGAGGGGGTTGAACGGTGAGGTTATGTATAAAGCCATGTACCGCCTTGAGAGGATCTTTATTTCGCGGTGAAATTGAACGTCCTCCTCCCCTCTTTTATTTCGCCTCTCATCCCTACCATATTTTCGCAAGCGAGGGCACTTTCTCGGGGATTTTTGCACGAGTGCCAAAGAAAACGTCGAGAGGAAAAAGGGGTTGGGACCATCGGGGTTAAAATATACTTTATACACACATACATACGCGCGCGCACACACACACACACACTCACACGTAAACACATACATACATACGTGTGTGTATGTTTGTGCATATCCACCCCCACATACACATATTCGAAAAAAAGAACGGCCTATAAACGTGATTCTGCATCATATTCGACTGTCAGATAAATTCGTCCAACTACAACAACACTATGTTTTTTTCGCCCAAATGTACGTGCATAAAAGCACAAATTGCCTTTACCTTCGTTTATAAATGAACGTGTTGACTTTCATACAGTACATGCGAAAAATAGAATAAAAATCTTCGTTCTGGCAAACTAGAATAAGTTTTATGCTGCTCGAGAAAATTCATACTATAAATCACGTCCATGTTGACTACATACTGACTGGATCGCGGAAATGAACAGCTTCAATGGGTTTTGGGGATAAGAGAAAAAAGTTATTAAAATCTCGGACTACTAGGCTGTTTGGTGTTCAATAAAATAACGCGTCTTCTGTCAAATGTGGCGATTGCTTACAATCGGGTTGAGGAAAGCGTTTTTAGAGCTATCGAAAAATTTGATTCGAATTGGACTTTTTGTACTGCAGGGAAATGGTATTTTTAGATTGAAGAGAATATATTTTGTTTTTTGTTGAACGAGATGAGGATTATAACAGAAAGATTTATGTTTGACGTCAATGCTTATTTGTGCGAGCTGGGTCATCTCATTTCTTTCGACAATAGCGAATATGACAAAAATACGAAAAATCCAAAACATCACAAAAATGCGAAATATACCCAAAATACAACGAAAAATGAAATATACAGAAAAAAAACAAGGAATACAAAAATTGAAAAATATACAAAGTATACAAAAAATACGAAAATTAAAAAATACGAAAATTGAAAAAAATACGAAAATTGAAAAAAAATACAAATAACACAGAAAGTACAAACAACATAAAACATTTTTAAAACACAAAAAATTCCAAAGACACCAAAATTCCAAATACTTTTGGTGTCTGTCCACAAAATCTCGGACCCGATCACCATAAAATGCCGGAATCGGAAATAGCGCTTCGAGATCAAAATCCACTGACCGTCAACTTCGATCCAATAAACAATTTACTCCATGAACATCAATACTCGGTCAAAAATGTCAAGATTCCATTGAACTTACCACTCAATAAAAAGATTATTTCAAACGACAGGAATGCTCTAAACAAAAAGATTTTTTTTCGTCTAACAAATATTTTTCTGCCGCAAAAAAACACGTGCTTGAAGCCGCGTAAAAATGCAAATATACCGTGGCAGTTGACTCCAACAAATCATTCGCTGTGTGAGAAAAAAAAACGTCACGGGCCCATTTTTCCGAATCCATTCATCTTCTTGAATCTTCGAATCCTCGAATCCCGCTTTTTCCCCTATACAGATGTAACATTGCGATTTTCTGTCAGGACAAATTTCAAGAAGTATCGTACAGGAGGGTGAAAAAAATTAGCCTATCGGACGTACGATAATCCATCGGTCTCCAGGGATTCCACAGCCTGGGGAGCCTCGTGATGGGCGTGTGCCTCGCGCGGATCACATATTCGCGTAATCCTCGACCAGGAAAACTCGCATAATGCATATGCCTCGTGGTTGCAACCCCATCCCTGCACGGGGGGTGGCTCTTGCTCGAGAAATTATTGTACCCGACTCGAATCTTTCCCTCTCTCGCTCTTTCTCTCAACAACCCCCGATATTTCGTATGTATCTCAGTGGCGCATCTCTCTTCGCACGGGACTTAGCGTTTTAATGGACTCTCGGATCATCGCTCGCGGCCACGATCACCTCCCTGGAATCTCGTGTCCATGACGCCTGCATATGTTTCGCGATTATTACCGATCCAACCGATTCTCCATTCGAAACAAGACAATTTATCGTTGCGTAATCCACGCTGGGCCAACCTCCTTCAACGCGTACAAGAGTCATGTAGCAACATTGTAAGATTTTTCTCACGATGTTATCGCTTGTGAATCATGCACGATTTTTTTTCAGGATTAACATATGTGTGCTACATATAGGAACGGGAATGTACAAATTGCTGCAACTTTTTTCCCCGAATCGCTGTCGACGGATTCGAGAGTGAAATTCTTTTGAGGCCCGAAATGTTTTTATTTTATGGATATTCAAGCATTGGGTTTTAAATTACAACCCTGCTGTATTTTGATTGAACGTATAGTGAATTTTGATCTAAAAAAACCCGTTGATATTTGCGTAGAAGTTGCAATGTTCTTTTGATTGCGTTATTTGTAAGGTGATTTAAACAATAGTTACATCTTGTTGTGTTGCATAAAACTATATTATATTATGTTGCATTGTATTGTATTTTATTAAATTATATTGTATTATATTATATTATATTATATTGTATTGCCTTCCATTGCATTGTGCTGCATTGCGGTGCGTTGCGTTGCATTGCATTGCGGTGCATTACGTTGCGTTGCATTGCGTTTCATTCCATTACGTTGCATTCTATTGCGTTGCATTGCACTGCGTTGCATTCCATTACATTGCATTCTATTGCGTCGCATTGCACTGCGTTGCATTCCATTACGTTGCATTCTATTGCGTTGCATTGCACTGCGTTGCATTGGGTTGCACTCCATTGCGTTGCATTGCATTGCATTGCGTTGCATTACATTGCGTTGCATTGCATTGCGTTGCATTGCATTGCACTGCGTTGCATTACGTTGCATTGCGTTGCATTACATTGCGTTGCATTGAATTGCGTTGCATTACATTGCGTTGCATTGCATTGCGTTGAATTACATTACGTTGCATTGTATTGCTTTGCATTGTTTTGCGTTGCATTGCATTCCTTTCCACTGCTTTGCATTGCGTTGTATTGCATTGCGTTTCATTCCATTGCGTTGCATTCCATTGCGCTGCATTGCATTGTGTTGCACTCCATTGAGTTGCATTGCATTGCATTGCGTTGCATTGTATTGCGTTGCATTGCGTTGCACTGCGTTGCACTGCGTTGCACTGCGTTGCATTGTATTGCGTTGCATTGCGTTGCGTTGCATTGCGTTGCATTGCATAGCGTTGCGTTGCATTGCATTGCGTTACGTTGCGTTGCATTGCATCGCGTTGCGTTGCGTTGCATTACGTTACATTGTATTGTATCGTATTATATTGTATTGTCTTGTATGAATTTTTATTATGCCGGGTAAGGCAACAAGTATTAGCAGTAGAAATATTTTCTAACCTATCAGTCTTAGGAGCAAACTTTTCCTACAAAAGTTGCATAGTTAATGAAACCGGGAACGGCTTATGAAAACCGGCGCCCAAGTCCTGATGAAAATAGCGCCCGCTGCACATGCATTAACGCATAAGATCGGTACGAGTAGAAGAGAGAACGGAGCGCGCGTACTTGCGAATCCAATCGAGTCGCCGACACCCTGGTCGATGCAAAATTATCCACTGATTACGAATTTTCCAGGTCGAACTCGATGAAGCTAAAACTCTTGATCCGGGAGACGATTATAGACAAAAATTGTTCTTCTGGGCCGAATAAGGCCTGGACGAAGTTGGGGCTAGGAAATTCGTGACCACCAAACGATTTTACATCGAACAAGAGCCTGCTCGATTGCTTTTAGCGAGAAATTAAAGATGCCACATTTTCAGGCCCTGTGTTACACGGACGAGGACCCAGAGGCGGTATGGTATACGAATACTGGTGCCTCAGGCCCGGCGAAATTGGCACCCCCTTTATGCATTAGCGCATAAGATCGGTATGTGTAGAAGATAGAAAAGGGCACGAGTGCTTGCGGATGTTACCGACGCATGGTGCCCCCTTTTGCCACGGAACCCTAGGCCCGGGCTTAGCGAGCCTGTAGTGTATAAACTGCCTCCGAATGGAACTACATTATATTATAATGTATTGTATTGTTCGTATTGGGTTGCATTGTATTGTGTTACATTGTATTGTATTATATTGTATTATATTATCTTATACAGGGTGAGGCAACAACTATACGCGGTAGAAATATTTTCTTGCCTATCAGACTTAAAGACAAAACTTTTCAACCAAAATTGCATACTTTGAAGAGGATCGTCGAGTCGTGGCTACGGCGTTCGTCCTCGTGGAGGTGCTTTGGAGATTTCAAGACCATCTTCATTTTTGAATTTCGACCACCTTTTTTATGCAGAATTTCATGAAGGAATTAAGAATTAGTTCACACCCTAAATTTCACGTTAACCGATAGAGGTTTAGCATTAAAAAATCAATAAATTACGAATTTCAATGTTTTCAGCCTAATATAGATTTAAAAAAGGGGCAAACCCATGGTCCTATAAAAGGTACTCGATGGCCGCTTTAAGGGCGGGGTAAAGTTAATTCGGCGAAAAAAGGCATGATTTTAAGATTTTTTTTTGGCGTAACGAATAGTGTTCGTTTATTGACAAATTTACATATAATAAAGTAACATTTGAACAACATTCTCCTAAAATTGCATTGCAAAATATTCAAAATTGAGCGAGTGAAAATTAAACCCCGGAGGCGCCTCGAAAAAAAGTTGGTTGGCGGTGTGCACCATAACTCACAACAGAATCATCTGAAACAAAAAAATCAAAATGCATTTGTTAAAGGAGATGCTTCTCGAGGTAATGACGGGAGGATTTTTTTTTTCGATTTTTCGATTTTTCGTCGCACTTGGGAGCCAAAAACCCGATTTTCACTAAAAAAAATCGGCTAATTTGTTGTTGAAAAATTAGTAATTATTAAAAAAAACAAAAAAGCTCTCGACAATACCTGGTGAATTATGTGAAGAAGTACTGTGCAACATTTCAAAGCGATTGGTTCAGTAGATTTTGAGTTATCGTGCACACGGACTTCAAATATGACAAGTCTCAGAAAAACGGTTTGAAAAACGCAGAAGAGTTTGGTCGCTTAGCGCTCATTGCACATAAGTTTGAGAACATTTCTCGATTGCATAAAAATCTGAGAAAATTCATGCATATTAAAGGTACTCAAAAGATTAATTTTGCATAATAATAATTCCAAACTGTTATTAACAAAATGATGAAAAAAAAAATTACTCAACAAATATCCCCGCAACCCAATTTTTTTTCGTGATTCGTTCATTTTTCTGAATACGTATGATTTTTTTCAGATTTTTCAATTATCTTTGAATTTTTAGAAATTCAAAATAAAACTCGATAATTTTCTTATACTCACTCAAAGTCGTCGATGCCAGGTCCGTAGAGCAAAAGGCTTCCATCAAGATGATCGCGAGCATCTTTTTGCGTTTGTCTACGCAAAACTCTTTCTTCTTTACTGTCGTGCGCCGCTTGCTCAGGTATAAAACCCGGCATGGAGCAATAGACGCTCAAATACTCATAACTTCGTCAATTTTACTCCGATCGACTTGAAATTTGAACACAATATTCTTGATATATTATTCATTCATTGAAAAAAAAATTTTTAATGAAAAAAAAATTTTAATACTTTACCCCGCCCTTAAATTAAATGCACGCTTGCATTCTGATTCTCATCGATCGTATTGTCTCCTCAAGCACGTTGGTCTGTATTAAGGAACAGTCTTTAATTGAGGTTTCAATAGTTGAATACCAACGAAGAACATCACTTGAGTGTTCACCTTCGATTTCGTTGAAACTCATATACGTGATGAAGCATTAAAAACTATTAGACATGTATTTTGTTATATCGGCAGAAAAACGGTTTTAACCCTCACCTGCTGCTGTGCGGTTCGAAACACTACACCCACTTTTTTCTTATGCGAAAATGTATCAATGTTTATTCTATACAAGTGTAGCTAGTAAGGGTCAATTTTGATTTTTGGCTGAATAACCTCCACTTTTAAAGTAAACTAAAAATAATAGTTTATTTTTTATAGCAAGTTTTGTCGCTGGGGTGTAAATTAACCCCAGCGTGGCAAGTACGTGATTCTACAGAAGTATGACAAGTAAGGATTAAGGAAAGAAACCACCCCTCAAATAAAGGCGAGTCGCGGTTTAATTTCATTTTTTCCCAATACTTCTATAGTGGATTTTGCATCGTTTTGCATTGACAGAATTTTGGTTTTCGTTTCATTCCGATCGGTGGACTGTTTGTTAGTAAAATTGCAAAATCACCCCTCGACACGCCTTTCTTTGAGAGGTGGCTTTTCACGTTGAATTAATTTTTTCACCGATAAACAAAAATACGTATCTAATAGTTTTCAATGCTTAATCATAAATACGAGTTCCAAAGAATGGAAGGCAGACACAAGTGATGTTCCTTATAAGCAAAATCCAGGTAAGACGTACGGCTTTGTTCGCATTATTCGCCACTAAGAATCTTATCAACTTGCTCTGGAAAGCAATCACAAATGTGTGATTTCTGTAGCTGAAAAGTCTTCCACGGCGGAGTTTCCTAAAAACTAGGTAACCGACTTTGAAAAATTGAAATTTCTTTTTCATCGATTTTTTGTACTAAATCGTAATCAATAATCTTTAAATTTGCTGTGTGAGCTAATTTTTAGTTCCTTGATAACATTTTGCAAAAATAGTGGTTCCTTTTTATATGCAGGTGGCCTTGAAATCTCCGGGCTGCCTCCACCCGCATGACCCTCATAGTCGCCTCTCGATAACAACCGTCGAACTATGCAACTTTTATGCAAAAATTTTTCTCCTAAGTCTGATAGGTTAGAAAATATTTCTATCACATAATTTAATAACCGGAAAATTAACGAAGAATCCGATCAACCCCGAAAATCAGTTTTCGCATTAAAAAAATACGAAAAATAAATATTACTTATCACTTTCGTTTACAATTCATAAGAAAATACTCACCTCTCTTCCTTCATGACCAAGAGTCCACATCCGCAAGAGTCTCTTTTTCAATACGAAAAAGACGATAGGGTAAAACGAGCACGATAACGTTTCTTACGTTTATAGAAAATAGACCAGCAATTTCAATCGAACGGCGGGTCCGAGCTTTCTATGCCATATATACGTATTCGTATGAAGAGGACGAGAGGGGGGAGGGTAATTCTATTAGGTAGCATAGAGAGGCATGCCGCGCAAAGCGTCGTAAAGGGTTGAGAGAACGAGAGTATAGAACGTTGTGGACAGAAGAGTAGGAGAGAGAGAGAGAGAGAGAGAGAGAGAGAGAGATCATACTTCGAAGCTTCCCTCGATGGAAGGGGGTGTACTACCCCCTGGAGCACCCTCACGCTAACTGGCTGCGAGTCTGTCCTACCCCCTTTACGATTTCTACTTAATTTATGTATCATCCGAGAGTTAAGTAATTTCCACCGTCGAGCTTTAACCTCTTTCCCCCTCATACCTCACTGTATGCCGATATACACATATACATCGAGACCCCCTCGAATTTTCCACGTTGCATTTATAATACACATATATACCACCATAGAGACAAACTTTTCTTCATTCTCATCGTTTAAACTTTGCCCGTTATCTTCTCACGTTGGCTCGCCCATTATATTTTAAGGCTTCAGGCTATCGAGCGTGTAACTCAACGTTCCTACGTTCCGGCTAATTGGGCCTAATTACATCATCGCCTACTGGACGAAAGAGGTTCAAATTTTGAAAATCGACATCTCGAAGTCCTACCTTGGGAACTGCATCGTTTTGTCCCTAGCCGCTTGAAATTGAAGTACCGAGAGATTTGTATACGAAAAAATGAATACATAAATAAATAAACATTGTCGAGGCGAGGGCGAGGGGGAGGGCAAGATAAAGCAAACTTTTGTCTGAGATGCAATAAATTACGAATTAATCCCTAACTACGAAATTCTCGGCTAATTACGACGGCACTGTCTTAATTATATATGGAGGATATAGATATACGTCGTAAATATTAACAAAGTATTTTATGAAGTTTACTTCTGGCGATAGCAACGAAAAGTCGAGATGGAAAACTCACTCTTATAAATATATGTATAGACAGTCGTTTCCATCTTTCTTCTCGTCTCCCTCTCTCCCTCTCTCTCTTGGTTCTTTCCCACTGCTGGCTAACTAATTAAAAGGTGGCACGAACTTTCCTGGGGCGAGTCAGAGAAAACGAGTTTAAATCTGTTTCAAGCCGGGGCTTTCGAGTACTCTGCGTTACAAATATATATATCGTTACGAGAGAATAAAGAGGGGGGGGGGGTGGAGAGAGGAGTAGTACTAGTGGCAAAGCAGTGTCTTAGTGACTCCCTTGTGGACCGTTCCCATCGTGTCCCCAAAGCTCGAGACCGCGTTCACCCCTCTCTTCTCACTCGTTCTCTCTCGGTATGTACATGTATATTTATAGTGGAGCAGAAAGCTCCACGGACCGCGGCGAACAGCACTTTATTACGAGTCTAATCTGTCTCTTGCCCAGCGCGACTGGGGCATTCGCGTATTTAACCCGATCCTCCTCTAAATCTGCCTCTCTCTGTCGCCCCCCCCCCCTCTCTCTCTTTCTCTCTCGCCATCCTGTCACCCCACTATATGTAATTGCGAGGGAGCAGTTTCCTCGCTTGATTTTTAGTCTCTTGTTTCTTCTTTTGTCTCGAAACATCGAATCGATCAATTCTTTAATTAGAAATATAAATCAAAGGAGACGAGCACCATCGTGATTGTGCAGCAATGGAAAAGTACTAATTACGATTAAAAAGAACGCCATACTAATATCGATAATAATTAAGAGAATCATAATATATGACCTAGTGTGGTATAATATAATATAAAATAATATAATCTAATATAATATAACATAATGTAATATAATATAATATAATGTAATATAATATGATATAATGAAATATAATATAATGCGATATAAAATTATACAATATAATACAATGCAATGCAATACAATAAAATCTAGCAATTCCAACCACCTTAAAAATTGTGCAACCAAAAGAGCTCTGAAATTTGGATGCAATCATCTATAGGATTGTGACCAGAAAAAAATCACTATAAGTTCTATAGAAGTAAAATACGCTCATAATTTAAAACCAATGCTTATGTATCTAAATAATAAAAAAAAACTTTAGCCCCAAAAAGAAATGTACTCTCGGATCTGTCAACAGAGATTCGAGAGAAAAAGTTGCAGATATTCGTACACTCTCGTACATGCCACACACATTAATACCAAAAAGAACTAGTGCACGATTCACCAGCAATAGAATTGTGAAAAAAAACACAATGTCGCTCGATGACTTTTGTAGGAGTTGAAAGAGGTATGTCCATTGTGGATTGTGCAACAATAAATTGTCTTGATTCAGATGGAAAGCTGAATATACAATATAGTGTAAAAACACTGATTATATCAAGAATTATAATTTAAAGAATGTCATTATTATTATTATTAATAATAATATACATTATCGTTATCTTATGTCTACGAAACGCCATCAGAAAATTGCAAAATGTTGTTCGTCACTTCTCATCAATAGTTGAAATGTCAAACATCCTCCATGACGCTTTATATGGAAAGAAGCCTCATACTATATTTACAAACCATCCTATCCCTTCACGATCGTGTCTCTACTCTCCCCAAACTGAAAACAGCGATCCTGCATTCGCGCAAAAATGAGGGTCGATACGTTTATAAATATCGAACACCTGCGCCCTGTATGGACGAGAAAAAAAAACTGAATAAAGCGTCTCGGTTCATCAAACTCCAATGAGAATGGAAGACGTATGGTGTAGAAAAAAGGTACTGTATATCGAAGGGTCAAGCGCGAAAGAATTAGCGAGGACGAAGGAAGGATATCCTCGAGAGATGGTCGCTCTCTCGAAGAGCAAAGTGGAGCATGGTTGGGAGAGGAGGGGGACCATGTGGTGAACGGTCCCACCACAAGGGTGCAAAAGACTCCGAGAATCCGAAGGGCTCGAATCGCCCTATACACAGTCATATAATTGCGCCAATGCGCGTCAATGCCCAAAGGGAATTATCGTCGTAATATATTACCCAAAATTATAGAGAGGCGACGGTCGATAGTGAGGGCGAGCGGAGGACATCGCCACTCTCGCCAGATGGAGGACCACCTTAACTAGGTGGCGCCTTTTTTTTACCTCGTTGGGTCCACTATTTGCCCTTCTGCTCGATCGTTCTGGTCGGTTGGTCGATTTTCTACGGTAGCTTCACGCACACGCGGGACCCATCAACGCCCCTCAGTGTCAGAGGGGCGGAAGTCGGAGAATCCACTATAGGAAGTCCGAGGGTAAAGGAGACGAAGGCATCGAACAGGAAACGATAAAATATACATCGTACGGACCTTAACAGGTAGAACGTTCGAACTATGGAGATACTACTGATGGGCCTATCAGCCATGTCGAAGTATTTCAGTACTCTCATAACTGTAGTCTAGTCACCCGCTCATGCTGCAACTTGAGGGGGAGATCCCTTTTGACAGCTGGCAATAATCAAAATTTCGTAATTTTTTTGCGTCGGTATTATTTATTCCAGATCGTAAAAATTTTATGTACATATTATTACACTTTTTAATTTTGCGAGAATCTTTTTTTGGATATTTAAAAGCTCTACGACATTTGGTTCAGAGACGACCCCCGGAGTTGTTCCACGACGTACGATCTACCGCTTGTTGCATTGACCTGAAATAATGCAGCCGAGAAGTTTTTATTTTCTAAAACCCATAGGTTCTATGTGAACCTAAGAAATCCGAAGACAATTGGAAATTTAAAAAATGGTACGGATTTGAAAAAAATGTATTTTTCATGAAGCTTTTTACTGTAGTATTCATTAATTAAAAAGACCTTTTTATTCTTTTTATTTTTACGAAACTTTAGGTTCACATAGACGATAATTATGTTACCAAAAGGTCTGTTACATTTGAAAATGATGAGTCAGATAGTTGTTGAGTTATCTTTTACGAGGTTCACAAGAAAGTGGTATCAAGAAAACGGGTTTGAAGTCCAAATTATAAATATAGTTTCATCTGCCGATCAAGGGAGGAAATACCTTTAGGCGAGGAAAAAATGGCTGATTTTCATTCTTTTTCCTAAAGGAACGATTTTTTCAAAGTTCCTGAGACTTAAGGCATGTTTTATTACTACTTTTAGCTGTTACATGGTATTTTTTAAATTGATCTTTAAAAATGGTAGGGGCTCGGTCTTCTAAGCGGGTTGCGGCGGATGTTGTCTGACAGCGTGACACGTAGCGTCGACGGAATAAATCCGAAAATATCTAACGGAGATTTTTCTTTCATCAACACTCATACACAGGATATGAACCAAGAAAAAGTGAGAAATGTTGAAAATCGATTAAATCGTACAGTTCGAAACAAAAGGATCGAATTTTCCGAGAAAAATGATACTTTTTGCGATAAAAAAACACTTTTTGTTTATTTTCGAAAACATTTAGGGTTTTGTGTCAGACAGTAAGGCTAGAAAGATTTAAGCCAAATTTCATCAGAATTCATCAATGAGTTTTCTAGCTATACACGACGCCAGTTTTGAAAATCCAGTTGACAAGACCGTGCTAAACCTCCGCCATTTTCAAAGATTAATAAAAAAACCATGTCACAGCCAAAAGTAGTAATAAAACATATCTTAAGTCTCAAAAATGGTAAAGCAATCGTTTTTTCTTTTAAAAAAACCTGAAAACACCCACATTTCCCCCTTGCCTAAAGGTATCTCCCCCTTAATCTGCAATTCTGGGGTCACAAAGCAGTCCCTCAGCTTCTTCATGAAGTTTGTTGTCAGCCATAAGCTCTACTTTACGTAATAAAGGGATCCCCCCTTAAGGTGACGTGTTGAGCAGCTTCCATTCGTCTCTATCAGATTGTCAAGGTAAACCGGCTTGACCAACAACCAACGTGCTCAGCCAAATGTCAGAAGCCGAGAAAATCCCGAGGTATCGGCACGGGTTTTCCACAGTTTCCCTGTGCCATACTGTGCTAATGCGATACGGTAGTGCATTGGTAAACGAGTAGCCGTTGGCGACTCTCGGGGGAAATTTCTTAGCAACCGGGAATTGAGCAGTGACTAGTAGGGGATAAAAGTAAAAGGGGTTGGATCACAAAACTCCGGAAGGGCAGGGGAAATAAAAAATAAGTTAACACTGGATGATGAACAGAAATTAATATAAAAATGAATAGATATATCGAGCAAATTATACTACAAATGAGTAAAAAACAAATGTAATAACTAAAGAATTTAAAAAAATACAACGTCTGAGTAAGTAACTGGAATAACTGACTAAAGCAATATATTTTTTAAAAGAACTCACAAATTCTAATAAATAAATACAATAATAAATTAACTAAGGAAGATAAATAAATGAATAACTAAATAACTGCTGTAAAAATAGATACTTAAAGTAACGAGCAATTTATAAAAAGTAAATACAATGACTGACTAAATAAATACGTAGTATAAAAATAAACGAAAAAAATAATAGGCAATTCATTTTTATAGTATTCCCATTATCACCTTTTTCATCGTTTTATCTTCACCATTTAACTCCATATCTAAAAAGTAACTACGATAAGTAATCAAATAAGTAACTAATTAAATAACTACTGTATAAGTAGATACTGAAAACGAAGAAATTCTAAGAAACAAATACAATAAGTTACTCCATTACTACTATAAAACCAAATACAAAAAAGAACTAACAATTAATTTTTTTCGTATTCTTATTATCTTCTTTTTCAATCGTTTTATCTTCATCGTATAAAAAACTAAATAATAAATATTTGAAAAACTAAAAAAACTAGGTTTCCTAGTATTCAACATTCATCATAGAGTATCTATTTTTTTCGTCCCCGCTCTTCCAGTTTTCGGTTAAAGACCTTCAACTTCAAAGACTTCAAATATTTCCCGTCGTCATTTTCTAGCATCGCTCTACATTGAATATCGAAAAAAATGACTTGTTTTTTACGAATTTCTCAATAATGAGTCCTCGAATGTGCGAGAGTAAAATCCGCAAATGGTGGAAAGTGTTTCGACGGAGGCCGATCTACCCTAGATCGTTTGTAACACGTACGCCGGCTCGAGCCCGAGGGCGGGACCGCTAACTTCGTTAATGTATAATCCCGCTGTGGCTCCCCGGGGTTACGTTCCCGCTGTGATATAAAATCAGTAAGCTTTAGTAAATTTCGTTTAAACAATCCAGTAAACAATTTTCCGGGGCTGTGCACCGGCAAAGTAACGGCACCCCAGGTGTATACGAACCACCCCTGGCCACAGGCGATATACATATATTTATGGCGCAGCCTCTCTAGTGGCAGAGTCGACCGAATCTCTCTCTCTCTCTCTCCCCCTCCCCTCCGCCCTCCCTCTCTCTCTCACTCTCTGTGTAGTTTTCCGAGACTTGGTACAGTTGCCCCTTGCGGCGTTCCGAACCCGTACCCTCGGAATTTCCACCTAGATAATATAATAGAAGATGCTAAGTTTTATATCTCAGGAACGGGATAATTGAACCGTGACGCCGTAAATTCCATGCTGACGGTCTCGTATCTTTCGTACGGAAATAACATATCGAAACAATTTTCTTTTAATTCTTGGTCGAATGGAAAAAATCTTGAACTTTGCGTTAAACCGGAAACGATGAGAAAAAACGTTTGGTTGAATAGAATAATTTTTTTTACTCCTATTAGATATTCAATTAAGGCGGGACATTTGAGTGACAGACGAAAAAAGTCCATTTTTTCGCGTTTTCTCGAAGTATACGTATTGAAGAAAATGTGAAAAAATGTTGAAGTCAAAATTTGGAAAATTGTACAAGTTACAGACAATTTAGTGAGAGCAGGCAGCGCAACGATTTACGTATATGAAAATTTTCAATCTCGTTTTTGTCGATACGACTTTTCTCGCCGGAGTTATAACTCTGGCTATAATCGTCGGATTTTCGATTTTCAAAATCAAAATTTTCGTTAGTGCAATTGCTATCGTTTTTATGTAGCCGTTTTTTTTAATTTAGTAGTTTTCAAGCCAACATTAAAATTTCGCTAACATTACACGTTTTTACACGTGAGTTGGTGATTTTTTTTTCGAGCGATTTTTTTTCGGACCAACCATTGGTAAGTTATCGATCTGGCCGTTGGGCCACATTTTTTATGGCCCTATTCAGAGGCTCTATCATACGTCAATAAGGTTGTTAATTTTTTATTAAAAGAAATAAGAGTTTACACAAAATAAGTGCAATGTATGCTGAAAAATATACCTTGTTTCCACATCCTAAACAAATAATCTAGTAGACAAGAAAAGTTAGATAAAACGACATTTTTCCGTCCCATCACAGTGGTGTCGTCCCGTAAATAATATATCTGATACGACTAAGTGTGTCTATTGATTAGAAATAAATGACGAAAAACCGTTTATATTATTTATTTCATAAACGTTTGTTCAAGGTGAACAATTTTGTATGCCTGCGATGGAATGATTTAATCAACAAATACCCAATTTTGTTTAAAAAAACAATACTGCTGCGGATATAAAAATGTATGTTCACCTCCAATATTATTTTATTCGCGTCTGATAACTTTAGTAATTCTGATGAATTAATATTTTCTTAGTCTCATCGATATTTTGGCACTTATTCATTTTCATTCAATATTTTTCCGAGCCCTACTAATGTGGGGCTCACTCTTACCCATATATTAATATTGGTAAGAGTGAACAAAACTATAATTTGTTCAAAGAAAAAATACGACCACCTGTACCGCGTTAAGTTGATGGAAATAAAATTTCGAATATACTCATCGTTTGGAAGTGAAAATATCGCAGATGAAAAATAAATAAATATTGTTAGGATTACAGAGTCAGAGCCCCGTTAATTTTTGTTTCATATAAAATTGATTTTAACCAGCCACAATCGATAATGATCGTTTATTGGTCGCAAATGTTTTTTTCGCAATATAGTTTATTAATCTTCTCCTTTTTTTATCGTTTTCCCACGTCCGTCTTCGATCGCCTCTTTCCAAAAAATTGTTTTTTCCTCGGCCCCTTAAAAATAATGCAAAAAAACTTTTTCTCAGCGCCCAAGGCACTCTCAGGCTTGCCTCTTGTTCCTTCTTCGCTTTTTCTTTCTTCATTTCCTTCTTCCTCCGTCATTTATTTCTCCTTTTATTTTATACTTTACATCCCACAAACATCCCCATTTTTTCACCCCGCTCTCACAACTATAAAGATACATAAATTCTATAAAAAAAATGTGAACAAAAAAGCTTCGACTCCTATCTGTCCTTTCGACGATATGAAATTCCAATAAATATCGCTCGTTCGTGATTCGAGGACAGGAGAAATTCGACAACCGGAAGTCCGTCGGCTTGATGCATTTCGGGTACGATAAATAATGCTCGGATATAAATAACGAATAGGCGATTGTTGTAAATCACGATTATCGAGGCGCCCGCACCGCGTCAATTTGTGCGAACGAAAATCCGTATAAGCTTCGCGTAGGCGGTAGTCCGCACACACAGAAGCACACACAGGTGCGTCATTTTTAATTGTCCGTGTTTTTTGAGTCTCTCGCGTTTGACATGTTTTCATACGAGATTTATGCGCAGCTTCGTGTATCTGCATCGATCCGCCGCATTGCCCACAAATCGTCATTTACGAATCATCCCAATGTTTTCCTCTCGCGTCGAAGAAATTCGAGCGAACGATGATCGACGCGTGCATATTGCCGCGAAAAAATTGCCAAAAGGAAAAAAACAAAAAAAAATATCAAAAAACGTAAGACGCAATAAAATCGCGTTATCTGGCACCGCGAGATAAGAGAGGAGAGTAATTAAAATGTTTCTTTTCGCCTCTTGATTGCCGCAATGGAGTCGACGAGAGCAACACAGAGGGAGAAAGAGAGAGAGAGAGAGCGGTTGACTGTTTTATTTTTAATCGTTAAACTTTAGCCTCTGACAGAACGGGCAACAACGATTGATAGAATAAACAAAATTATCCATGTTCCCGATAACATCGCTACTTGTATGCCAATTACAAATAGTATTTTGTTTTGACTGCATCGTGAAGTTACGAAATCGAAATATTCATTTCTTCTCGTGCCCCAAAAATGCGTAAAAATATCGTTTCGAAGTTCTTGTCAAACGAGAACGAATGTACTTTGATGGATTAATTTGAGGAATGGTCAAATTGAAGGCAATCTGGAATATCGAGTCGGAGCTATTGTCAATTTGGTGCTATGTGACACTCGATCTCTATCGCGCAGAGATATGATTTGTTCGAATTGACTCGCGATGCGATTGAATATTATATTAATTTTTTAGTTAATTAAACATCAATGCGTTATTTTTTTTATTAATTCAAAATTAGTGTGTTCATTTTCCTTTTATTAATCCAAAATGAATGATTCAAGAAAATTGAATTTAAATTTAAAGAAAGCAATTGAAAAAATTGTGTTATAGCTAATGTCAATTTAGTACTATGTGACATTTAATCTTTGCCGCGAAGGGAAAAATTAATTGTTTGAAATAATTCACGGCTTGTTGTACGAATTTTTCATTGGAGCTTTATTACTTATTGTTAGGTATTTTCATTTGCATCCATTAAAATATTTCTTACTCTTAAAACAAATGTTATATTTTTGCGTACCTATCGTCACGAATAAACTTGCCATTGCGTAACTTCCAATAAACCGTTTATTGGAGTCGCATGAGATTCAAATGAGATGAATCTAATTCGAATCTTAGTTAGAAATTAATCTTAACCTTCATCTTCATTAAAAATCGAGTTAAAACTCGATTTTTAATATTCGAAAAAAGAGCTCTCTGTGTTTTACACCTCAAGACTTAACCTTCGAAGTAATTTTGCAAAAAACGAGATCCGCCATTTCATGGTGAGAAGGTTCGAGATGTTGGTGTCCAAACACCAAAAGCCAAAATATTTGATTGATGGAATGAAAAGTTTATGAGACGAAAAAAAATTCAGAGTCAAAAATACATGTTAAAATGAATTCATTAACATGTATATTAAAATACATGAGTAAAAATACATGTTTCTATCGGAAGCAGTATCCTTTTTTGTACAAATACAATATTTGTTCAAGTTATATAAATAATATAATCGCAGTGAATAAAAAAATATATTTAAGGTAAATAAAATATTATCAGAGTGCCAGAAGGAGAATAAAATATTATCAGATGAGATAAAATATTTGTTCAAGTTAAATAAATACATCTACTGCAGCGAATAAAAATAAATATCCATTGAAATAGTACGTTATCAAAGTATTAAAACGACAATAAAATGTTACTAGACGAAATAAAACATTTGTTTCAATTAAATAAACAATACGAAGGCAACGAAAAAAAATATCTAATAGAATAAAACGGTACCAAATTAAAATGTACAGTTTTTCGTACAGGCAATTATAATCAACCGAAACCTTAGATTGGAGTAGAGAAAAGGTGTGCGAGATGATCTCCCTAAGGGAGAATGCTCGTAATTTCAAAGATATTCAACATAAATTAGATCTGAAAGCGTTTACTACTGGCATATTTATCTATCTTACGATTGGCATATTCAAGATGTTCAATTTATTAGGGTTTCTATAAAGATATTTCCTTTTTATAAATCTTACATAAGGATCATCTTGGAAATAGGGGCAAGATGATCCGGGGGATCATCTTGCCCCTATTTTGGGATTTTTTTTTATTTTGTAGAAATTCGGTAAATCTGAATGAAAATTTGCTCGATTTGACAACACCTTTATACATATATATTAATCATACGTATACAGCATAAACTGAACTTACAAGTTACATTACTTTTATATTATAAGTTTTATCTCGCCCAACTAGAATTAACCTAAACCAGTCTTCTACAGCCAGTCTTAAATAACTTAGGTATATCAATTATTATTTGTGAGATCAATTATACATTAGTAGTGTAATTTGAAAATAAATAGACAATTCATTTAATTAAAAAAAAAGTATAGATACGTTATTTGTGTACAATATGATCCCTAAGGATCATCTTGTATGTTCACCTGGAAAGCAATCATCTTGTCCCAAACTCCACGTTTTCATTCATAGCTCGGTAACATAACCTATAAGTATTCCACTGTTACCAGGCTAACCAAAACCCCAAATTGAGCATATTATAAAGCCATAAACACAACAATGATTGCAGCTGGCAGTATACAATAAAAGTTACCTAAGCTTAACCTTGTCTTAACTAAGTTGTCTTAACTAACTTAACCTTAACTAAGTCAACCTTGCCTCAGATCAACAGCTCACATTTTTCATTTTTTTCCGTCACAGCAAGTGCATCCCTTACACCGCCATCATGAATTGCCTAACGCGGGGGCCAGGGGGGCTATGTTTTACCAAATAATACCACTAGATAGCGTTAATAATTTCGTCACTCTTGAAAACGAACCTCTTTGTTATCGGATCATCTCGTGCACCTTTCCCCTAACCACTAAATTACATCGAATGTCAAAACCCTACTAGACCCAGGCACAACCAAACTTCTCATTTGCTCCGTCCAAACCATTTCTCCCACTGCCTACACCGAAACATTACACGAGCGTGGTACACGAACAAAACTCCAAATACGTTCATACTTCGCGCTGATAATTCGTGAAAATCGTGAAAAATGTCTCCATACGGTTGCGCTGGTCCAGTCTGAAACGAGGCATTGAAAAATCCTCGTAAATTTGGGTTACCGTGTATGGCCCAGCAATAAACAGCAGGTCCGATTTAGCCGAAGGGTCGGGACCTTTGATCGCAGGACACAATCGTATGCGGCAATAAAGGCCGTGCAATGAAAATTCTTCAAATTTTACGCTCGATTATGCTCATCCGCGCGCACTCGAGTCTCCGCTCCTTACAGGGCAACGCGAGGTGCGACATTTGGCGCATTAAAATCATAATGTCCCACCGCGTTATCTCATCTCGAGTTAGTCCGAGCGTGAAATATAAATATACATACATATATATATATTTACACACACACACACCCACACATATATATATATATATTGTATTGTATATATGCGAAAGGCATCTCTCGTTTCTGCGCGCTCGTCATCGGATTCGTCACGATCTTCATCGAGTCGATCTGCGGTGGGTTCTCGGGCTGCGCACCCCTTCTGCGGGTGTACAGATTTCGGCGAGTACAATTTTGACTATCTGTATGAACGAATCTTGGCTGATGAGGGCTCTGTGTTATAGGAAAAGAGGAGAGAAAAGAAAGCTCGAGGAAAAACGTCATCGAGTGTACAGGATGATTCACAACTAGTAGGATTCCCCTGCTGAGCGGTGTCACTACGAGGAAAACGCTTTTTAAAGGGCTACCTAGAGGCCTAAAAATGGCAAAATTCGGAATATATTTCTCACAAACGGTTGGTGAAAAATGCATTGCATTTTTTTAAAACACAAAGCTGCATATATTGAGAGCCTGTAAAAAGTCATCAAAAAATACAGAAAAACAACAAAAACATGACAGCTGGAAGGCGATGAACTTTTTTTTCGCGACATTTGGCGGTGGACACTCCCTAGTTTAAACGGTTTTTTCACAATCCAAAAACGAAATGGGGTATTCAAGTTAAGCTACATATATAAAAGGCAACGTCCTGACTGACTGATTGACTGACTAATTGACAGATACATCATCGCCCAGCCTAAATCGCTAAAGGTAGAAACGTGAAATTTGGAGAGGATGTTGATTTTATATTTGAGGCATCGTTTAAAAAGGGTTTTCTCGAAATTCAACCCCTAAGGGGGAAAAAGTGGGTGGCAACGTTTGTATGGGAAATCATAATTTTATGGCCCAATTTACTTGAGAGATGGTGTTATTGCGCTGTGACACAATTAACGAAACACATATTTCGGCGGTTTTCAAAATTCAACCCTTCAGGGTTGCCACCCTCAAAAGGGATGGCAAAGTTGAAACTTAGTATTAATGCTCTTCAACGCAATTAATAAAATGGGTATTTTAGCGTTTTTCGATATTCAACCCCTGAACGAAAGGGGTTGGCAATGTTTCTGCAAAATTAAAAAAAAACGGATCGAATTTACTTAAAACTTTCTATAACTGCTCCTATATGCAATTACTGAAATTTCAGCGTTTTTGGAAACTCAACCCTGAAGGGGGAAAGGGGCTAGCAAAGTTTGTATGGCAAACGAAATATCTGGTCAGATTTACGTGAAACTTAGTATCCATGCTCTTAAACAAAACTGTACATGTTCCGTAATGACGAACGAAACGAAATATCTGGTCAGATTTACTTGAAACTTAGTATCCATGCTCTTAAACAAAATTCTCCGTGTTCCGTAATGAAACATTTCAAGAGCACATTTCATTAAGGAGCATTTGACACACGTCTGCGCGAGCGAAGCTGCGGGCGGAAAGCTAGTAATAAATACGCGACCTTGACGATCGTCGATTGTGAAAGTATTTTTTTTCTCAGCAACTCGGCGACGAATTCTCGCCAAATGGTCGTTTTTATGTAACTATTGAAAAATGAAAATCGCTCTTAAAAAAGTGAGGCCGTCGACGACCTTTAAGTGGTTCTCGTCGTATTTCCTGTAAATTTGGAAACAATTCATCAAGTGGTTCTTGAGATATCATGTCCACCGACTTTGAAAATAGTGTTTTGAGAAAATCGCGCTTGAAGTTTGCAGTATGGTGCTGGTACCCTTCGCCAGGCCTATTAGGAGCTGTAGCTTAGTCGATATTAGGGATGTTTCAATGAATCATTCAGGGGATATAGCTAAAACGTGATATTATCGAATAAAAATATTCCTGAAAAATTCAATTTTTTTAGCCACCTAGGTAGATATAGCCCGTTAAATGTCGTGGAGCAAAATTGACCGAGATATTCACATCTCAGTAAACAATAACACGGTAGTTGCTGACGGGCGATTTTTCTTCCGCAAGTATCTATTAATAAAAGAAGATTATTGAATCATATTGTCGATTTTCTAAACGAGTCTCCGTGGCGACTACGATCGGTACAATCGTGTTTTTTTAATCAGCGATGAATTTTACATCGGATAGGGCCTTTGGTAGCCAATAACCGGAAAATTCTATTTTGCCCACCATCCGTCCGATTTTGCCGAACTTGCCATTTTTCAATCGGCCGGACCAATCTCAGCCGCTAATTAACCCTTTGTGATTCATAGCCCCCTTTCCGAAAAGGATTTTGGTTGACTTAGAAAATACCCCTAGACTCGTCCCAATATCTCATTTCTTTATACCCGAAAAAGTCATGCGAAAATCATGAAAATCGGCAACCAAAGGTAACTCTGGAAAATCGGCGTAATCCGGAGGGCCGACTTTGGGCCGATCCCCCGAATTGCCAAATCATCGTAGCTGGACTATTCAAAATCCATTCGAAAGCTAGATCAATTCCGCGTGAAATAAGCACAGGTAGAAAAAAAAGTTGCTAGATCGAAAAGGCCGTTTTAGAGGAGCCGCGCCGTAACGCAAAAACATGCATATTCGGCGGTCCGGATAGCCGGTACGGCGAATTGGCGAAACTTTGATTGGTCATTGCTCAGCTGCTAATTAACTAAATGGGGTTCGTAACCAGGGTTCGGAAACGAATTTTTCTAGACTTAGAGATTGCCGCCGGACTTATCCGGATATCTACATTTTTCTCTTTGAAAAAGGCCCGATAAGAAAAACACCCCAAAGGCGGGTACCACGGTTTCGTCGAAAATAGGGTTTTTCGAGAATATTTCTATGAAATATCAATTTTCAACGAGCACGACTGGGATTTTTTCAATCCCCTATCAACTTGACATCGGATATGTCCTTAAGAAGCCAATAATCAGAACTTTTTCTTTTGCCCACCTGCGCCAAACAGCCCAAAATTGCTATTCTTCGACTGGCCATTGTTCACCTTTTGAACGTTGAACGTGAATATCTTGGCCAATTTGTGTCGCACGATATTGAAAAAGAAAAAGCTTTTTGCTCACAATTACACACTCCATATGCAGGGGGAAGCTAAATAGTTGTGAATCATCCTGTACATGTATGTCTCTATGTGTGTATCCAAGGTGTGTGTGTGCACGAGTAGGAAAAGGAATACCGGACAGATGGTCCTCCGTTCCGAGTCCAGCGACAGGTTGGTCCACGGGACACACCGGCAGCATTTCGTGGTTCATTTGCGGTACCCAGGGGTCCCATTTATTATCGGAAGAGAGCAGGAGAATTTCGCAGGGCCGTTGCAAGCTAGATAGAGATGGGGAGAGGGACAGAGCCCTGCACCCTCGTCTAAGCATTTGCGATGTGCGTACATGCCTGAGAGAGCGAGAGAGAGGGAGAGAGAGAGAGAGAGAGAGAGAGAGAGAGAGAGAGAGAGAGAGAGAGAGAGAGAGAGAAAGAGAGAGAGAAAGAGGGAGGGAGAGAGAGAAATCTGAAGAGGGTGGAACACGACATCTAGGCTGTATATTACTCGAAACTCCGTGCTGTTGTACCATGCCCGGTGTACAGACACTTTGGGGTTGTTTACAAGGCCTCCCATAGTCTCTCGATTTAATTCAGTGATTATTTTTTAACGACTCTCATATCTCAGCCTGGAGAATACAGCGAGAGAAAGCGAGCGAGAGAGAGAGAGAGAGAGAGAGAGAGAGAGGCTAGCTCTTTTTTCACTACTCGGAATGAGAGACCCCTCTTTTTTTGGAATGCCAATTGAACCGAGCAAGTTCAATGCCTTTACTGCAAATTGTCATAAGCCAAAATCGGCTGAAAGATCAAGTGTTTCTATCTCGTGATGACGATAACTGCAGCATGTCGAGCCACCGCACTGACTAATTTCTTCTTTCCGAAAATTCACCAGAAACTCGGCAATAAAAGTGTCGAATGCTCGCGCTCTACGATAACGTTGAAGTTTGCATAGTGGGAACGCAACGTTTTTTTTTTGTGGATTTTTCATCTCTTTATTATTATGCTGATCCAGAGCCTTCTTTTTTACGAATCGGGGTCGTGAATCTCTAATAAGAATACGTAAAAACGTTTGAGTAATTTTTACAGCCGAAGAAAAATTTGAGCATTTGAGAAGGAGTACTTTTCGTTGCATTCCAGTGATGCAAACTTCAACATCATACTTTACATGCATTCCTCATTTAGCCACGATACGACTTTCCTCAATCAAGAGGCAAAAATAAGTACTATTTATTGGACTGTTGCAATGTATTGGAATGTCTTATATTGAGATATAAGATTCGATATCTACCTTCCCCATGTATATAAATATTTAAAACGTTTAACAAGTTACATACGTATGCCGAGTAATAGAAAATTGCCTTGTAAAAATGTCTGCTTGTTTTACTTCATGAAAAAAATGCTGGTTTACCTTGAAAATAGTTGTTGTTTGTTTTTATTCAATCAATGGTTTTATTATATTTTTTGCGTTGATGAATTGAATGAAAGCAATGACAAGACTTATGAAATAGCCAAATACAATGTACGTATTATGGAAGTGCACAAGAAACGTTGTACAAAACATTTCTAAGTTTTAGAAATAATCTTACCGAGTATGATTTATTTTTATTCAAGGAACGATGTTATTATGACATAAAATTTATATCACTTTTACAGAAAAATACAACGTATGAACCACAGAAGTACACTGGAAATGTTATGCATGTTTACGAAAAATATCTCGACGAAAGATTTCAACGTCGAAACCACCCAGTTCTTATGTTTGAAAAATGAACTTGCCTAGGCAGATGGTGGCGATTGGAGATGGTATTTTCAAAATCATGGCAATCTGCTCGTTCTAGAAAGTGCATTTTGGAAAAATGAATTTTGCATTATCGTATTCCGAAAAAGTAAAATAATTCTCGAAACTCTTCACATAACCCTTCGATACCCTCAATTTGTTATGTAAATGTAACTTGTCAGTTAATGATCCCGTGAAGCACAGATTGGATCACTGATGTATGCTTTAGACGTCCCAAACTTGAAATCTTATTTTATTTGAATAAGTAAAAACGTTACATGAAAATGCTTTACTTTATTACACGACTATACATATAAATTACGCATGAAAATTCTATATCTTTTCGAAGTTTTTCTTCTTAGCCATGCACGCCAAGACGTTGCACAGTGTAATCGTGTGTTTCATACGTTGTACTTTTCAATAATGCTAAAATCCATTTTTTGTCACAATAATGTTACATCCTAGCGAATGTGCAGGAGGAGTCTTCTCTCGGTTATTCGGAATATCCTCATTTGCCGTCATAACGTTATTAGATGTATAAATCTAAGAATAAGACGCATAATAGCATAAAAAAGAATGTGCGTACATTCCGCACACAGATTTGAACCACAGTAATATATGCACGATAGCAGCACCGTCAGCCATTGAATTTTCCCATGACCTTTGATTTCAGACGCTATGCAGAGCCTCACCGCAGTAAATCTTTAGAAGTATCGAGGATAGATTGTTTAAACATAACATAGACTAGACAGCTCCGACGAATTTATAATTCAGACTGAAAAATAAGACATCCGGTCTCGCGGCGTAGTCCGATATATAAACTTCTCGATATGAGAAGTCACCATAGCCATAAATTGACACAACCAAAACCATGCGCATGATTAGGTCTCAGATATCGAACTCTATATTCCATGCGCTTTTTCGCCGAAATACAGGACGAAGGACCCCTTCTCTTCATACTAATTCTCTTCATAATAATTGGAACCGATACTCTGGAATTAGGTCACGCGTGTGCCTAAAGAATCAATCACGACCAATCACGCCAATTATTCACGACCAATCGACCAATCCCTGAAGACCTAGGTGACCAAAACCACACTCTTCCTAAGGTTCCTTCTCCCACCAGTGCATTCCTCCTAATTTTCATATCAAGAAAAACTTCCTTCCTGAAGTCAGTCTCCCGTAAACTACCATCACATCAAGTTCTTCTTATCGAGTCGGAATCCCAGTCTCCCAACAATCTTCGGGTGGGGGTCAAAATGTCGAAAGACCAAATATAGAACGACAAAGATTTCGAAACGACATAGAATTACGAACTCCCAAAATAACAAAGGTTAAATTATTCGATATTTTATCCGTTGACCGATGACAAAATCGAATAACCATTAGACCAAAGGTCTAATGGTTATTCGATTCGATTATGGCTATTTATCCGAGAGCTCATTTATTCGAGAACATATATTCAGATAGTCTGCAGTTTGAGTCATACAAATACAGATTCGAACAACCTACAACATTTGTATCTTCGAAATAAAAAAAAGCGAGTATCCAATATTCGTAATACCGTCTATAGCAAAAAGCCATAGGTCGAGACTACGAACTTCAAATGTGTAGATCTCAGAAACGCAAATGATCGATGGTGCGAAATGGCGAATGCCTAAATGGCGAATTCCTAAAGGGCGAACATGGCATGGCTGCCCGACTCGACTGACCGCCAGCGCCATCTGCCAACTTCACTCTGAAGAACACGTAACGTACTTCTCGATCCATTGTTCCATTGTTGTTGTCCGGATCGTTCGCCTTTTTGACCCCTCGCCATTTTAACTGGTCGATTTGTTGGCCCTTCACTTTAATGAATTCGAAATTGTAAACTGTCATAATATTTACAATTCGACGATTTAACGTCTCGAATTGTTGGGTGTATATATAAGGCGAGTCGATACCATTTTATGTCGTTATTTTGTTAAATTTGATATGTGTTTCGCTATAAATCAACTTCGAGATTTTTGTATTCACAATTTCGATTAACTATTTTATAGGCTATCATAAGATTGATCTATCTATATTGGAACGTTCGTCATTACTGAATTCGGCATTTAGGTCCTTCTGAATATTGATCTTTCGAATTTCTGATCCCCACCCCAATCTTCATCAAGTTAAATCCCAGTCTTCCGGCAATCTTCTTCGAATCCAAAGCTCAGTCTCCTGACAATCGGCATCAAGTCTTTTTATCAAGTCTTAATTTTGATCCGTGTACTAGCAGTCTTATTGCAAGCATTTTCCTTCGAGTTTTTTTATATATACATGTATAGTAACTTCGATCCTCAGCTCGAGTAGAAAGGTCGAGAATCCGTGCCTCACTCCGTGCACTTGGACAGAGTCTCAAGTGCTTCTCGCCGTGCCCACATAAACGCATACATCTCCGCGCGACCAAAAATCTTGTGCAAGTGTTACGAACAACTTGACCAGCGAGCGTACCAGGGTTCCAGCGAGGACCCTTCGCCTTACGAGCGTCAACTGATATTTTTACGAGCGAGCGCACACGACTGTAAGAGCGAACGTGTATACTTACAACTACCAACACTAAGAAATGTAAGCGAACCACAGCATTCTGTTACTTTTCTGCATCATTCTTTCACTCTTCCGTTATTGTTAATTCACATCCAAATCCGACTATCCATGTGTAATAAAACGTCGGTTAAATTCATATGAGCTTGTCGAATTATTCCTTAATACCGAAATATCGCGTCAATTCCTTGATTTTATTCTTTCCCGCGCACTATTCTTTCCTGCGCACGATTTTTTAAATATAAATAAAACATCCTTAATGAGATAACTTTCAATGTTTGACAATTTATTGTACCTACGACATTGCTTGTACACCAACTCAATACCTACATTGTACTTAGTTATTTTATAAGTGATTTCGTTTTTTTGCCCTATCGATTGATGCAAACTATATAATAAAATCATTGTTTGAATCAAAACGAATTATTATTATTTTTGTGGTAAACCAAAAGTTTTATATAGTAGAACAGGGCACAAGGATTTCGGGAGGATTTTTATTACTAGGCCGACTTTTTAAACAATTCGAAAATTTTGAAAACAGAAAATTGTCAGACATTTATTTTGCTTTGAAATAGTTAAAAGTGGCAAAACGCAAAGAACACGAGACAAAAAATACGTGTAAAAGAAGCAGCCTACAAGTTATTAGGGAACTGTATTTTTGTGGCGCAGGAAAATATTTTAAATCGGAGTATTGCTTTATTCTTCTGTCCCGTGTTCGGGTGATTCATTAGTAGCGTACGTTCATGAGTTAAATTTCAAACGAAAACTGTTAATAGTTTTTCTTGTTCTCTCTCAAATTTACATATATGGGAGAGTCCGTTGGTTGCAGCCATTGGCGAATGAATTTCAAGTACTTGTAGACGTTCGCATAGATTACTCTCCCATCATAATCCGACGAGAAATCCAGGACTATGCCTATGAGCTTCCTATTGAGAACAAGCGGTGCACCTTCATCGCCCTGCAATAAAAATTGTATGAAGCAATGTATACAGATGTATGTACGCCGGTTCAGTAACTATTAGCGCCTTCAATATTTTCGAAGCTATGGGCATGGTAAGTAACCAGGCTACTCAACTTGGTTACTTACACTGGTCAATAAGTCGTCTGAGTCGTCCTCGCAAAACGCGTTAGGAAATTCGCACGGTGTAACCGAGACATCCAATCGGTTGATGGGCTTATCGGGAAATGGATGCAGGTCGTTCGTTATTGCTATCACGCTGGCCGTCAGCAACGCTGGGGAATTCGATCGTCCGGTATCCATTGGGTCGGAAGTTGGCATCGCTATTGGTGCAAGCTTTTCATACGATGGGATGGATTCTGATAGCTGCGACGTATTGGGATTAAATAAATCAAGGTTTTCGGACACCACGTTTAGGTTCACGTGACACCTTTCATTTAGAGAGTAGCAATGAAATTAAGACTCGAACCACAGGGTCAATGCAGGATTAAATGCTACACAATTTCAATGCGGGATTATCGATCACATACATATCGAACGAATTCTCCAATCAAAGTTGTAATGTGCAGAAAATGATTTTCGTTCACTTACGATTAAAACAGCTATGCTCATAGTTCGTGTCAATTTTCCAGTAACACTACGGGACAGTTTGACATCGGAAACCGCATAACCAGCAGAATGCATGTTTCGCAGATCGTCAACCACCACCACCTTTAGGCCGGAATGCAAGACGTTGTTCTGATCCACAGCGCAACGTCCCGTGGTAAGAACGCGATCACTGGATATCAACGTACCACTGCATATGCGCCAGCCTTTCTGGACTATCGCCACCAAATACGATGCGGGCTCGGTTGGTATCGGCTCTCCGTTTGCCAAACGTCTCATGCGGGCGGCGCTTGTCCCTACGACAATACATATCGGAACGACCCGGTGCTATTTATCAATAATTTATTGATACGTTGATATTTTCAAGCAGCCACATTTTGATCGGTTTCAAAGAAAATTCATCATTGGGGATATTGTTGGACCACATTGATAAAATACGAATCATGGATTTTTTAAATAATTGGAACGACGAAAGACGAATTATGGATTTTTCAAATAATTAGAGCGAACGTTTTATATTGTTTTTTTAACTCGGTAGATGATGGTTCTTGATTGCGTGTACCGACTCCCAAATTTCAATAAACCCTGATTTCCAACTTACAGAGCATAGTCAATTTTCTGTGGACGAAAATCTTTACGTCGTGTTTTTATTACAAAGGCAGCAAAGTGGAAGAAGAAATAGCTTTACAGTCGATTCACACGAACACAGAAACATTATTCTCTATTAGAGAAGAAAAATACTTTCGGAATGATCGTCTTTGAGATGACGAATTAAAAATATGCGGATTTGGTGAAAATTGGGATCTCTATAGGATGAGCATTCCAGTAAACAGACAGACACTTTCAATTGGCACTTGTATGGAAACATAAATGACAACTTGTTTAGCCGTACCAATGTATGTAATAACGAAAATAGTCACGTACACGAGTGCTAACGTTAAAGCGAAAATATATCTTACCCTAGAGAATATACCTTTTATGGTTACATACGCTGTTAGTACAGTCGTGCTGTTGCTGAAAACCCCCGTAATCGGACTAAATTAGAAAAAGACCACTTTTTGGAAAGGTAATTCTGTAGGTGCCGCGGGTGCTATATCCAAGTTCGCCGAAAAATCGGGCTGCAGGGTTTTTTTTGGGGATGAAGAGGTATGGGGGTGGATTGATGCCAAACTACAACCCGTCGTTCGGCGACATATTCAGAAAAATACGGGCTTTAGTTTTGTCCACAGCGCCAAAGTCGTGGAAGTTCATTTTGGTGGTAAAAAAATGCGGGAATATTTTGAAAAATCAGTTTCAATTGAGTAACTCTTTAGGAATAATTCATACACTCGTTATTCAAATAGGAACTTTGTAGATCTTGACAAGACACGTCGATCGAGTATTTAATCATCCCTCCCCGATAATATCTTCGCCCCAAAAAAAATTGTTGAAATACCAAAAAAAATTGTTTATCGAATAACTAAAAAACAATCGATTTTTCGCGTAAAGTTTAAACGTACGAAGTGTAGAAAATAATCGCCTCTATATTTTCGTTTCTACGGACCACCCTTGAATTTCGATTTTCCAACCCCTCTCGAGGGTTGAAAATTAAAAATAACATTCTGAGAAAACTATTGACCGCACGAATTCGCCGACGTGGAACAATTTGTTGCTTGAACCCTCAGCTACATTTTTGTCCACAGCACCAAACTCGTATCTCATTATTTTCAGTCAATAGTTTTCCCAGAATTTCATTAAAAATGTTCAACCCTCGAGAGGGATTGGAAAAAGCAAAATTCAAAGGTGGTCCATAGAAACGAAAATATAGAGAAGATTATTCTCTACATTTCGTACCCGCGAACCTTCCCCGAAAGAACAATTGTTGTTCAGTTATTCAATGAGCAATTTTTTTTGTTTCAACAACTTTTTTGGGAGTAAATATATTATCGGGAGGGATGATAAAATACTCGATCGACGTGTCATTTCGAGGACTACAACGTTCCCATTGGAAAAAAAATTGTATGAATTTTTCCTAAAGAGTTATCGAATTGAAATTGATTTTTCAAAATTTCACCCGACTTTTTCACCCCCAAAATGAACTTCCACGACTTCGGCGCTGTGGACAAAAATAAAGCCCGGATTTTTCTGAACATTTCGTCTCCCGGCGCCGACCTCGTGCGGGTATAGTTTGGCATTAATCGATCTCCATCCCCCTCTATCCCTTCAAACAAAAACCCTACACCCCGATTTTTAGGAAAACTTGGATTTGGCACCCGCGGCACCTACAAAATTATCTGTCAAAAAACTAGCCTCCTTCCAATTTTTTTCAATTCCGATATACAGCACGACTTTACAATAATGTCAACTCCGAGAAATGTGGACACAGTGATTGCTTGGCTCTATTATTTCAATATCCATTAATCTGTTACTGGAGCTCTAATCTGTTACTGAGACTCTTGCGATGGTTTTTCCAACCGCTGTCTGTGCAGAACATCCCCATGATTGGCCGCGAATACTTAAATCTTAAGGTGACGTAAATGATTCTGTGTGTACTCACCACCAATTGCGAGGACGGCGATTAACAGTATTATCTTCATGATAACGAACTTCCGTGAAACGAAATTGGATCAAGAGCGTGTAGCCAAAAGCTGAATCGTTCTAATGTCACATTTGGAAACGAGAAGAGATATGTAAACAATATTTCAAAAGTACAAAATACACGACAGGAACCAAAAAAACTATTTGTTTTCGCGAATCAACACAGTAACTGGCGTTGTTATATGCTTTTAATATTATCTTCATGACAATGCTACCCACGGCTTCTAACTGATATATACCTAATTTGACCTGTATTATTGACGCTGACGCGATTGAGGCTTGCACGCCACCGAGGTTGCAGGTTGCCGACACTGGTTGTACGAGTCGAATAGAGAAACGAATGACTGGGGGTAATACGTTGCCACGCTTTATATACCCCGAGTTATACAAGTGACGATGCATTGGCAAAGAATTTTTCCCCTTCTAGCCCGTAGTTGATTCAAGGAAGAACTATCGTCAATGCTATTGATAACGACGCCTACGTTTCTGTACACAAAGCAACTACAAATACCTCTCTGGCCGCGGGGCCATGGAAAATTTTGTAGCTGCTGTAGACCACGGAAGGTTTTGTAGTTGCAAGTTTTGCAAGTTCATTTTACTTGCATATGGATTATTTACCTTCTTAATAAATATATCAGATCAACGAAGGAAACATAACAAAGAAAATTTGGAAATAATTTAAATATTCCACATTTCCAAAACGTTTTCCTGTATCTGAAATGATTATCAAAAAGGTCCATGATCCATGTTCCAGTAAAATGAACTTGCAAAACCCACAGTGCAAATTACTGATACTGTGATGATAGTAGCCGTTTCCCATAAATCCAATCAATGTCCCGTGCAGAAACTGTGGAAGTTGACCTTCCGTAGCACAGTTACCTTAATCTTCCCTACCTTAGCTACCTTAGCAAGCCCTACTTTACTTTTATCACTTACTTTTAGCCCTGCCTTACCTTAATCTTCCCTACCTTAGTTACCTTAGCAAGCTACCTTAATCTTCCCTAGTGTCCCGTTTTTCTGATCAGCAAATAGTCCAACATCAGGCTTCGGCATCTAAATAAGTACGAGCAAGTGTAAGTGTAACACGAGCAAAGTCGATTCCAAAATGTACAAGGTTTTTGGGCATTTATTGATCTAAAAAAACCTAGAAACATTGGTTATTTTCGCAATATTTGCAAAGTGGGCTTGGCTTTTCCAAAACAGCAGAAAAAGTCATTTTTTTTCTATTTTTTCGAATCAATATTAAGCTTAGAAAAAAAAATATTTCTCTAAAATACCAAAAGGCACTTATAAAGGATTCATTAAAGTTTCCGAAACCCACCCTTTGCTCGCTGTACGATCATCACTGCATGAGGTGACTTTTCATTCAATCGGCAATATCTCAGCAACAAATGGTCGCACAGAGAGCAAAAAAAACGAAAGTGAAGCTAGAGGCCCCCACTCCATGACCCCAACGTTGGTTATGCCAGGAAACATTTTTTCGAGCCCATGGACGCTTGTAAAATTTTTTTTCAAATCGAAATTTTTTCTTCCCGCTATATCTTATGATAGCGCCGAGCGTGATGCTCAAAAAAAAATTTGTCCACAATTTTCTCAAACTAGAGATGTCAGACTTCAAAATGACTTCCCCCCGGTACGACAATTTTTCACGGAGTTACGGCTTTTCGAAAACCACTGAAATGTTTTATTTATTTTTCTACCTTTTTATTTTTTGGCTGAGTATATCTTTCGATTAAGGGGAGGTACTTGAGTCATCGGTGAGAAAAACAAGTAAACTACGGGAATTTTTATCTCAAAAATTAATGTTTCGATTGGATCCGGGCCTTTTAAAGTCCGGTTTTGTCCAAGTTTGGATACAATATTCTTCGATAGATTTTCTCGTTCGCCACCTAAGCGTTTTTCATTTGATTGAACCATTGATGTTTTATGCCACCAAAATCGTCGGAAATTGCGAACAAAAAACGAATGTTCAATTAAAACGGTCGCAATTCCGTCAAAAATGAAAATTTCAAAAAAAATTCTACCTGGAGAGCGAGAAAAACTATCGAAGAATATTTTATCCAAAGTTGGACAAAATCGGACAAGCCGTTTTCGAGATACATCTGGCACCGACTTTGAAAACTATGTTTCGAGATAATCGCATTTGAATCGCTACCAGTCAAAGAATTTATTTTAAAACATTTCTAAACATACCTCAATGTACATATTTTCCAATAAAAAAAATCCGGATCCAATCGAAACATTAGTTATTGAAATAAAAATTCCCGAAGTTTACCTGTTTTTCTCGGCGTTTACTCAAGTGCCTCCCCTTAAGTGCACATTAGAGATGAAAAGAACAGAGAATCGTCTGGCCTTGCTGGGGGAGACGAAGTCTAAGCGCAATAAATAAATTATATACGGAAAGTCGAGCACGTGCTTTGAAACAAAGTATGTCTCGAACAATGTAACCACGAATTCGTAATACGCCGAGTTATGCTTTAGAAAAAAACACAATAAGTATCGAGGCAATTTGTAGGCATCTGATAGCATTTGCGAACAGAGTCGAACTGACGCACTATACTTGGGTTTTCTAATACATGTTTCATACGTAAAGGGAAGCTACATGGCATAGACTATCCGTGGATACCGACTGTGTCTTGAGAGACAATAATTTATTATGCAATTTATTATGCATATACACTGCCGGCCAAAAGTATGGATACACCTAGAAAAATTTCGCGCCGCACTAAAAGTTTGATATCTCTGTGGAAAAAAAAGATATCCGGATTTCCAAGGCGGCATTTTAAAAGGGATAAATGAAGCTTCATTTTGCGTTTTGGAAAAAAATTTTTTGGTTTTTTTTAGACCCGGGCCGCTATTTAAAACATAGCCGTTTTTTGGCTGTTTAAAATCGGCTGCACGTCTTCAGGACATTTTTTTTTGCTTTTTTTTCAAAGAACCTTAAAAGATAGAGCAATAGCTATAGTTACCTTTTTTAGAAAGTTTCGTACGATTTTTTTTCACCGAGTTATCGCATTTTTTTCTCAAAAAGACAAGTTTGAAATGATGCTGCTGAAATGAGAAACTTTGGGGTTTAGAGAAAATTGCCAAAAGGAAAAAAGTTGCGTTACATCGTATTGAATCGAGCAGAATTTTTTCAAAATTTTTCATTAAAAATTTATTGCTTTAACATTGAATGAAAAAAAAATGTCAATTTTTTTTCTCACTTTTTAGCCGCACAAAACATCCACATTTTTTGCTGGTAATGACGATATTTTGATCGTTTGAGGACGTTGTCACTTCGGGTCGACCCGGACGATTGCGATTGAAATACGTCTCGGCCTTCTTAAATCTCCCGATGGTCGTCTGCACTCCTTTCAAAGACACGCGAGTTTGTCTGGCAATTTCTCTGTCCAACAATCCCTTATCGCGCCACGCGACAATAGCCCCTCTTTTATAGAGTGGAATTTCTTTTTTCCGTGCCATTTTGACCCGTTAAGAACAAAAAATTTGCGTAAAAACTTCTCGATTGTAAACCACACGTGTTCGCGTTCCAACTTTTCGCACAACTAACTGGCTTTGTCAGCGCGACACTCGTCACATTATTCCAAAGAATCAAAAATGTAAACAAAAACGACGAGCGAAAAAGAGAGCGAGAAAAAGAACACGAGAGAAATAGAATATCGACTCGCGAGAAATAATCTTTTTTACGCTCCACAAAGGTAAAATGTAAACAAAAACAAGAAGCTTTATTTTCGTTCCTTGTGTGTAGATGAGGTAAGAGGTAAGAGGTGGATGCTTTGTGCGGCTAAAAATTGAGAAGAAAACATTTTTTTTTTCATTCAATGTTAGAGCAAAAAGTTTTGAAAAAATTTTTTTTTTTAAATTCTGCTCGACTCAATACAATGTAACGCAACTTTTTTTCCTTTTGGCAATTTTCTCTAAACCTCAAAGTTTCTAACAAAGGAAATTATAGCTATTGCTCTACCTTTTAAGGTTCATTGAAAAAAAAATGTCCTGAAGACGTGCAGCCGATTTTAAACGCTCAAAAAAAGCCAAAAAACGGCCATATTCAAAATGACACCCCGGGTCTAAAAAAAATCAAAAAAATTTTTTCCACAACGCAAAATGAAGCTTTATTTGTCCCTTTCAAAATGCCGCCTTGGAAATCCGGATATCTTTTTTTTTTCACAGAGATATCAAACTTTTAGTGCGGCGCGAAATTTTTCTAGGTGTATCCATACTTTTGGCCGGCAGTGTATATACATACACACACATGTATAAAAAGCTCTACTGCGAACGAGATTGATGAATCTTTTACAAGAATGAAGCTCAAGATTCAGAAGAGGTTGTAGGCTGTAAAACATTCCGATACATCGTTGTTTATAAAAATACAAAAAATATGACATTAATAGCAATTATGTAATAATTGACCACAATTTAGTAATTAAAAATTACAAAAGTTCAATTTTTTAAATCAATTCACGAAAGTAGCTGTAACTTCTTTTTTTTCGGAATTGGAAACCCCGACCGCGCTCATTCTCTCTGTTTGCGTATTATCTTCAAATTGATAATTCATGTTATTTATTAATCGGCATTTTTTTAATGACCGGTGAATTTTTTAAGCTGGACACGTGTTCAGAAATTTGTTTTTTTTTCTTGCATTTTTATAAAAAAAACAATTGATCGAAATGTTATACAGCCTACAACCTAATCGGAATCATGAGCTTTATTCCTGTAAAAGATTCATCAAACTGGATCGGTGGTTTTCGCGTGAAAAGCGGCCGAACACTTTTTGCAGTATAGATTCTCATATATATATATAGAGAGATTGATCGATTGATTGATTGATTGATGATTGAGAGAGAGAGAGAGAGAGAGAGAGAGAGAGAGAGAGAGAGAGAGAGAGAGAGAGAGAGAGAGAGAGAGAGAGAGAGAGAGATTTGTAAAAAATGTCCAGGCATCGATAATATATTGCAATTTTGGTAAATTAGTACGTAATTGTTATTAATATCACAGTTGCATTAACAACGATATTTCTTACCGCTGGCGAAGCCGCAGGGACGTCTAGTAGAATATTATATTGCATTTGATCAATAGACGCTCTACGAAAAAGGCCTTACAACTGCGAATTAGTACGCAAATGGTCTGCTTTTCATTTTCACCGAAAGGCGAGGATGAAATATCCGAAAACAGCCGACGCGCCGAGAGACCGCGTAAGCACTCATCGGGACGCTACCCCCTCCACGCAGCCTTCGCAATACCTCTCATTGTGTCAGTCGATTCTCGTGCAAAGAGCGGCACTTTTAACAATTTTTTTAGACGTTTTTCCCTCATCCCTCTTGTCAAGCGATTTTTTACCGGTCATGTAATTAATCTTCTCGTACTGAAAAGAAGCCGGAACTAATACTATTACCTGAAAATTACTTAATTTTAATTAGTTATAATTGACTCTGGCAACGACTTTCCACGACGAGATCAATCTGGCAATTTATTTTGTACGTTTTTCAAACATCGATGAACAATATGTGACAATATTTAAGACTAATACCATTACCTGAAAATTAAACATTTTCCCCACCTCGTAACATCTGTCCTCCCCCGGGCAAGGCTTGCTAGACTCAACGTTTTGGAATAAGTGCCCCCAGGCAACCATAAGCCTCAATATGGTGACGAAAAAAATTACCTGACTTTTTAGGTCGCTAGCTCTCCGTCTAGCCCGTCTCCGATAACCGCCTTCTCGGACGAAACTCTAAAAGGCTTACTTCGTAATTTTCCTTTTTTTCGTATTAAAAATATCTTTCGATTAAGGGGTGAGATGCAGTGCAGAGTTTTCAAAAAATCAATTTTTTTAAACATGTTCTTGAAGTACGATATTTTGAAAATATTCCCTGAAACTTTCAAGTCAATCCGATAAATAGATTCCGGGATATCCCACAATTAGTGAAGGGGCGTCGGGTCCCCATGGCCGGTAGCCCTATTATATGGGCCAGAAATTGATGATTCGATAGAAGTAATTTTTTAGTTAGTATTTCTAAACATAAATCAAGTGTAAAAATGGAATACTCTTTCAGAACTTTTCAAAAATGTATTACTCAAAAACTATGAACTTTAGCCAAATTTTAAGAAGAATATTTTCGTTTTACAATTACCCAAAATGTTAAAGAAAAATTATTCATACCGAAAAACTGTATTTTTTTTTAAATTGTATTAACATTTGGTTATAAACAATTGAATGCTGGACTATTCGGCAAAAAATTGTGATATTCGGATTCAGCGGATCAAAATACATAAAAAAATGTTTAACTTCATCCATCGAGCTCAAAATTTTACGAACACATAATACCATATCTACATCGAAAAACTTTAAACGCGTTTTTGTCGCAAAAATGTTTTTCAAGTCGGTGACCACTATAATTCAAAAACCACTCGATAGATTTTGATGAAATTTGGTGTCCTTATTGATAGCATTAAAAACTAGTCCTTAATCGGAGAGTTTTCATTTTTGTTGAAGATTTTTATTTTTTTTTTAACAATAAACGAGCGATTTTTTAGTCGAAAATCGAAAGTTGTCTGTCGGAAGCCGCCATTTTGTTAATGAAAAAAAAAGCTTCGACAAAGGACTAGATTTATTATTACACTAATTACTTTTTTGTTTGGTTTTTTTATATCAGATGATCCAGTAAAATTTTATAATGGTCACCGCAAAGCACTACATGCCGAAGGGACCCCCTTGATGGCGGGATAAAGATGGCGATATTTTTATAAATAATCAATATTTTTCTTTGAAAATTTGTACAAGTCAAGTTGAAATATGACATAAAAAGTCTGTCTAACCACTTTTGTAAAACAACCTTAATGACTATTAAATGAAAATTATTGAAAATGCTCGTTTTTTCACGCCTCTGACTGCATCTCACCCCTTAAGTGCGCAGTAGAGATGAAAAGAAAAGAGGATCGTCTGACCTTGTTGGGGGAGACGAAGTCTAAGCGCAATCACTAAATTATATAACAAAGGCCAGCACGTGCTTTGAAACGAAGCATGTCTCGAACAATGAAACCACGGATTAGTAATACGACGAACTATGCTTTAGAAAAAAACACAATAAGTATTGAGGCAATTTATAAGCATTAGATAATATTTGCGAACAGAGTTTAGTTGAAGCACTACTTGGCTTCCCTAATACATATTTCGTACGTATAGGGAAGCTTATAGACTTTCCGTGAACACCAACTCTGACTGGAGAAACAATAATTTACATTGCAAGTCGATGATTATTTATACGATATTGTTAAAAAAAACAAATCAACTCGCAGGATAACAAAAAGAATATTTCTAACTCTGCAGGCTACACTTTTGATAACCGCGATGGATTTCTAAACAAAGGATCAAAATTGGATTTGTAATCCTTTTTGTCATCCCCATTGTCAGCCCCATCCTTTGTCTAAACAAAGGATGCTGTATCAAAATTACACATGATTTTTAGCCGTCCTACATGTTGGTAATTCAAAAAATGCTTGCGCACGCGGTCCCTAATGCCAAACTATGATGCCAGCCTATGATAAGGTATATTATCGTCTATAGTTATGTTACCTGAAATTTTCGTCAGTCGTTGCACGTGAGGCGAGGCTAATCGATATCTTTAAGGGCGGGGTAAAGTATTTACATTTATTTTTTTATTTTTTCAAATGAATGCATAATATATCGAGAATATTGTGTTAAAATTTCAAGTCGATCGGAGTAAAATTGACGAAGTTATGAGTATTTGAGCGTCTATTGCTCCATGCCGGGTTTTATACCTGGGCGGCAGCTGCGCGGCGCGCTATCGCGAGTTTTGCGTAGACAAACGCAAAAAGATGCTCTCGATCATCTTGATGGAAGCCTTTTGCTCTACGGACCTGGCATCGACGACTTTGAGTGAGTATAAGAAAATTATCGAGTTTTATTTTGAATTTCTAAAAATTCAAAGATAATTGAAAAATCTGAAAAAATTCATACGTAATCAGAAAAATAAACGAATCACGAAAAAAAATTGGTTTGCGGGGAAATTTGTTGACTAATTTTTTTTTTTCATCATTTTGTTAATAACATTATGGAATTATTATTATGCAAAATTAATCTTTTGAGTACCTTTAATATGCATGAATTTTCTCAGATTTTAATGCAATCGAGAAGTGTTCTCAAACTTATGTTCAATGAGCGCTAAGCGACCAAACTCTTCTGCGTTTTTCAAACCGTTTTTCTGAGACTTGTCATATTTGAAGTCCGTGTGCACGATAACTCAAAATCTACTGGACCAATCGCTTTGAAATTTTGCACACTACTTCTTCACATAATTCACCAGGTATTGTTGAGAGCTTTTTTGTTTTTTTTTTTAATAATTACTAATTTTTCAACAACAAATTAGCCGATTTTTTTTAGCGAAAATCGGGTTTTTGGCTCCCAAGTGCTACGAAAAATCGAAAAATCGAAAAAAAAAAAATCCTCCCGTCATTACCTCGAGAAACATCTCCTTTAACAAATGCATTTTGATTTTTTTGTTTCAGATGATTCTGTTGCGAGTTATGGTGCTCACCGCAAACCAACTTTTTTTCGAGGCGCCTCCGGGGTTTAATTTTCACTCGCTCAATTTTGAATATTTTGCAATGCAAATTTAGGAGAATGCTGTTCAAATGTTACTTTATTATATGTAAATTTTTCAATAAACGAACACTATTTGTTACGCCAAAAAAAATCTTAAAAACATGCCTTTTTTTCGCCGGATTAACTTTACCCCGCCCTTAACGCCTCGATACCTATGGCTATACGTTTTTCGTTGTGTTTAAACAATGAAATGTTTATTTTTATCGCTCACACTTTTAATTACCCGAAAATTAGTCTGTTTCTGAAGCAGCAGCTGAAAAAGCCTTTTCATACCTGAAAATGTACATTTTTATCGTACCTCTGTTCAATGCAAGACGTTTCCATGGGTTTGCCGTTTTATTCTTTCCAGTGTAAAGTATGAGCTCAACGTACTGCTCGCCGTCCTATTTCCGATTGCGAAGAATTTTTTGACGTCTGAATATGAGACACGAAGAACCTTTGTCAAATTGATTTGTGGCCCCAAAAAGGGCCTGTTTGTTCTTCGTATGCGATTAAGGGCTTACCCCACTGTGAGCGTCTAAAATGAAGGCCTTAGGCCACAGTAACAGGTATAAAGCCATGTGCGAATTTAACAATTTTTTTTCGTGTGAAAAAGTGATTCACTCATAATATTAATTACACATCTATTTAGTATGAATATCAAGCTGGTAGAAAAAAATATATATATATTTTTTCGATGTACAAAATAGCCGACTACCCGAAACTTCTCGAAACAGCTTTTTTCCAATTGGCGTAACAAATAACTTCAACAATTTTCACTCGATTTACTTCAAATTTAAAAGTTATGTTCCTAATTGCATTTCGCAGAGAAGTACGTACGGAATTTCTGATTAATCGAAAACTTTTCATTTTATGAGCAGTTGTAACGAAATTTGTCACTGAAAATTCTTTTTTTAAGTTCAAATACCTATAACTTTTTAATAAAACAATATTGTTTTATAATGTTTTAATATTGTTAATATTGTTTAATATTGTTTAATATTGTTTTAATATTGTTTTAACTCCGTACATACTTCTCTAGTTATTACAATGTAGATTTACGAGAAATGTTGATTTTTGTTCTAGGTGAAAAATTGTGGATGCTAAATGTCACGCCGCGGAGCGCCTAAAAAAAGATAACAAAAGAGAATATTAGTAGTCAGCCATTTTTACATCGAAAAAAGAAAAAAAAGTTTCTAACAGCTTGATATTCATACTAAATAGATGTGTAATCAATTTCACGAGTGAATCACTTTTTTATACGAAAAAAATGGTTAAATTCGCACATCATTTTACACCCGCTACTGTCGCCTATGGCCTTAAATGATTTTGCGCGATTTCTTTTCTGTTGGTGGAAGGGCAAGTAAAAGAAGAAGTGAGAAGAGTGAAAGCTGTTGGAATTATGCTGCGTGCCGTTGTGAAAAATTGTGTTCCGAGAAAATCATTCGACGTCTCGCTCACGGGCGAGCCACTGCCACCGCAGACCCACACAGGCCAGCGCACTTTTGTTTTACAGGTACAGCTTCAGAGTTACACAAGTGACGATGCATCGCCTATGATTTTTTTAACTCTTAGCACGCTATTATTCAATTTCCCGTCGGACTTTCGTGCTCTAACAATGATCAGCGAGTCCGTGGACAATCGCGTAGTCCAGCCGTTTCTCCGAGAAAACTCCGCGTCAATGCTACTGATAACGACGCCTACTCTTCTGCATACCAGAAACATCTACAAATACCTCTGTGGCCTCGTAACCGAGAATTGAGTGAAATTTCCCAACCATTTTTTTTTCTTCTTATTCTTAAATATGTATAAAAAAGGTAAATATTTAATTTTCCAGTAAACTGAACTTGCAAAACCCAAGACCCAAATTACTGACGATGTGGTGATAGCAGCCGATTTCCAAAATTGCTCCAACGTCCCCGTCAAAAATTGTTCCGCAGACCCAATACTTTCTTCCCTAAATTTTCGTTTTTCCAATCGACGCATAGCTTGACATCAGATCTCAACAAGCAAATACATCATGTATCACTTTCTTTACATTTCTTACATTCTACATTTCTTACCAATGTGGAGGCATTGTCATAAATTTATTTCTTCTTCATAATGTACATATCTATCGACTGCGCACTAGAAATGAAAAGTATAAAGGACCTTTTGACTGGTGGGAGAAACGAAGTCTTAGCACAATAACCAAAGTATAAACAGAAAGCCGAGCCCGTGCCTTGAAAACGGAGTATGCCTCGAATGATACGACGAGTTCGGTATGCTTTAGAAAAAAAACACAATAAGTGTTGAGGCAATTTATAAGCATCTGACAGCATTCGCCAAGAGAGTTGAGCTGGCGCACTACGTGACTGCGCAAATTCTTGTTTCGTACGCAAACGGTAGCAAACACTTTGCAAAAAAAAATACTTCTCAAGGTCTTATATACATTTGGATGGTCGAAAAATAAGTTTTAATTGACATAAAGTGACATTTGAAGGGTTCATATATCATATCTGTAGATACTGGCATCAATTTTTTATTTTCTAAACAAAACAGAATTCGGCCTAGTGGCCGATAGATAGAGAACGCCTTTTTTTAGTCCCTCCATAGGAGGACTCGTTAGCGTCACAAATGAACACCCAGAACGATTTTTCTTTTCCGTAATGTACATGCATTTTTCTTGCGATGTACATACGATTATTACAAAATGTTGATTTTTGCAAATGTGACTCCATTTTGAAGAGAAAGTAACGTTTTTCACGGATATACGAGCTTGATTTGTTTATAAAAACTGCAATTGTTAATCGATTGTTAAAATCGCGTGTACAGCGCGAAGATATCTATCTAACGAGGAATATACTTAGGTAAGTGTCCGGCTTCGATTTTGTCGAAGTTGATATATGTGATGAACTGAAGATTCAAGCATTGAAAACTATTACACACCAATTTTTTTATCGACCAAAAAACGGTATTAAGGGGTAAATCACCCCTCATCGAAAGGCGTATCGAGGGGTGATTTTGCAGTTTTATCCACAAGCAGTCCACTGATCTGGATGAAACAAAAATCGGAAATCTTCTAGCATAAACCGATGAAAAATCCACTATAAAAGTATTGGAAAAAAATGAATTGAGCGGTGACACGCTTTCCTTTGAGGGGTGGTTTCCCCTCTTAAACCGTTTAGCCGCCGATAAAAAAAATGCGTGTCTAATAGTTTTCAATCCTTTATCAACAATGTGAGTTTCAACAAAATCGAAGGGTGGACACTTAAGTGGTGTTCCTTGTAAGAAGATACCGTTAAAATTTGAAATCAGAAAGTAGAATTGTGTTTCAATTTAAAAAAACATACATTGCCTAGTCAGATGGTAGCGATTGGAGATGGTATTTTTTAATTATTGCAATCTGCTCGTCCTGAAAAGTCGATTTCGCAAAAGGGAATTTTGCCTGATTATATTTCAACGAAGTAAAATTGTTTTCCAAACTCCAAACTTATATATACATTAAATATGGAAATTCTATATCTTACCGAACTTCTTCTTAACCATGCACGCCAAGTCCTTGCGCAGCATTGTCAGAGTACTTATATGGCTCTTATTTTGTACTTAATTATTATGATGATAGTAACTTTTCTCATAATAACATGAATTTTTAAATATCAATAAAACAGTTTTAATCAGATTATTTCTAACATTCAACAAGTTTGTGTACATTTCTCGTGAACCTGTATAATACGCACATTGTACATGGTCATTTAATAAGTTAATTTTTTTCTGCGTCTGATTGATAGGAACAAAACGATTGTTTGAATTGAAACATATCATTATTCTTTTTAAGGTGAATTAGACATTTTATGAGATTAAACAGACTACGATGTTTATGGGAGGATTTTCAAAGACTTGACAGACTTTTTAAACTTTTTAAAAGAGTTGAAAAAAGTAATACATATATGAAATAGTCAGATATTTATCTTTCTTAAAAGTACTTGAAAGTCGGTATACGCAAAGCAAACATGACAAAAAAATTGTTGTCAAATAAAACAGGGACAAAAGCTATACGAACTCTGTGTTTTTGTGGCCCAGGAAAATATTCAAAAACAAAATAGTGCTATCTTTTTTTCGTCCCGTGTTCGGGGAATTTATTTCCGTCATACATTCATGTATTAAGTTTTTAAATTCGAGTTCACTTGTACTTCGTTTTTAAATTCGATGTTCACTTGTACTTCGCTTTACAGTTGTTTGATAATCGGAAGCGTCACTACATACAACGCTAAGAGAATGAAATCCCAGTATCTGTGGACTTCCGCATAGGATGACAGTCCCATCAAAACTTGGCTGGAGTTCCAGGGCTACGCCTATGATCCTCCCATTGTATACAAGTGGTGAACCTTCATCATCCTGCAATGAAAATTGTACGAAGCAATGTATGGAGATGTATGTTTTCCGTGTTGTCCAATAGCTATTAGCGCCTTTAATATCGTCGAAACTATGGGTGTCAGAAAAAAGTGTCCAAAGGAAGCTGCATTGTGCAGGAGGTGCCAGATGGTGATAATGATTTTCTTGTAGGTGGCGATGCTTTCAAGATACGAAGGCCGATTTGCTTTCTAAAATGAAATACTGTGTTGTGTCTACCATCTGATACCAACTGACGTTGAGGCGAATACACTGACCTACGATACAAGATCATTCACGGTCATAGAGTTCGCTTTCGTTTATGAAAGGTGTTTGAAGTTATAAGACGTGCGACAGAATTATGGACAGAAAGACTACGATGTTGCCTTGATACCGACGGTCATCACTTCGAACACCGTCTAGAAACGAAATTGACATTAATGACCTGGGACAATCTCGTGTTGTAGGTCACCGAATTCGTCTCAACAGATGCTGTCAGAAGATACACACACAGCATTCCATTTGGGAGAACACAGGTGAGCTTCGTATCTGGTAAGAAACTCGACCTACAAAAAAATTGTTGTCATCATCTGATGAGTCTTCCTGCATAATGCCATTTCTCCTAGAGACATTTTTTTCATACACCCATACTTTCGAAGATATTAAAGCCGCTAATACACAGGGAACTACTCGCTATATGACAGATTTCTGATTCCGCAACCAACAAATACGTTAAAACAATTGAATGATTCCCTTCCCATCGCGATCGACGACGTCAGAAGTTTAACGGGGAGCGCGGTCCAATTATGTGCACACCATAAAGATGAGATAGGTATCCATCTCAAGGAAAAGTGAAATTGAGATCTAGTTCGGCACAAAAGTTCACGAGAAACCGTCCACATTTCCGAAATTGAAAAGAATCGATGTAGCTCCAGGCATTTTTCGAATCATCAGTTGAACGAATCCGACAAATTGAAATGGCCAAAGTGGTTCGGAACTGACTAGAGGACCCAAGTAGGCTCTGACGCTACTATTTATACCAATTGATATGACATTGAAGCGAAATGAGTTTGTCTCGTCGGATCATGGTTGAATCTGCAGTTGTTCTTTTTTTTCGATTAAACATCGCAAGAATAGCAAACATTCTCACTCGAAATGCGAGACCAGGCTACCCAACTTGGTTACTTACGTAAGTCGTTACCACCGGCTGCGGCTATTCCGCAAAGCCGGTTAGGAAGTTGAGACCGAGTGATCGGAACCTGCAATTGCTGGAGGGGTTCGTCGGAAAGGAGAGCCGTCATGCCCGCACGGAGAGAATTAAAAAGTAATTTTTGTGGTGAATTTCACGGTAAAAATTACCGTGATATATTTCAATGTGGTGACAAGTGAGAAAAACATAATAATTCGTATGCGTCGAGTTTTTTTTAACTCACGTTACAGAAAATTTCAAATACGTAGTTCAAATTTTACTATACAAGAAGGGTAAAAATTGGAGACAGTAAAATTTAGCATGTATGTTCGAAAATTTACCTACTGTCGGTTAAAAATTACCAACCGCGCCGTACGTTATTTTTACTGTGCTGCACAGTAAAATTTACCTGCGTCAACCTCGGAAGAAAAATTCCCTATAAGTGAGTCAGAGATGTGTGCGGCCGTGTAGATGACAAGATAGCTTTGACGATTCGGCTTCGATCCGGCCAGTGAAGGTTATTCCAAAGTCAACAGTGGAATTAGAAGATGTTTACGTTTCGGCCCTCTGGTTCGGGTCCTCTTCAGAAATTTTATTTTTCTGTATATAATATGTTACACATTTTGTCATAATAATGTTTGTTTTGTCATAATAATGTAAAAACATTATTATGACAAAATGTGTATCATATTATATACAGAAAAATAAAATTCCTGAAGAGGACCCGAACCAGAGGGCCGAAACGTAAACATCTTCTAATTCCACTGTTGACTTTGGAATAACCTTCACTGGCCGGATCGAAGCCGAATCCTCAAAAACAATTCCCTATAAGGCTGGTAAAATTTAAATTCTTCGATTGAAGAAATCCTTAGTAAAATGTATTTTTTCTTCAAAAACTGGTGCTATAATTATCATAATAATAACCGAAATAACAATAACCATAATAATAATAATGAATATTATTTACTATTGAAAAATTGGTACAAATTAATGCTGTTTGTTTTTTGTTGGGAACATTTTTTTCTTCCATATAAATTGGTATAGTCAACAAACGGATAAGGAGACAAATTTAATCATTAGAATTTATTTTTCGTTTAATACTAACATTTATTTATAATACATTTTGTACCATCGTAGGCTCGAGTGATGTGACTAATTTGCGCACATATTACTTCGTCATCATTTAACACGATCGCTACGTTTGACTTTCTCGCAACGAGACACTGCATGCGACTGAGGCTTCAGACTAAACTGAACCGGCGATGTACGCAGTTTAGACGAAATTTTTTTGGGAAGTCCCATTGTGCCATAAAGAAATCGCGCTCCCCTACTTACCCCCACCACCATACCATTCTGAAGGGAAAGGAATGAAGGGGAATTTTTACAATGCAGTGCCTCAAAATTCCCGTACCGTACCGCACGATAATTTTAACCAAGCGCGCACGATAATTTTTACCGAGAGCACAATACATTTTCCTATAACATTCATTAAATTTTATAATAAATCTTAAAATAACTTTTATAAAGACGATACTTTTTTATAGACATTTCGGAAAGGCATAAAATACTAAAATGCACAGTACAATTTCGCTGATATTATATATTTTTCAAATTTAAGTTTTGCGTATTTTGTTACACATCGAAATTTACTACAAAATCTGGTAAAATTTTCTATCTGAAGAAGAAATTTTATTTTATTTTCGTGAAAATCTGTGTTCTACCCAACAATAATAAGCGAAGTTTCAGGGTTGTCATCTGGTTACCGTTACTGCACGGTAATTTTTAACATTTAATTCTCTCCGTGCGGTAATGCTATAAATGTGGCTGTCAGCAACGCTGGAGATCCCGATGTCCGGGCATACGGCACGTCTTCAATTGGCAACGGTATCGGTGCAACGTTTGCATTCAATGGGACGGATTCGGATAGCTGCGACGTATTGGGATAAAATACATCAAGTTTTTCGGCAGCCACGTTTATGTTTATGCGACGCTCCTGATTGAAAGAGTAGCTACGGAATCATGACCGGATTCGCAAAGTCAATTCAAGATTATATGCTGCATGGTTTCAATGGAGGATTATCGATCTCATATATCGACAAAATTTTCTCATCAAATGCGTACTGTGCACAAAAAAGCTTTCGTTCACGTACGATTAAAAATGCTATGCCAATTTCTTGTGGTGACTGATTGTTATAGCTAGAGAAACGTACGACAAAGAAAATCATACGACTAGCAGCAACCCCTTTTATTAGATCCTTAGCGATCATTCATAATACAAAGTTCCTCATCTAAACCTAATCTCCTTTCCTAGAAACCCTCGACTGCAACTTCTTTGTCTCTTCGTCCCTTTGTCACTGGTCCCACACGTCACGCTGCGCTTCCTCGTATCATCCCCTCCACCTTCCTAGCCCCATTCGCTTCAATCATACCTCTTTCCTCTGGACCCAGAGAAATCAGTCCACCTCCGAGTCCCCAACCGTCAAGACGTGGACTCCCTCGGCAATCGGAACTCAGTAACGAAACGCAACTCTCAAGTGTGATCTTCCTTCTCTTCATTTGGAACATCTAAATCTCTCCTCGCGTATCCCGTCAATCACCCGCTCGACCGTCACAACTGATGTCAGAAGTGAGATTCGCGAACACGCCACGATCCGCGTCTTGATATATATATTTTTTTTAAAAGATAACGTTGAGCGAAAAGAAAAAAATATCTCTTTGGGCGAAACTGACTCAGCCGATCAAAGCGTTCTTTTTGAGAAAAAAATCTTCACTCAACGTCCGGAAACCATCAGCACACAGCCACGGTGTTACGCGAAGGCAGTTACACACATACAAACAGTCAACACGACACAGGACGAGACGCCTGCTCCAAGGAAGGCGCATACGAGACAACGAAACGCTCACTCATACACTGGCGTACGAGACAGTCACACAAAAGGAAAGAAGGAAGTCTGATCCAAGCGAAAAACTCATGAAAATAATGATCACGGTCGTTGAGGCGTTGTAAGTAATTTTGGAGCTCCTTTTTTTTCTTCTCTCACATTCTTAAGCCCTCCCCGAAGAGTGGCAACGAAATACATTTTTTTCCACGCGTTAAAGTGTGTGTAAGCGTCGAACATCGCGAGAGCCCGTGTGATATATGAACGTATATAGCCAAATTGTCACATTGATAAAACTCAATATGTGCGCATTGAAAACGCAATGCGCTATTCATTCATTCTTTTTCGCTTCCTACCGCTATCGCACTCGCACATGCGCACATTGAGCGCACAAACACACGCGTAGCGAAACTTCGTCGTCTCTGCGTCGCCTTTGCCTCTTAAGGGGTTACTCCACAGTAACGGGTATAAAATTACGTGCAAATTTAAAAAAAAATTCGTACGAAAAAGTGTTTCACTCATAAAATTACACATCTATTCAGTATGAATATCTAGCTGTTAAAAATTTTTTATTTTCGATGCACAAAATGGCCGACTACTAGAATTTTCTTGTATCTTTTTTTAGGCGCTCCGCAGCGTGACATTTAGCATCCACAATTTTTTACCTAGAACAAAAACTAAAAAATTCTCGTCAATCTACATTAGAATACCTAGAGAAGTACGTACGGAATTTTAAAAATATTGGGTTATTCAAAAGTTGAAGGTATTTGAACTTAAGAAATGAATTTTCAGTGAAAAATTTCGTATGAAACTCCTCATAAAACGAAAAGTTTTCGATTTATCAGAAATTCCGTACGTACTTCTCTGCGAAATGCAATTAGGACCATAACTTTTAAATTTGAAGTAAATCGAGTGAAAATTGTTGAAGTTATTTGTCACGCCAATTGGAAAAAAAGATAACAAAAGAAAATATTAGTAGTTAGCCATTTTGTACATCGAAAAAAAAATATATATTTTTTCTAACAGTTTGATATTCATACAAAGTAGATATGTATGTCATTTTATGCGTGAATCACTTTTTCATACGAAAAAAATGGTTAAATTCGCACACGATTTTACACCCGTTACTGTAGCCTAACGCCTTAATTTGCATAGGAAAAACCAAATTTGTATAGGAAACGCTTGGTGAAATTCGAAAAACAAAATTTTATAAACTTGAAATATTTTGAAGAAAGCAAACTTTTCATACATTATAAAATTTGAGAAAAAAAAACACGAAAATGGAAAACTCTTCAAACGCTCAACACAAAGAGAAAAAAAAGTTTGCAAACTCGAAATATTTTGAAGAGAACAAAATTTCGATATATAAATATTTGAAAGAAGGGAAACACGTAAACTGAAAACATCTCAAATCTATAAAATCCGAAAAACAAAATTTATTTCCACATTATTAAACATTTGAAAAAAAAGAGGAAACGAAAATTGAGAACTTTTCAAACTTGTAGTACCCGGAAAACGGCAATTTTTCAAACTTTAAATATTTCAAGAAAAGCAGAAAAAAAGGTAAATAATCCACATCCAAATAAAATGGACTTGCAAAAACCTACGATCCAAATTACTGACAATCTCGTGGTTCTAGCCATTTCCCGAAAATCCACCAATGTCCCGTCCAGAAATTGGGCCACAGAAGCAATACCTTTTTACCTAGTGTCCCGTTTTCCCAATCGGCACATAGTCTAATATCAGGTCTAAATAAAATAAAAATAAAAATCTAAATAAATCATGTGTCACCAGCAAAGTGAATTTCAACTCGAAAACCGTTCCCGAACGGACAGGAACCCTAGGTTAGGTAGGATTCCAACATTCGTTACCAATATGAAGGTTTTATCATAATTATTTCTATAATATAATTGTATAATATTTTTTTTTTTTAATCATTCGCACTAGCTGAATAATAAAATGAATATTCTGCAGGCTAAACACGCCATAACCATAATGGATTTCTAAACAAGAAGAGTGTATGACGATCACTTATGATTTTTTAGTTGTCCCCATGATCGTAATTTAAAAAATTCCTACGCACGAAATCACTGACGCCAAATTATGCTGACAGCCTGTGTGTTTTTGCGATGCAGGAAAATATTAAAAATCGCATCATAGCTCCCATCTTTTATGCCATGTTGGGGTACTTTATTTCTGTGACAGATTCATGAGCTAAGTTTCAAGTGTGAACCTTTATATTTTATGTACACCTGTACTCCACTTTGCGTTTTTTTTTAAATCGGAATTATCTTTTCATATACCACTTTGCGAATGAACTCCCAGTACTTGCCGACGTCCACATAGATGTCACTCCAATCAGTGTGCGACCGACTATTCAAGGCTATACCTATGACTGTCCCATTGTGAAGAAGTGGTGAACCGCCATCGCCCTGTAATTAAAATTCTATGAAGCAATGCATGCAGATGTATGCATCTGTATTACGATTTTCTTGTAGGTGGCGTTTTTTCCAAGATAGGAATTTCACATTTGCTTTTTGAAATGAAATGGTTCGTTTCTGTGCCTACCCTCTGATAGCGGGTGGTAGGATGGATACAATAACCTACGAAATAAGGTCAATCAACGTTATGAAATTCGCTTTCGTTCATGGAAGCTGTTTGAAATTATGAGACGTGCGATTAAATTGGCAAAAGAAAGACTACGATATTGCCCGCTCACCGACGTTCATCACTTCGAAAACCTTTTAGAATCTAAATTGACATTAACGACCTGGGGTAACCATGTGTTGTAGTCCACCGTACTCGTCTCAAAAGATGCTGTCAGATGGTAGACATAAAAACACAACATTCCATTCGAAAGAACTAATGTGGACTTCGTACGTTGTAAGAAACTTCACCAAAAAAAATCGTTATCATCATTTGATGAGCCTTCTTGCACAATGCCACTTTTCCTAGACACATTTTTTTCGTACACCTATACTTTCGAAGATATTAAAACTGCAGCTGATTGATGAAATAAGTTCATCTCATCGGCTCATAGATGATAGCCAGAAAGTCCTGTTTGCCAACATGTGTCTTAGATCTGTTTTTTGTTTTCGAAGGCGAAAAGTGGACAATCGTACTCGAAGTGCGAGAACAGGCTACCCAACTTGGTTACTCACGTGGGATAGGTCACTGTTTGAGTATACTCCGCAAAGCAGGTCGCAATCCCGGCACCGATAGATCGAAGCCTCAATTTGGTGGAGGGGCTCCTCGGTAGATAAATCGAAATTGTCCTGGTATGCTATCAATGTGGCCGTCAGCGACGCTACACGTCCCAATGGTCCGGCACATGGTACTTCTTTTCTTGCGAACGATATTGGTACAACGTTCTCTTTTGGTGAGATGGGTTCCCATAGCTGCAACGTATTGGGAGAAAATGAATCAAGTTTTTCGGTAGCCAGATTTGGGTTTATGTAACGCCTTTGATTTAGAGAGATGCAACGAAATTATGACCGGATTCGCAAAGTCAATTCAAGATTATATGCTACACAGTTTCAATAGAGGATTACCGAACTCACGTATCGAACCAATTCTTCAATCAAAGTCGCAATGTGCACAAAAAAGCTTTCGTTCACTTACGATTAAAACAGCTATGCCAAATCCTCGTTGCAATGGTTGGCTACCTCTAGAGGAACATGTGGGAATGGCAAACCTACGACGAGCAGCATCGCCTTTGTGTAGATCCGTAGCGATCACTACCGATAAGTCGGGATACCTATCGCCTTGCTCATCCTTAACACAATTTTCCACGGTAAGGACGTGTTCTTCAGTTATTAATGCACCGCCGCATGCGTGCCCATAGTCCCGTCTTATCGACACATAAAACGATGCGTCCTTTATTGATATTGGTTCTCCGCCTGTGATACGTCTCATGCGGGCGGCGCTTGTTCCTACAACAACACCGATCGGAATAACTCGTCGATATTTATCAACCATTTATTGAAACGTTGGTATGTTTCGGTTGTCACATTACAATCGGTGCCGAAAAAAGTGATCATTGGAAATTTTGTAGGGCCCCATTGGTGAAAAAAAAAACATAAATTTCTTCATAATTAGAGCGAGGGTTTTCGACCGTTTTTTTTTTGTTTTTCGATAAACTCTGTGTATGATGGTTGTTACTCGCTTGCCCGACCGATGGAATAATTCCGATAATTGATGATTTTGAATTAACAGAGGAAAATGAGTATCTTGCTGAAAATCTGTACATGGTATTGTTATTACAAAGGCAGCAACTCGACGAAAAATTATATTTTTAGTTGCTTCACACGAACACAACAACCTTATTCTCTATTAGAGAAAAAAATACTTTCGGAATGATCGATAGCGATAGATAGCGATTAAAAAATATACGGGTTCGGCGAAAAACGAAGCACGTATCGGTATCTCTGTAGGGTAAGCATTCGAGAAAAGAAAACGTGTTAACGTGTACGCGAGCACTAACGTCAAATTATAAGTAAATCGGAGGCGCGAGAATCTTGTTTTTTATGGTTACATTACGTTAGGTCGTTTGTGAGAAATAAGGACAAAGTGATTACAGGGCTGTATTATTTCACTGTCAATTCATCTGTCACTGTAACCTGAGATCTTCTAGTCTCCTGTGATCGTTTCGCCAACCGCGGTCTGTGCAGAAAGCCCGAATGTTGGCAGCGAATATTTATATCTTAAGGGCTTACATACACCGGGGTAGGTAAAAAAGATCGGTTTTTCAAAAAGGTGCTCATTCGAAAGTACTATCCTTTGAGTGTCTACCCTGAAAATTTCATAGGAAAATTCGCAGTTATGACGAAGTTATGGCGTTTTGTAACTGACCGGGTGAGCAACGACTGACGGTTGGGGCGCAGGTGTAAAGTGTACTTAAAACTTCGAACGCGTTTTACTCGAAACCGTGTTTTCAAAATCGGTAGCAGAAATATCTCCCCAACTACTGGACCGATCGGAATCAAGTTTTGCACACTTACGCTTCACACAATAATCTAATACTTATCGAGCTGTTTTTTTTCAATATCTGGCCGAGTTCTTTTTTTCATCATAAGCGCTGAACAATTTTGAGACGAAAAATCACCTCTTTTATTCCATGACTGCAATGACCGAAAAAAATTAAATTTTTTAATCCCAGCTCGATAAGTACTAGTTTTATCTATTTACTTTCACTAACAAATATTTTTTTAGATAAAAAATGACAGAGGTACGTCTGGTACCGCAAACGCTGTCAACAAAAACATGTCCCAAGAAAATGACTGTAACTTTTTTACCGTTAAAAATTTTTTAACCACATTTTCATACAATATAGATAAAATGTCATACTTTGAAATGTATATCATGGCTGGTCACTGAAACTCAGTTTTGTATACAAAAAAATTCTTAAACATAACCTTGTATTTCGCCGTCTCAGGTGTATGTAAGCCCTTAAGCTGACGAGTTTCATTCTGGTTGTACTCACCACCAATTGCGAGGAGAGCGATTAACACGACGATCTTCATGGCAGTAAGCTTCCGTGAATCGAATCTGGACCAAGAGCGTGAAGCCAAAAGCTGTATCTTTCTATTGTCACATTTAGAAACCAGAAGAGATATGTAAATAATCTTTATTCGGACTTAAGAGAATTACCGCAAGATAAGCCATATATTCCTTATTCATTATTTGCGTGATGAATCAAATTTACCATATTTAATTACCATGAGATGGCAAAAAAATATCAAGCGACGCGGCAGTGTCGTGAAGCTAAGTAATTTAGAAAAATTGATGAGCACCACTGCCACGAACATCGAACACGTCGCGACTCTTTATACAGTAAGATGGGCTTTAGCAGACAACCTTTGAGCTTTGAATCGCAATTACGCGAAAACACCGCGATGAACGATAAATCTAATGACGTTTTACCAATACAATGTGATTTTTTCCGGTGCGCTCTAATTTGTATTTAGAGCGCACCGATGAAATCCGACAGACTCACAACAACAGCGAAAGGTACCTAACTCATACATGGCGTTGAAGTTTGCATCGTTGAAAAACGACGAAAAATTCTCTTTTTCCCTTATTTCTCTATTTTCATTATAAACAAAAATATTTTCTTGCCAATTTGTGGTGTAGATTTTTAAATAAGGATTCTGAAAAACGTCGGAGTCATGTTCCTGCTCTAAGTCTGCCAAAAAAATATTTTGGAAGTCCATAAAAATGAGATTTCGTTGCGTTCCCATGATGCAACTTCGACGTCATATTCATATTGACAATGAGTAACTTGGATAGCATATTCGGTAGAGTATGAATTTCTTTCAGTGACTCAAGAACCCAATCACGAAATTTGCTTTCACCATCTGACATATGTCGGTACAAAGCTACGGAGATGAATAACATTTGCTTCGCCGAATTAATTCCACTTTCAATGCCCCGTACCGGTCGATCGCATATACCATATTTAGCTGGCCAGTAAGAAAACCCTGGACGGAGGTACAATATTCTGCAAGGACTAGTGTGTCGGGAATCCGGAGATGCAGGATTTGCGTGCTCGACGGCACATAAGAAAATCTCACACGTTAGGCATCAAGGGGTCCTCGGAAAGAATTTTTCTTGCCTTGAACATAGGCAATAATAAATTCTTACCAACTACTGGACCAATCGATTTGAAATTTGTAAGGTATTTTATTGTACGTTAGAAGACATGAAAAACATTTTTTTTATCGACAATAAGTGTTCATCAGCAGCCTGGAGCCAATTTTGGCTGAACTAATTTTCGATATTTGCGGCAGCAATAAAAAAAACTGTTCATCCAACCCATTTCAACCAAAGAATCTTAGACACATAATTGCAAACCCTCGTTGATAAACTTCTATATTCAATAGAAATTTAATTGAAAAATCATTTTTTGCATTAAAAACACTAACATGTTCGGTGAAAATTCGATATTTTTTTTTCTGAGTGCCGCCATTATTATAATATTCAACTTTTTCAACTCCTTCTCGGTTTATTGACAGCGTACTTTCATATAAAATCCAATGGTTTTTGAATGTTTTGTTTCAAATTTTTTTAAAGTTACAGCTGCCCCAGTTCGACATCGCGGGGGAAATTCGTTCAGCAGCAATTGGCTGCTGATGAACACTTATTGTCGATGCAGAAAAAATGTTTTTCATATGTTCTAATGTACTATAATAAAATAACCTACAAATTTCAAAAGGATTGGTCCAGTAGTTGAGTTGGAAAAAAACCCGAAATGTTTCGTCATTTTCGACCATTTACATGTATTTCCCCCCTTAATATAGTATGAGGTATGAAATTCTTGGAGGTATCCGACGGATAGAAATATTAATTCAAGAGCTAAACATACATATTTATTTTTTAGGTACTGCGATCTAGGCTTTCGTTCGGCGACAATGATAAATGTATATCTTCGTTAGCAGCCTCATCAGCAGAATGATGAAGGTTTTCAGAGAAGTGTTTTTGAATAGATTATTCAAACTGCTTCATACCACAGGCATACCGCACTTATTTTAATTTGAAAAATCTTTGACAGCAATGGCGAACTGTTATTACAATTTTTTATGAACACTATATTGCATTCCTGGACTATTGAATAGTATCAAAGATAAATTGTGTACCGGTGATGGAAACAGATTTGAAAATATGTCGAGCCTTAGGAATGTTTTTTTAAAGTTTGCTTATGACCATTTTCCAGGCTTGGTCTCACAAAAGATATTTTCCGCTGATTGTTATTTCCAGAAGGTCTGACGACAAACTCAAATAGATTTCCTTATAATGCCTATAAAATATAATAATAAATATATTCAACTTTGCCATCAAACCTTCTACAATAAAAATGAATGGAAAATGCCTTTTCCAAGACGAAGCTTGGAAAGTTTTTATAAACGGAAGATTTACTCTGAATACTTGGATTGTTAATTTATTCACAAAAACATTCACAACTTTTTAAGGATGTATTACCCGCACGTTCCCTACCAAAAGTGAGTTTCGGTGAGAATTTTAAGTACTTTGCGATAACATTGAAGTCTCAAAAATCAACCGATATATTTTTCTGAATACATATCATTTTTTAAAGAATTTGCTCTGTATTTTGAAAATCCCGTTTTCGGAATTTTTCAGAGACTGTAAGTTTGACACTGTTCGTTTAATACCCCGGACACTTCAGAAAATTTGTGACCCATCAACCACTTTTTAAAATTAAAACATGAAAATGAAAATAGAAAGACAATTCTAAAAAAAATTCACACCTATTCAACAAAATCTACGAATTCATTTTATAATGTAAAAAAAAAAGTAGTTCACCGGACATTTGTTGAACAATTTTTTTTCAACAATTTACTTATAACTTTTTTGCATTACTTTTACCGGAAATTAATTTTCATAGCATCTTCAATGTGGTTGATTTTTATTTTATTTTAGTCTCATCGCAAAGTACTCAAAATTCTCGGCAAACCTCACTTTTGGTAGGGAATGTACGAGTAATACATCCTTAAATAAAAATGAACTATTTCGAAACGTATGATTCCTAAGGTTGCAATAACTTTGTTCACAACATTTCTAGTAAACTTGCTTGGTGATTCTGTAAAAAGTTATTTCACTGTTTTTGTACATTCAAATTGAAAACTATAATAAAACCATTGTTCAAATTGAAATAAAAAATATTTTAAGATTAGTCAGAATTTTTAAGATGATAAAAAGAGCTATGAGATAATGTTTGTGGGTTTTTTAAATTAGTTGGCGTCCTTTTTCAATTTTTCTAAGTTTAAAGGCCCATGGAAATGACCGCGAGAGACGTGAAGTAAAAAACTTGCGAAAGGAAAACAAGAGCCAGCGCGAAAGATGTGCTTCCCCCAAACAAAAAAGCAATTAAAAGAAAATACAGCCCACTTTACTACAAATAAACACAGGAGAAGAAGCAACAATCTTCAGAGAGGCCAAAATGTACGGCAGGTACCAAAAAAATTATTTGTTTTCGCGAATCAACAGTAACAATGTTACCCGCGGCTTCTAACAAAATATACGTAATTTTACCTGTTTAACTGGCCCTGATGCGATTTAAGTTTCGACGATCACGAGCTTGCACTTTGCCAATAATGGTTGCACGAGTCGGAAGAAGAAACGAATGACTGAACGTGAAACGTCGCCACGCCTTATGTATGCCGAGTTATACAAGTGGCGATGCATGCCTATGGATTTTTAAACTTTTAACGCGTAATTATTCAATTTACCACCCGCAACTCGTGCTCCAACAATTATCATTGAGTTCATGTAATATCACGTAGCCCGGACGTTTCTTCGACAAAAGTCCTCGTCAATGCTACTAATAACGACGCCTATTTTTCTTCACCTTTGAAGCAACGACGAATACCACTGTGGCCTCGTATCTGGGAATGAGGCAGAGTTTCCAGAACATTTTTTGCAATGTACTGGGTGTCCTATTTTAATCTTCCACGTGATTTATCTCCGAAAATACTGCTCTGATCAAGTATCGAGAGTATAATAAAACTTTAAAGGTCCAAAGGAAACGTTAAAAAATCTTTTTTGGTCCAAAATTCAAAATAACGGCGTTAAAATGGCTGACATGTTTTTTTAAATGGGATCTTGATTCCTTTTCACCCAAACAGTTATCAGGGCAATACTAACAACGTAGGAAAAGTTTTTTTTAATAACATTCATAATTTGTCGGTTAGAATAACATTTTTTACGAATTTAGCAGTATCTAGAATGTCACTAGGAGCCAAAGTCTTCAACATTCCTAATGTGAGTCTGCGTGTGTGTGTGTGGGAGTTTATTTAGGTTTCTTTGGGTTTGTTCGATAACCCAAACAAACCGGCACAAGGATTAGGTCTCTGCGGCTCGCCCCATCCGTTATCAAACAAACCGACTTGTGAGTGTGCGTGTAAGTTTGTTTGGGTTAACGAACAAACCCAAACAAACTCACACCCACACACACTTACAGTGGGGATGTTGAAAACTTCACGTCCTCGTTGTACATTTTGGATAGCGTTAAAATAGATAAAAGTCGCATTCTAACCTAAAAATAATGAACGTTATCAAAAAACCTTAACAACAAAGATGTTAGTTTTGGCCTGACAAATGTTTTGGTGAAAAAAATTATGATCCCATTTTTTTTTAACATGTCGGCCATCTTATCGTCACCATTTGGAATTTTGGACTAAAAAATATGTTTTAACATCTTTTAAGATCGTTTAAGATGTTTGGGAGTATAATAAAATTTTATTCTACTCAATACTTGATAGGGGCAGTATTTTTCGCGATAAATCAGGTCTAATATTAAAATGGACCACCCGGTATATAGATTTAAAAAGTAAACAATCCGTATTCCAGTAAAATGCACTTGAAAAACCCACAGTAGAAATTACTGAAAGTGCGGTGGTAGTAGCCATTTTCGAAAAAAACCACAGATATCCTGTACAGCAATTGTCCCACGGAAGCAATATCTTATCCGTCCTTAGTGTCTCGTTTTTCCAATCAGCACATAGTCGAGCACCCGGTCTCAGGATCCAAATACATTGCGTATCACTGAAAAAGTAGATTCGAACTGGGGAGCCGATCCGGAAATGTCAGGGACACTAGGTAGGGCCAACATGTGTTACCAGTATAAAGGTATTATCATAATCATCATTTTTCTTCATATTAAACACATCTTTCGATTAAGTGCGCTGTAGAGATGAAAAGAACAGAGAACGCTCTGACCTTGGTGGGGGAGACGAATTCTAAGCGCAATAACTAAATTATATGCAGAAAGCCGAACACGTGCCTTGAGAACGGAGTATGCCTCGAATGATACGACGAGTTAGGTATGCTTTAGAAAAAAAAACACAATAAGTGATGAGGCAATTTATAAGCATCTGATAGCATTCGCCAACAGAGTTGAGCTGACGGACTACTTGGATTCTCTAATACACGGTATACACGTAAACGGAAGCTGAAACACTTTACGAAAAGACCTAACGCACCACCGCAGTTGTGCATATATGCCCGTCTTATCGACACATAAAACGATGCTTCTTTGATTGGTATTAGTGCTCCGCCTATGAGACGTCTTTTGCGGGCGCCACTTGCCCCTATGACGATACCAATCAGAATAACTCGTTGCTATTGAGGCGTCAAATCACACGATCTTGGTGACCAATTTACAACGCCGCGGCTCGAGATAACACAACCATGAAACTCCGTCTGCAATGACTGCATTGTTTCGCTCGCAGTGTGGTCGTTGCGCCATCTTGTTGAAAGCATATGTCTTCCAAATTCATACCGTTTATGCCATTTATCGGCTATTGTGTTCCACACAAAACCTCCATGTTTGTATCTATATTAAAACCAAAAATTTCGCATTTTTCGAATAAATATGCTTTATTGATAAATAAAAATCCCAGATTATTTTGAGACACCCTTTATAATTCCGGGTGCCTGGCGTCTTTTTATATTTGCGATTCATGCTGTACCTGAAACAGGGGCGAGATTAAATTTTTATACAAAAGCTTCGTCAAATATTACCAAAACGTACTGGGGAGGCTTGGATAAGTATCAATGTCGCCCCACTAATTTTACCAAAGTCACCCCGATACTTAAAGCATTTATGGCCTCTAAATTACAAACGACAGGTAAATAATTTCCACAGGATTATACTCCACGTAAACCCTAAACCTTTTTCAATTCAAAATCTTTGACCTAATACAATTAGTTCTGCACAGTTGAAGTTATAATAAAGAGGTTTTCTACCTTTCTTAGAGGTACTTTGAATCTTTTTTCATTTGGCTTGATCACCACTCTCGCTCTTGCGCCGAGTAACAGCATGGGCGAACTGTCAAAGTCACGAAAACAAGAAAAAAACTAAAAAATACGTTCAGTTATTTCATAGAAAGTAAAAATTATGAACTATCATCAAAGTCGCCCCAGTTTACAGTGCCTCGAGTTATACAAGTGACGATTACATTGCCAATGAATTTGCAATCTTTTGCCGCGCTATTATTCAATTTTCCATCGGGTTTTCATGCTTTAACAATGATCACCGAGTTTGTGGATTATCGCGTAGTCCGCATGTTTCTTTGATAAAAATCCTCGTCAACGCTACTGATAACAAAGCCTACATTTCTGCACACTCGAAGCAACTACAATACCTCTGTTGCCTCGTAACCGGGAATTCAGAGAAGAATTTCCTGAACATTCTTTTTTAATCTGTTACATCCTAGCGAATGTGCCTTCTCTCGGTTATTCCCAATATCCTCATTTGCTGTCATAAGCGTATTAAATGTATAAATCTAAGAATAAGACGCGTAACAGCATTAAACGGAACTTGCGTACGTTCCGCGAGCATATTCAAATCACAGCGATATATACACGATAGCCGCACCACCACAGCCTATCGATATTGTGCGGGACGCCCAATCCTAAAGGGGGGAGGTGTCACATCTCGCGACAATTCCCAAAACACAAGACTTTTCTTTTCCAACCCAGTCGATGCCCTCTCGTAAATTCTGAAAGTGTTGAGCGAAATATTCAACACTCGAAAAGTAATACAAGTCACCTCTCGGACGCTGCGCAGTCCGAAGTATAAACTTCCGCAGCGCCTTGCCACCTCGACCCTAGATTATTTAAACATAACATAGACTAGACGGCTCCGACGAAACTCTAACTGAAACATAAAACATCCGATCTCTTCGCGCGCCTAGTATAATCTTTTGATATGAGACGTCATCATAGCCATAAATTGGCATAACTTAAACCATGCGTACGCCTAGGTCTCAGATATCGAACTCTGTACTCCTTGCGTTTGGACGCCGAAATAGGGGACAAAGGTCCCCTATTCCCCCCCCCCCCCCTGGCTTCGATGCGTGCAATTCCATATAAGGAATGATCGAGATCGATTCTGTGAATCATGCATATCGTGACCAATCACGCTAAACCTTAAGGTTCCTTCTCCCACTACCGAACCCCTCCTAATTGTCATATCAAGAACGAATTCCTTCCTGAAGTCAGTCTTCCGACAATTACCATCGCGATCAGGTCAAGTCTCCCGACAATCTTCATCGAATACAGATCTCAGTCTCGCAAAATCTTCCATCGAATCAACTTCACTTCTTAATCTTGTTCTGACAGAATTCGAAGTGTAGTACCGGTATCATAGAGTTTCGAATATTATACATCTTCGGGCTTAGACCGAAGTGTCGTATAAACGTTTAGTCGACTCTCGCGGCCTCGAGTCCGTAAGGTAGTTCAAGTGCTGTTTACTACGCGCATATACATAAATACTCTCGGCGCCCCAAAAGTCTGGTGCTGGTGACCGCTTACCGAACGCTAAGCGTGGCGTCCGTCAACTAGGCCCTTATCTGCGAGCGACAACCGATATCCTTGCGAGCGAGCGTACCTACACACGGATACACCCCCGAACATAGCGACCAATGTAAGCTTCAAATTTAATTTTATGTTAATCCGATTGTTCCCCCGACTTCACAGTTATTTTTATTGTCATTTTTTCTGTATACGTAACTTTATAGATCCAATCACTTATTTGTAATAAACCTTTAGTTAAGTTTGTACAAATTTGTCGGATTATTTCTCGATATCAAATCACTGCATGATTTCCTAATTTCAACTCATTCCAAGCACTACCCCTTTTTACCCTCACCCCGTGCTATTGCGCTTGTCGTAGGCAAAAAAGGAGGGAATCAAAAAATATATGCCCACGTCCCTTCCGGACGTAACATATTAATTTTTGGGGGCTCGTCCGGGATATTAAAAAGGGCAATGTGAAGATTGATCCAATGTTCGCGGGGACGAATCAACAGCTAGTTCATTGAATTTAAATATCACTGACGACTTAGGTGAACCATCGGGTTATTCTTTGAGGACTTCTGACGCTTAATTGCTACCCGGTTTCGAACCTAAGAAACGACCAGTAAAAAAATTAGAACTAACTAAAAAAATCGATAACGAAAACAAAACAGACATGGCGTTGGGTACAAATCAGTCACTTGTTTACGTATCTTTAAGGGAAGCTATCGAAATGGTCCCGGATTTTGACGGGAAAGGTAGCTCCTTCTCAGATTTTGTAGCCGGATGCGAAGACGCATTGGCGTCGCTTTCGCCCGGATCCGAAGCACGGTTTGTGAGAGTAATTCGAAACAAACTAAAGGGTCAGGCTAAGAAGGTCATCCGGTCGTGCACATTCGAAACGGTAGAATCTCTTTTGAAAATTTTAAAGAAACTATATGCTCCAAATAAGAACGAGATACAACTGTTGGAAGAACTCAGTCACATTTTTCAAGGAATCAGTGAAACCATAATAGATTTTTCCACTGCAATTAGGGATAAAGCTAGGGAAATACTCGACGCTCAACCAGCATCCCAAAACGGCACGGAAAGAGCCGCTCACAGGAAAACATTAGACGGTTATTTCCTCTCGTGTTTCAAACGCGGGCTAAGACTGGAGATAGAGCAGCGTCTCCCTCGGTGCGACGATATCTCGACCGCTATAGATCATGCGATCGAAATCGAACGCGACCTCGAAGCCCGTAAGGAACTTCTCTCGTCCTCTATTAGATCTGTTCCGAACAAATCGGTAAAAACCTGTAACATCTGTAAAAAAGGACGATCATTCGAGCGAAGCTTGCCGATTTGCGCCAATCACATGCCAAAAATGCAACGGTAAAGGTCACAAAGCCGATCAATGTGGAAATAATGAAATCGCTCAAAAATCGGTCACGTGTCAAATTTGCGATAAACCCGGTCACATCGCAAAAATTTTGCCACGGTAACCAAAAATCTTCAAATTTTTCTGGCAATCAATCACACCGTTCGCCCGGTCCTCAATGCCCACTCTGTCATAAGCAGGGTCATACCGCGGATCGATGTTTTAAATTTCGAAACAATCCCCCAAATTCTAATCCGCCATCCTGTCGGTATTGCAAAAAGGTCGGGCACACTATCGAAAACTGCCGTGCTCGCGATTATAATAATTCACGTAATCAGTCGGGAAACGGACCGAGTGCCCCTCGGACGGACGCACTGAGCGGCCCGTCCACTCAAACGCGTCAAGGGAACGCCGTCTCTCCCGGGGAGCCGAACGAAAGTATCCGACCTACGCAATAAAATCGGAAAATTTCAACACATTGCCCTCGGTGTGTATTGGAGCACTACCGGAAAAAGGGGCAATTTCGATGCTATTAGACAGCGGTGCCATCCCTAATTTGATAAAAAAAAGGCATATACAAAAAATATGGTAGACATCAACGAAGGAGATATCATTAAATTAACAGGCATATCCGAATTACCGGTCTTTGCACTAGGGAGCGTGCTACTTCGCGCATTCGGCTTCGAATCGCTATTCCACATTATACCCGACAATGTGCCGCTTCCCTACCCCGGTCTGCTGGGATCTTCATATTTTTATGGAAGCAAGTCCAATATCAATTACCGAACCGAATGTCTCGAGTATGAAGATAAATCATGGCCTTTCGAAAAAAGAACCGAACCCGACGAGGTGATAGAAATCCCCGCGCGTTCGGAAACTCCCTTCTTCGTGAAGGTAAAAGACAGCATAATAAAAGAGGGATACCTCTCGCCTTTGAAAATCGGTCAAGGTGTATACGCCGCCGATTGCCTGGTGACAAACGTCGACGGAAAGGCTCATTTGAAGGTTTATAATACCACAAATGACGCTGTCAAACTGATCGTCCAAGTTGTGGAGCTGCAGGAATTCGACGCTATCGAAGACCTGTCAGAAAATACTCCCAGTTCGGACTGTACGACAGTTTCAAATTCTCGTTCAATCCCTCGTGACCCTCCTAATCCAAGCATAAATTGCTCGATGATTGCGCCGATCCAGAGCCCGAAAGTGGCCAATTCCAAAATTTCGATGACAAATGTCGAATCAAATAATAAGTCTTGTAGCGAGGAAAGAACGAGAATCGACATCAATCGAAATAAAAACTTCAGTCGAATTCCGGGCCAAAAGTCGAAAGCAGACAGAAATAAAAACGCGAAAAACACAAAAATGAAATCGATCGAAAATTCAAAAACCGAGGTCAACCGTAACGAACAGTTAAACAATGAAACAAATCGAAATAAAAGTCAAAAATCGAGTCAAAACGTGATGTGCGTTCCTACCTCTGAATCAACATCGCGTATAAAGAAAAATAATTCAGAGCGCACGAAAATAATAAAAAGTCTCTTGCGACTCGACCACCTTGCAAAAACCGAATTAGAACATGTCGAAAAAATATTCGAACAATATTCAGACAGATTCCATGTAAAGGGCGAACCTCTAGAAGCCACACATGTGCTTCGACATAAGATACCGACGGTCAACGACCTGCCGATAAACACTAACCAGTATCGGTTCCCCCAAGCGCTCAACGGCGAAGTCCAGCGTCAAGTGGACGAGTTACTGGAAACAAAAATCATAAGCCACTCGGAATCTCCAAACAACAGTCCCGCCTGGATAGTCCCGAAAAAACTAGACTCTAACGGTAATAAACGTTGGCGAATGGTAATTGACTTTCGTGCTTTGAACGAAAACCAATCGGTGACTCATGTCCGCTACCCGACTTCACAGATATTCTGGATCAGTTGGGACGCGCGAATTATTTTTCAGTGTTCGATTTAGCATCCGGTTTCCACCGGATCGAAATGAATCATGAAGATAAATCGAAAACCGCTTTCTCTACCCCACATAGGCACTACGAATTCTCAAGAATGCCATTCGGGCTTAAAAATGCCCCGGCAACCTTCCAGCCCTTAATGGATATCGTATTGAGTGGACTCCAAGGAGTATCCCTCTTTGTTTATCTCGACGATATCGTAGTGTATGCCAGGGACTTAGAGGAGCACGGTAAAAAGATTCACGAACTGATGGAACGATTGCGCAAAGCCAATCTCCAACTACAACCGGACAAATGCGAATTTCTCCGACCAGAAGTCAGGTACCTAGGGCACATAATCGGTAAAGACGGACTTAAACCAGACCCGAGCAAACTCTCAGCCGTCAAAGATTTCCCTGTACCCAAAAATGTCAAAAATATTCGCCAATTTCTGGGCCTAACCGGTTACTATCGTAGGTTCATCAAAGACTTCTCCAAAATCGCAAAACCCCTAACTCGCCTCTTAGAGGACAAGGTTGACTTTAAATGGACTGACGAAGAGCAAAAAGCTTTCGATATCCTAAGGGATAAATTATGCGAAGCTCCTATTCTCCAATACCCCGATTTCGAAAAACCGTTTATTATAACAACGGATGCTTCTGGCTACGCCTTAGGCGGAGTCTTATCACAAGGAGAAATAGGAAAAGACAAACCGATAGCTTATACGTCATGCGTACTGCGAGCAGCGTCCCTTCGGTACGACACGTACGAAAAAGAAGCAATGGCAATCATTTATAGCGTAAAGGCCTTCCGACCGTACATCTATGGTAGGAAATTCACGCTTGTAGCCGACCACCGACCTTTGATTTCGTTCAAGAACGCCAAAGGCGCGAACGCACGCGTTCTTAAATGGCAACTCAAGCTGTCCGAATACGATTACGATGTCGTATAAAAACCGGACACACTAAATTCAAACGCTGACGCATGGTCGCGTAATCCAATCGAACAACCAGAAGAATCCAAAATAGCCGCCCATTTCAAATACCTTGTTCAAAAATTAAATCCAGTAGTAGTGAAGAAGAAGGTGCGAATCCCATTCGAATCACGACACGGGTCGAAATCCATCCATTTCGGGAATCCAAAAAAATAAATGTAGTCACCCGAGCTCAGGCAAGGGAGACTGTACTATCCGATCCGGATACAATAATACAAGTAAACGAAATGCTCGATGACGTTAGTGCGTCAAGTGCCGATGCGCCTACTCTCGAAAAGGGCGACGCACGCCCCGCGTCTCAGCATCGTACATGTCGACCTCGCAAGGCCGTGAACTACGAGGAGAGTAGTGACGACGAGACGGAGGCCGATGTAATAAGACCCATACGCGTTACCCGATCTAAGAAAGCCGTCGTCTTAAAAACGCTCAATGGCCCGAACCAGCGCAAAGCACTTCCTATCTCTCACTCCAAAACCTCCACCGATTCCAATTCCGATAATTCGACAAATTCAGATTTCAGCTCTCTCAATTCAGAACTTTCTGAAGACGAGATCCCTCCAACGGAGGAAAGGAAAATATCAGAATTTCAAATCGCTAATTGTATCACCACTAAGGAATTGTTCCATTTCCGAAACGATCACCTAGTCTACTTCGTCGATTCAACTGGCAACCCATGTGACTCTGGTGCACAAAAGTTGTTAGAATATAACAAACTTCCCCTCAGGAAAGATTTGACAGTTGGCCAAGCTTACAGCAAAGAGGTTGGAAAAAAATATCACGTCGCCCTTGTTATCAAAGGCGAAAACTCAGGATCATTATCGTTCATATCAGAGAACCTTAAAAAAAGCGTACAAGAATTATGAGACCTTTGCAAAATCCTCAAACTTGAATCATGGAGTATTTGCCAAACGAATCATATCGAACACATAGTATGGAACGACGTTATGAACATCATAAAAGAATCCTTTAAGAATAGTCGAGTAAAGATAATCATTTGCCTGGGAACTCTACGCTACGTGCCAATCGAAAAACGAGATTCGATTTTTTATGAAATGCATAAATCCCGAATCGGAGGACACGAGGAGCTTTCAAAAACATACACTAGAATCAAGCGCAAATATTTCTCGGAGGACTTAAAATCCGATATCCAAAGAAGAGTACAGCAATGTTTAGAATGCCAGTTGAAAAAGTTGGTCCGAGTCAAAACAAAACAACCTATGACCATAACAAATACTCCAGGAAGAGTTTTTGAAAAAATCTCAATGGACATTGTAGGTCCTATGCAACGTACTTCAAATAATAACGAGTATATCCTCACGGTCCAGGACCATCTGTCCAAATATTGCGTCGCAATCCCGCTTCCAAATGCACTGGCGACTACGGTCGCTGATGCATTCATAAAAATATTCATTTGCATTTTCGGCGCACCCAAAGCACTTCTCACAGATCAAGGCAGCAACTTTTTAAGTGGCTTAATGAGAAGAGTCGCGAAACGCTTCCGTATTAAACGATATCGAACTACGGCATTCCAACCCAGTCTAACGGATCCCTCGAGAAGTCACACCATGTGTTGGCCGAATTTTTGAAACAATACACAGATAAGGACAACGAATGGGATCAATGGCTAGAATTAGCAATGCTTTCATACAACACAAGCGTTCACGAAAGTACCAAATACACTCCTTACGAGGTGGTTTTTGGAAAACTTGCAAGAGTTCCATCTAGTGAACCCCTCCGCGAATCGGATCAATTACCCACCTACCGCGGATATTTGATTGAATTGATAACTCGAATAAACGGAATCAGAACGCAAGCTTATGAGAATCTGGTTTCATCCAAACATCGCCCAAAAAAATATTACGATAAAAACGCAAACCCCAAAAGCTTCAAAGTAGGAGATTTTGTCTACCTACAAAAAGGTCCTAAACCAGGTAAACTCGGGGACCACTGCACCGGACCGCATAAGGTACTGGAGAAATTGGAAAAAGGCAACGTAAAAATTCAACACAAGAAAAAAACACGAGTAGTCCACGAAAATCGATTGCGGTACTCCCATATTAACGTTGAAGCCAAACCCAATAGGAAACCCAAGTCGACCCGAGTCGGAGAATCCGATTTCAACGCTAAATAAATAAATAATAATACCAATTACCCTGTGTTTCAGGTGGCCGTTATCAACCTACTCTGTAACGTCTTATGAAATCACATTTGCACTTGCAACCAGAGAAACAAATCAAAGTTTTACTTACAATATCCAATACAGAACACTGGAAATTATTCATATTCAAAACACGTCGAACTGTTTGACAATTCGAAAAAAGATTTCCAGTCACGAACCTAGATATAATTGCCTACATACATTTGAAATTTATATACGGAGTAATTATATTACACTAGCAAATCATTATATTACGATATTCCTACGCAACGATGAAAAAAAAACCGCTGAATGCTCCAAAATAATTTGTTATCCACGATCCAAACCTCGGACAAATTGTGTACAATTTAGCAAAGAAACCGAGTTATGTGGCAGTACTTTCTGGCGAAAGATTACACGTTATTTAATGAATAAGAATACGAGAAAATCTGATCAGGTTGAAAGAATTTTACGATCAACTGCCTGTCACTCGTGGGAGCGAAATATATCTCCTCACTCCTCGAACGCATATATTACAAAAAGAAAAACTCAAACAACCTGCAATTTCACTTCCTCCATACTTCCTTTTCGGAGACACTTGGTACAAGTTCATCCCTGTTCTGGTCGAAGCCACACCACCTGCAAACATGAATCCATCGACAAAATCTACTTGACGATACATCAACCCAACATCATCAGCATCCTGTGCGATGTACTCCAAAAAAAATATCGACAACGTACGAGATCGCGTAATGTTCCTTTGGCGAAACCCGCTGTCGTAAACATTATGGCACGGGGCATCAGTGGTCAGAACACTACTAATCCGGAGCACAAGTTGTTAAATCTCCTGGATAACAATCTATAACACCAAGCTAACTCCATCTGGAATCGCACCCACAACACAACAATCTATAACACCAAGCTAACTCCATCTGGAATCGCACCTGGAAAAAAAATCCACTCAATTCGGTACAGCAAGTGCTGGTTTCACCCGAACATCACTCGTCGTGCGAGCAATCAAGGTCCTCGTAGATACGGCGATCCATGCATACAGCCTACGCCTTGTGTACGGCTGGTCGATCTACCTCATTGGTGCAGTATGGGACTCGGTTACGTACCTCCTGATGGACCTGGCTAAACAACCCAAGAAGAAAACGTCAACGGATGCAGTGACTGGTCAAGAACTTCATCAACTCGTGTCGGCCCCTCCAGCTGAACCAGAGGGCCAATACCAACGCTGCAACACATGATCTGTACCCTGTCATCTCCGATCATCCAGAAGGTAATCGACCATCCAAATCACATTCCTTCCCTTAAGTCGTACGAGGAGATATATGATAATCACAATCGTGCTAATAATTTTTTTTGCCATTATTCTTTTAACCTTGTCAAGTAAGAGATAGGGTAAAATAAGTAAATAAGCATCTATGCATGAGGAAAACAAAAAGTAGAAAACACGCAAACATACATTTCAGCGTAAAATAAAAAAATATATACTCATAATTATCAACAAAAAAACAGAGAACAATAAAAACACTTCCTCATACAAAGATCTATATATACACTAATAAGACACACATTCTTTCCTTCTTCTATAGTCTACATAATATTCTGATACAGAGATTGTACCTACCGAAACCGCAACCACTCAATAATAGGCTGATGACGATATTGAGATAACCTTCGGAACATTCATAATAATTGAGCGGGACGCTCAATCTTAAACCGAGCAGATGTTACATCCTAGCGAATGTGTCTTCTCTCGGTTATTCCCAATATCCTCATTTGCCGTCATAAGCGTATTAAATGTATAAATCTAAGAATAAGACGCGTAACATCATTAAACGGAACTTGCGTACGTTCCGCGAGCATATTCAAATCACAGCGATATATACACGATAGCCGCACCACCACAGCCTATCGATATTGTGCGGGACGCCCAATCCTAAAGGGGGGAGGTGTCACATCTCGCGACAATTCCCAAAACACAAGACTTTTCTTTTCCAACCCAGTCGATGCCCTCTCGTAAATTCCGAAAGTGTTGAGCGAAATATTTAACACTCAAAAAGTAATACAAGTCACCTCTCGGACGCAACGCAGTCCGAAGTATAAGCTTCCGCAGCGCCTTGCCACCTCGACCCTAGATTATTTAAACATAACATAGACTAGACGGCTCCGACGAAACTCTAACTGAAAAATAAGACATCCGATCTCTTCGCGCGCCTAATATAATCTTTTGATATGAGACGTCATCATAGCCATAAATTGGCATAACTTAAACCATGCGTACGCCTAGGTCTCAGATATCGAACTCTGCGTACTCCATGCGTTTGGACGCCGAAACACGGGACAAAGGTCCCCTGTCTTCGATGCGTGCAATTCCATATAAGGAATGATCGAGATCGATTCTGTGAATCATGCATATCGTGACCAATCACGCTAAACCTTAAGGTTCCTTCTCCCACTACCGAACCCCTCCTAATTTTCATATCAAGAAAGCAATTCCTTCCTGAAGTTAGTCTTCCGACAATTTCCATCGCGATCAGATCAAGTCTCCCGACAATCTTCATCGAATACAGAACTCAGTCTCGCAAAATCTTCCATCGAATTAACTTCACTTCTTAACCTTGTTCTGACAGAATTCGAAGTGTAGTACCGGTATCATAGAGTTTCGAATATTATACATCTCCGGGTTTTGACCGAAGTGTCGTATAAACGTTTAGTCGACTTTCGCGGCCTCGAGTCCGTAAGGTAGTTCAAGTGCTGTTTACTACGCGCATATACATAAATACTCTCAGCGCCCCAAAAGTCTGTTGCTGGTGACCGCTTACCGAATGCTAAGCGTTGCGTCCGTCAACTAGGCCCTTATCTGCGAGCGACAACCGATATCCTTGCGAGCGAGCGTACCTACACACGGATACACCCACGAACATAGCGACCAATGTAAGCTACAAATTTCATTTTATGTTAGTCCGATTGTTCCCCCGACTTCACAGTTATTTTTATTGTCATTTTTTCTGTATAAGTAACTTTATTAATCCAATCACTTATTTGTAATAAACCTTTAGTTAAGTTTGTACAAATTTGTCGTATTATTTCTCGATACCAAATCACTGCATGATTTCCTAATTTCAACTCATTCCAAGCACTACCCCTTTTTACTCTCATCCCGTGCAATTGCGCTTGTCGTAGGCAAAAAAGGAGGGAATCAAAAAATATATGCCCACGTCCCTTCAAGGTAAATAATTCATATTTCAGTAAAATGAACTTGTAAAACCTACAATCCAAAGTACTAATAATGTGGTGTTGGTAGCCGTTTTCCAAATATCCACCAATGTCCCGTCCAGAAATTGTGCCACGGAAGCAACACCTTCTTTTTTTAGTGTTCCGTCTTTCCAATCGGCACATAGTTTAATTATCAGCTTCTAAATCCATCATGTATAATTAGCAAAATGGACTCCAACTGGAACACCGATCCAGAACTGCCAGAACCCCGAGGTACGATTCTAACGTTTGTTACCAATATGAAAGTATAATCAAAATTTTCCTTTTTTTCGTATTAAACACATATCTTTCGATTAAGTATAATCACAATTTTCCTTTTTTTTTCGTATTAAAGACATATCTTTCGATTAAGTGCGCAGTAGAGATAAAGAGAATACTGGACTGGCTGACCTTGATAGGGGAGACGAAGTCTAAGCACAATAACTAAATTGTATACAGAAAATCGAACACGTGCTTTTGAAAACGCAGCGTGCCTCGAATAATGATACGACGTATCAGTAATACTATACGACGAATTATGCTTCAGAAAAAATAATACAATAAGTGTTGAGGCCATTTTTAAGCATCCGATAGCATTCACCAAGAGAGTTGAGCTGACGCAGTACTTGCATTCTCTAATGCATGTTACGTACGTAAACGGGAGCTATAACACTTTCCAAGAAGACCAATTCTTAACTCTGATTGGAGAAAAAACTAATTTCTTCGCAAATAAACCGATTGCTTATATGATATTGTTTAAAAACATATGAACTAGCTGGATACCAAAAGGAATATTCAAATGACTGCGCACTAAACCCTTAATAACCATGATGGACTTATAAGCAAGAGGTGTGCTGTTTCACAATCACTTATGACTCTTCAGCTGTCCTCGTGTTATGATACGTGATAAGTGACAATTGTGAAAAATAATCAGTGGATATCAAAAGCCGTGGCAGTGTCTCGCCGCCAAGTATCTAAACACGAGAGACGATACCTTGAAAATACTTACCCTTTTAAGAACTTTCAAAAAGTTGAAGAACAACGCCAATAGAGAGAAAAAAAACTTGAAAACATTATTGCTTTATTTACCGTATAAAAAAAAGGTCTGGTTTACCTAAAAAATAATGCTTTGTTTCAATTCAACTAAGAGTTTTATGATCTATTTTTCTATTAATCTAATGTACGAAAGAAATAACTGATAAAATAGCCACGTACAATGTACGTTTTATGCAAAGTGTACAAGAATTGTTGTTTACAAAATTGTCAAACCTTACAAATAATCTTATTGAAAATGTTTTTTTAAAAGTTATGTCACTATAAGAAAAAAAAAATTGACAATCAACACTGGCGAATCGGCGGTCGGGGTGTAGCTCCAGCGGTCCTTCGATTTCCGCAGCATTGAGCATGACCCATACTCGGAACGGTGACCGCTTAGCCGTGTACCGACCAGCCGGCGCATTTCAACTTGGAAGGCGATCCGTATCTGTCTGGTACGGTTTTGACCCATTATTTAATATCAATATCATTGTATTGTCGTAATATTTTTTCTTCTCATAACACAGCGTTCTTTCGATTAAAATAATCGCTGTTTTTCATGAATTAAAGAACCGCGAAAAAGTTCACTTTGAAAGACAGTCGAATACTGTTAAGCACTGCTAGTCAACGCTAGGCATGGTCGGGTAGGAACTGCGCGTAAAGGACGCTTACCCTGATGCCACACGAATAGCTACACTTTTCTCCGGGGCCATGAAATGTGGCATTTTGAACTCTCAGTTCTGGTCAATCATTTCTGATTAAGTTATCTGATTATCATTAATTCCAAATTCTCTGAAATTTTTTTTTTTTTTAATGTTTATCTTCGAACGCAGAGCATTGAAAATAAAATTAGGCAACGTTGAATACATATAAACATGAATGCATAAATATATGTGTACACGATATGCAGACGCAAGAGGAAGGTACGTATGATGCTGTGGATATATCACGATAAAGGCAAATGATATAAAGCGTGGGAATTTATACATGAACATTAGGAAGACGATAATGATGACCACCATCTGACAATGAATCGAATGGCACTGTGGAACATCATTTTCAAGCAGCTGATATTAGCTTCATTTTCTGACACTTAATTGCTGGCGTGTAATCAGGCATCCTCTTAATCGCGTATATATGCATATATGTCCGAAAATGTGATTAAGTCGCACTATTACAGGCCAACCGATATGTATGTAGGTTATGTTTGAAAAATCTATATCATGATATAGGATAATACTCTCTAATTATAACGATGACATTAACTAATTGATATAGTTTATGCGACATTACCAATAATGATGGGAATTACTAATGTCTCCTACAAGGAAAGGTTGCGAGGTCAACTTCTCGGATTTTGATTAAATATGGCATGCTTGTAGAATAGGTGAAAATAAGCGACCCGTATTTTTTTTTTATATCTGCGGAACCCGAATTTTAGAGGTTGAAACGCATCCTCGAAAATTGGGGTGTTTTTCGTTTTCCGTCGATAGCGTTTTAACGGTACGAGATATGAAAAAATGTCAAATTGCTTACTTTTTGTTTCAAATTGTTTACTTCTTCGTGTATTATACATTGGAGATGAGAACGATAACGTTATCGACGAAAAACTAAAAACATCCCCATTTTCGAGGGTGCGTTTCACCCCTTTAAAATCGGGTCCCGCGGATATAAAAAAATACGTGTTGCCTATTTTTACCCACTCTACAAGTATGCCAAATTTCAACGAAATCGGAGAGATCCACCTCGCCACCGTTCCTTGTTGGCCCATATGTGCCATGAAGGGTACCACAGTCCTTGATAGCATAGTAGCAGCGTGCGTATGTAGACAGAAGATGGATCGATTCCATATGTAGGACAAAATTTTCTTTCACAAAAATCACTTCCGCAGGTCACGGAATGACAAATCGTAGTCCAAGAAGATATTTAGAGAGAGTAAAACTATGACTTGGGTTTTTGTTTTTTATTTTGTATTTATGAATTATCTTATGCACTTAGTAGATGGGCTGTGATGCCTTGTATGTGTGTGTGTGTGTGCGTGCGTGCGCGCGCGTGTGTCTGCGCGCGCGTGTGTGTGCGTGTGTGTGTGTGTGTGCGCGCGCGCGCGTGTGTGTGTGTGTGTGTGTGTGTAGAGAGAGAGAGAGGCATAAAGATCCTGATCTTCAAGATTAAGGAAAGTGCATGTCGGCACTTGCGAAAGAGGTTGCAAAAAATATTTATATATTTTATATATGTACACATCGAACCGCAAAGCAACCAGATGTGCTGATAGCCAACACTACCTCGATATATGACGTTCAGTATCTCTTTTTTCCATGTATATGAATATTTCAAACTTTTAGAAGGTCACAACAGTACGCCAGGTAATACAAAAAATTCTCCCTGAAAACATTGTTGTTTGTTTTCATTCAAACGATGATTTTATTATGTTTTGTCCATTAATCAATTGCATAAAAATAATTAAATTACTTATAAAATAGCCGAGTATAATGAACGTAATATGCATATGCACAAGAAATATTGTAAAAACCATTGTTAAGCCTTAGAAATAATCTTATTGAGAATGTTTATTTTTATTTAAAAAAAATGTTATTATAACAACAAATTGATATCACCATTATAGAAAAATACAACATATGAACCGCACAAGTATACTGTAAATGCCGTGGCCGGTTAAAATACAAAGAGCTCGCCGAAGGATTTCGACTTCCCAACTACTCAACTCTCAGGTTAATAGAAATGAAATTGCCGAGTCACATGGTAGCGATTGAAAATAGTATGTTTTAGATGACGACAATTGCTCGTTCTGGAAATTGCATTTCTGAAGCAGTGAATTTTGCCAATCTGGTCATTTTGGAAATTGCATTTCTGAAGCAGTGAATTTTGCATGATTAGATTCCAAAGAACTAAAATTATTCTCCAAACTCTTCACATAACCCTTTGATGCCCCCCCCCCCCCAATTTGATATGTGAACGGTAATTAAATGGATGATCTGAAGTGTAGTTCGGATGAGTGATGTATTCTTTAGATGTCCCGAACTTCGCAACTTATTTTATTTTAGTAATTTTAAAAGTTAGATGAAGATGTGAGTGGTCGGGTTCACCATACAACTATTAGACGTTACATTAACAATGAAAATTCTATATCTTTCCGAAATTTTTGTTCTTAACCATGCATGCCAAGACCTTGCACGGCATTTCCAGTGTACTTATGTGGTTCATAGGGTGTACTTATCTACAACGGTGATATCATTTTTTCGTCATCAAAACATGATTTAATAAATACAAATACAACATTTTTAATCAGATGATTTCTAAGATATTTTTCGTACAACGTTTCTTTTACACTAGCATAATACTTGGCTATTTTATAAGAAATTTCATTTTTTTGTGCAATTGAAGAATGGAAAAACATAACAAAATCATTGTTTGAATATGAACTAATTATTATTATTTTTTAAGTAAACCAGAAGTTTACAAGGTAAAACAAACAACAACGTTTGAGGGAGGATTTCTTGTGATTTGGCGTACTTTGTTAACTTTTCAAAACATTTCAAAAGAGATTTTCAATATATACATAGGATTGTCAGTTAATTATTTCGCAGTAATATAGTTCAAATTGAGTGTGCGCAAAGCAAACGAGTCATCAAATATACGTCTCAAATAAAAAAGCGATCGAAGCTGTTAAGCTTGCGTCGCTTTTTTTTTATTTCGGACATTTTTGGTCTCTTTTGCTTTGCTCATTTGCGGCGCAGGAAGATATTAAAAATCAAACTTTTGCTCACTTCTCTTGTCCCGTATTCGGGCGATTTATTACTTCCGCACATACATGAGTTAAGTTTCAAACGTGAATTTTTAAATTTGACGTATACTTTTATTTCCGTTTGTGGTTTTTTTAAAATTGAGAAACTGCTCCTATCGCAGCGTGTTGATAAAGAACTCATGGTAGCGATAGACGTCCACAAAGATGCCCAACGGATAAATTTCCGATATGTGACCCAGAGCTATGCCTATGATCTTCCCATTGTAAATAAGTGGTGAACCTTCATCGCCCTGCAATTAAAATTATACAAACTGATGTATGCAGATGTACGTATACCGGGCGATCCAGTAGCTATTAGCGCATTCAATATTTGCGAAACTATGAGAATCATGAAATTGCGTTCAACGGAAGCTACATTGACCAGAAGGTCAATGTAGCTTCAATCAGCAAATATGGTTATAACGATTTTCTTGTGGGTGGCGTTGGTTCCAAGGTACGAAAGTCATATTTTCGTTCTAAAATGAAATACTGTGTCGTTGTGTCTATCATCAGATAGCGACTATGGGGACGAATGCAATGACCTACAAAACAAGATCATTCACGGTCATCAAATGGGCTTTAGTTTGTAGGCAGTGTTTGAAGTTATAAGACGTGCGATTGAATTAACTACAGAACGACTACGATATTGATACCGAGGGTCATCACTTCGAACGCCGTTTAGAAACTTAATTGACATTAATGACTTGGGATAACCTTGTGTTGTAGTATTTGTCTTAACAGAGGCTGTCAGCCGGTAGATATAAAAACACTTGAAATTCCATTTGAAATGGAACTAATGATTTCATCGTTGATGACTTTGGTCTAGCGAACCACAAATTTGCGACTCGAACCGAATGGACTGAGCTGTTACCACTACCGTCAATGACAGTTACTCCCAAACGTGAATCATGCAACGAAGCTCGGAACTCATTAGAGGAGCCAGAGTAGGCTCCGACGCTAACACTCATACAAGCTGATACGACGATGAAGCAAAATAAGTTCGACACATCGGCTCATGAATAATAGCCACAAAATCCTGTATTGGGATCTGTCAAATGGCGATATGACATCTTCTGGCGGAAAATCAAAGTACATTCGGGACAAAGCCTTCAATAGAAATTATACGCAGCCGTGCGATAAAACGATTTGATTGCAATTAAAAACATAAAATCGGTGTAAATAAAATGCGCGAAGTTTTCTCCGCGTAAAAACTAGCAAAAGAAGATTAAATATGCTGTAAAATATTTCGAAAGCTCTTCGAGTAAGGAGCTAGAAGTCCGTTTCCACAAATTTCCCATTGCAGGAAAACGCTTCGTGTACGTGAAAAATTATTTCAGAAATGTACAAAAAAGCCGATCAATTTGAGGCATGGATGAGAGCCTTGAAATTTAAAAATGTGAATTCAAATATGAAAGTGTGCTCACTGCAGTATGTGACAGCACCGGTATCGCAAACGCCGATAATTTTGCCATATATTAAAATGTGCCCTGCCTTCAAAATAAGTCCATCTTCCACAGAATTGCGTTGTTTCGGATAGGTACCAGCCCAGTCACAAAGTGCACTAATACTTATCATAGCATATCACAGAAATTTGCACTAAACTACACGGCTGTTTACGTTTGACGATTCTCTTACCGCCGCCATGTTTTTTAGGCTCCGCCTATATGACAGATCCCAATTGTAACGTATGTTGTAAAATGCGACGGTTAGATCTTCAAATCTTTTTTCGAAGCTTTGGTGTTGTTAAACGTCAAACATCGCAAGAAATGCCCACAATCTTGGATACTCGAAGTGTCAGACCAGGCTACCCAACTTGGTTACTTACGTCGATCATTGCGCCATGTGGAATTATTCCGCAAAGCCGGTTAGGAAGATGACACCGTTGGACCGTGGTCTCCAATATCTCGAGGGGCCGGTCGAAAGGTGGTGCCATCCTGTGCCGTAATCCTACCAATGTGCCCGTACGCAACATTGGATGGTTCTCCACTCGACCACCCATCCAGTCTATAAGTGACATCGGTATTCGTGCCACGTTCGGATTCGATGGGATGGATTCAAAGAGCTGCAACGTATTGTGAGAAAATGCATCAACTTTTCCGGCAGCCACGTTTAGGTTTATTTGACGCCCTTGATTTAGAGAGTAGCAATGGAATTTAGACCGGATCCGCCAAGTCAATTCAAGATTATATGCTACACGGTTTCAATACGGAATTACCGATCTCACGTATCGAAACAATTCTCCAATCAATTGCGTACTATGGTCGAAAAAGCTTCTATTCACTAACGCCTAAAAGAGCTACGCTCATTTCTCGTTTCCACGCTCCGGCAACGCAAGGGGGTGGTCGGATGATGAAAACGTTACGACCAACAGTATCCCCTTGTTGCAGATTCATAGCGAACACCACCGATATGCCGGAATACGTTTTGCCTTGCTCATCCGCAACGCATTGTTCCGCGGTCAGAACGTGATTCTTAGTTATTAACGCACCGCCACATGTGTGCCGATAGTCCCGTCTTATCGACACATAAAACGGTGCGTACTCGACTTGTACTGGTTGTCCGCCTGTGATACGTCTCATGCGGGCGGCGCTTGTTCCTACAACAATACCCATGAGAATAACTCGTTACTATCTATCAACTATTTATTGATAGGTTGATATCGTTGAGTTTCCATATTTCAATCGGTTCCGAGGAAAATTAATCACTGGAAATTGTGTAGGGCCCCATTGTTAAACAAAAATATATTATGGATTTCTTAATAATTGGAACGAACGTTTTCGACCGATTTTTTTTTCGAAAAACTCTATGGGTGATGGTTGTCAGTCGCTTGAACCGATGCACAAAATGCGATGATTGCTGATTTTTAATTTACAGGGAACAATCAATATCCTGCTGAAGAAATTCTTCACGCGGTGTCTTCATTGCAAATGAATATATTTACAGATGCTTTACAGGAACACAACAACCGTATTCTCAATTCGAATCGGTGTAGAAAAAAGCACGATTTGATATCCCCATATGACTAGCATTCCAGAAAAGAAGAGGTTTTCCTTGTTGATACTTGTACCGAAACACAACCGATGATGTTTTTGGCTGTGCCAACATTTGTAACAACGAGAATGGTCACGTACGCGAGCATTAACGTCAAATTATAAAGATATCGTACGCAGGGGAAACTTGTTTTTTATGGTTACATTACGTTATTTCAATTGTGAGAAATAAGGAAAATGCGATTTCTTGGCTATATTATTTCACTATCAATTAATCTGTTACTGTAGCCTGAGATCTTGTAGTCTTTTGAGATGATTTTGCCAACCGCTGTCTGTGCAGAAAGTCCCAATGCTTGGCCATGAATATTTGAGTCGCAATGTGCCGAAATTCATTTTGGATGTACTCACCACCAATTGCAAGGAAGACGAATAACAGGATGATTTTCATTACAGCGAACTTCCGCGAAACAAAATTGGATCAAGAGTGTGTAGCCAAAAGTTGTATCGTTCGTCTGTCACATTTAGAAAACCAGAAGAGATATGTAAATAATTTTTCAAAAGTCCGAAATGCACGGCAGGTGCAAAAAATCGGTAGTTTTCGCGAATCAACAGGGTAACCGGAGTAATATTTTTTTAAAAATTCGTATCAACGTTACCCACGGCTTCGAATTAATATATATGCGTAATTTTTCCTGTGTAATTGGCCCTGATGCAATTTAAGTTTGAACGAACACGAGCTTGCACTTTGCCGATACTGTTTATACTAGTCGGAAGAAAAAACGAATGACTGGGGGTAACACGATGCCAAGCTTTATATACCCCGAGTTATACAAGTGACGATTGCATTGCCAATGAATTTGCCACGTTTGAGCGCGTAATTATTCAAATTCCCATCGGGTTTTTGTGCTGTAACAGTGATCAGTGAGTTCGTAGGATATCGCGTAATCCGTACGTTTCTTCGAGGAAAGTCCTCGTCAATGCTACCGATAACAACGCCTACTTTTCTGCACACCTGAAGCAACTACCATTACCTGTGTCGCCTAATAACCAGAAGTTAAGCAGAATTTCCAAAACGTTCTTCTTTAATCTGACGTATCTACTAAAGAGGTCAATAATCCATGTTCTGATAAAATGAACTTGCAAAACCCACGATCCAAATTACCAATAATGTAACGATAGTAGCCATTTTCCGAAAATCCACCAATGTTCCGTCCAGAAAGTGTGCCACGGAAGCAATATCTTCTTCCCTAGTGTCCTGTTTTTCCAATCAGCACATGGCCTAACATCAGGTCTTAGCATCTAAATACTTCGTGTATCGCCGGCAAAGTGGATTCCAACTGGAAAGCCGATTCGGAACTGACGGGAACTCTAGGTAGGATTCCAACATTTGTCCCCAATATGAAGGTATTATGATAGTTTTACTTTTTTCATATAAAGCATATATTTCGATTGAAAGGGCAGTAGAGATAAAAATAACATAGGATCGTCTGACCTTGTTGGGGAAGACGAAGTCTCAGCGCAATAACTAAATTATATACAGAAAGTCGAGCACGTGCGTCGAGACGAAATATGTCTCGAACAATGAAACGACGCATTAGTGATACGACGAGTTATGCTTTAGAAAAAAAACACAATAGGTGTTGAGGCAATTTATAAGCATCTGATAGCATTCGCTGACAGAGTTGAGCTGACGCACTACTTGACTCGCCTAAAACATATTTCGTACGTAAACGTTCGTCGGTTGTATTCTCTAGAGAAACAATAATTGACTTTGCAAAAAGATGATTATTTATGGGATACGGTTTGAAAAATATGACCTCGCTACAAAACGAATATTCAAATGTCTACATGCTAAACCTTTGATAACCATTATGGATTTCTAAACAAAAAATGTGCCGTATGACACTGACATATGGTTTTTTAGCTATCCTCATGTTCGTAATTTTAAAAATACCTGTGCTCGCGACTTCTAATGCCAGAATATGATAACAGCCTACGAAAACGTATCTTCTCGTCTATAGTTATGTTACCCGATGAGTGAACAATTATGAAAAAAAAAATCAGTCGATATCAAGATCCTGGCAGCGTATCCCCCTAACTACCTAAACACGAGAGAGACTACCGTGACGGTCCTTGCTTTTTTAAGAACTTCGAAAAAGTAGCGGACGAACAGCATGTGATTCTAAAAAATCCCCCCGAAACCATTATCGTTTGAGTTGCCTCATAAAAAGGTCCTCGCTTACCTTAAAAATCATTATTCTTTGTTTCCATTCAAACAACAGCTTTGTTATACTTGTTTCCATTAATTAAATTCACAAAATCATGACTGATAAAATAGCCGCGTATAATTTTCGTATTATGCAAGTGTACGAGTAATGTATACAAAGTTATTAAACCATAGAAATAATCTTATCAAATATGGTTTATTTTTAATGAAAAAACTCGTGCTATTTTATGAACAAAAAATTGACGACCGACGCTGGTGGATGGGCGGTCGTGCTTCGGCTCCAGCGGTCCTTCAAGTTGAGCAGCGTTATGCATGACCAATACTCGGAGCAGCGACTGCTTGGCCGTGCACCGTCTGTTGCATCAACCAGTGAGCTGGAGGCCAATACTGCTGAGACCTTCGTGTAGATACTTGAGTAAAAATTCTACGCACCAGAGAATCAGATGAATATGCGATGTACACCGATTTGGGTCCTCCACAATGTCCCCGTGACCTCGGCAAATGCGGTATAGTGTAGCTTAAGGCAGTATTCTTAAAGTATAGACTCCTAAGAATATGTCCTCAAATAGATATTTCGAAATTCATAATATTTACGCCAACAAATGAGTATAACGTAAGTATAACATGTTGCGGTTGTCTATAATTATACTCAAAATTCTAAACGCGTTTTTCCCGAAACTACTCCTTTCAACCTGGTTAACACAAAATCTCGATTTCTATTCAACCGATCGACTTCAAATTTCGTACGGACCTCCAGTATATATTCCGCTATCGTTCCTATGTCGGGTATGGCGAAATTAATTTTATTACTATCTTTTGAAAAAATTCACTTAACAGAAGGGCGAAAAATAAACTTAATTTTCAGTCACCAATGAAAAAAAAAAATTGCGTTTCTTTTGTGTCTGCGAACATGACGTTGGTTGACATAAAATCGCAAGTTCTATTCAACCGATTGATTTCGAATTCGGTATGGACCTTCAGTGTACATCCCTGTACCGTTCTTACCTCGGACATTGCGAAATTATCACTATTACCATTTCAAAAAATGTAACTTCGAAAAAATAAGGAAAGAAATTAATTTTATTTTCATGGAAGCAATACATCCTTCCTTAGTGTCCCGCTTTTCCAATCGGCACATAGTTCAGTTGTCAGCTTCCAAATACTCCATGCATAACTAGCACAGTGGATTCCAACGGGAGAGCCGATCCGGAACTGTCAAAGACCCTAGGTAGAATTCCAACGTGTGTTACCAGTATGAAGGTACACTCATAATATTCCTTTTTTGCGTATTAAACATATATCTTTCGATTGAGTGCGCAGTAGAGATAAACAAAAAACAGAGGACGCCCTGACCTTGGTGGGGGAGACGAAGTCTAAGCACAATAACTGAACGATATACAGAGAGTCGAGCACCTGCTTTGAAAACGGAGAATGCTTCGAATTGCGATGTATCAGTGATACGACAAGTTATGCGTTAGAAAAAAAAACACAATAAGTGTTGAGGCAATTTATAAGCATCTGATAGCATTCGCCAACAGAGTTGAGCTGACCGACTGCTTGGATTCTCTAATACATAGTATACACGTAAACGGGAGCTAAAACACTTTCCGAGAAGACCACTTCTCAAGGCGAGAAACCAATTTAAGAGTAGGGGAACTCAGTGCAAGACGAACACACGGGGTAAGATGTGTCATAACTAATCAGCGTGTGCGAGTACAGTGCTCCTGTTGGCGTTGAGAGGGGCGGCGGGGAGGCGAATGAGTGTGAAAGTATCAACTGTGGCGGAAGCACGCGTCTTGAGTAAAAAAACAATATCGATTTTTTGACAAAACGAGTCATTTTTGGTAACGTTCCACATCGTTCCAGTTCATTTGAGTTGCTAATATTGATTAAAGACAGGGAGGTAAACACAATGACAGTACTAATCATTAATATAATAAAAACAGTTTGTCAGAAACCTTCAAGTTTCTTGCGTGATGTTTTGTTAATTCGTTAATCGTCTGATGGGATAAGATAAATGCAAGCTATCGCAAAGCAGCGATATTTTGCAATGTACCACTATTTACGTTAGAACCTGTGAAAGAAATTAGGAGGGCATCCATAAAAACTTCGGGGCCCATGAGAGTTTGAATATGGATTCCCTACTAGGGCTTTCCACAACACAATCGGACTAGGCCCCGACAGGAAAATAACAGGGTTGGGTAATTTATTCAAAAAAGGTCGTAGCGAGGAAAATGATAAAGGGCTCAGACGGGATTCATCAGGGCAGTGGTTGTTACAGGGCATACAGTATATTTGCAAAGTTATTTTTAAGAATTTCTAGTTTTTAGACTTACTTCCGTAGAGGTAATATATTTAAAGTTTAAGGTATCGATAAAACACTAGGTCAGGTCACTTAAAATAATCATACACGTAGAATTTTACTATAAATAATGTATAGTCAATAAACATTCAGAATGTTTGGAAAATAAATTTCGCACTACAAAAATAGTTTTTTTTAAAAATAATTCATGCATGCAGGAATGACAGCACATATGTACATACAGCACCTTTTGGTTGCTTCGACATTTTTAATTGAACTAATTTCCGTTCAATGCTCGTAACGGGATAAACATTATCCACCGAATTTTTTTTGAGATAATTCGCCATTCGTAAACTTTAGATGACTTTTTGGGTACTTGAATACATTTGTTTTTTTCCACACTTTTGCTTCAATGTACAAACATTCTTTAGACTCGTTACGTCCGAAAATTTTGTTAATCTCCGCGACGTATCCATTACGCAAAAGCACAACATTATCTGGCGCTCTCGCACCAATAAATGTGGAATGATTAAAAACAAAATTGTTTACAATTACTTCTCCATTTTCGAGATACTTCTGACCAATCTCGCTTGATATGTATCCAATAATAAAGCTGATAATTATAGGGCATTAATAGAGTTGCTTGATGGTGTCGAATCGGGTTCTGTCGAGGCAACTAGTCGAGCCCTGATTCATAAGCCTCTTTAGGCCCTCGTCGACAAAGTGTGATCGGCCTCCAAGGGACCTGGTCGGGTGCCATGTTAGGACCCTTGCAGAGTAAGGGAAAAATAATCGGGGCCTAGTCAAAGCCTTGGCTGAATTCTTTCACGGGAAATGGTGAAATGAAAGTAGTAAAACATTTGTTTCCTCTTCAACCGGTGTTTCTACCAGGGGAAGAAAAATATCTCAGAAATAATTAAAATTATATGGAGGCAAGATTATTCGGACTAATCCTACAGAACTTAGACTTATCAAATTGCTGGTATTGCGAATGAAACTACTTTTATATGCGAAAGCTGCCAATAATTCGTGTCCCATCATTCTCCAAGCACTGTTTCATGTTGTCGCCATCAAGCTTTACTGTTTGTGTACACTCTGGCGGCCACAGTTTTCATTGGAAATCAATACGATTTAAAGATAACTTTAAGAATATGCTTTCCTTCTGTACAAACCTACCTCTCACAAAAAAATCTTAAAATTGCATTTTTTAAGGGTTTTTAAACAAAAAGGTATAATTTTTGTCGTTATTTTATACCCTTTTATGGTATAAAAATATATTTTAAACAATAGTACCTTACATTTAGATTCATATACAGGGTAATTATATGAAAAAACTATCACTTCATAAAATTATAGGTTAAAAACTTTTTGAGCTAGAGTGTACCCAAATTGAAAAAAGTCGTTTCGAGAAAAACGCATTAAAAAAAAACTGACCGAAAACAAAAAAAATTAAGGCAGTAATGAATTATTTATACTACTTTAGGAACATGTTCTTAAATAGTTTTACCAACAATTTATGGAATGGAAAAAAAAATTTTTTTTGCACCACCAAAACTGGTTTCCGGCCTTAAGGGGTGTTCTTATTTTGGATGCTAAAAATGGCTTCTTTTATGAATTTGTTGATGGGTTTATATTAAAGATATTAATATAAAAGTTGTTACACTTTAAATACGCTTCCGAAATTCATTTTAAAAAAATGTTTTTGTATGTATTTATGTAACCGAAACAAACTTTAAACGCGTGGGTTTCGAAAGAACATTTTCGACGGCTTGTTGATAAAATCTTAAAAAGTACTGAACCAATCCTTATGAAGTTTTAACCACATATTCTTTACAACTATAGCTATAGCGCATATCAATGATTTTTTAAATTTTGATATTTACTATTTTTTTGGCAAAAACGGCGAAACAATCACGTTTTTTTGTTTTTTTTTTCGAACAGTGTCCACGATTTTCTTATTTTTGGATATATCAAAAATCGTATAATATGCGCTATAGCCATCAACACACTGAATCAAAAATCGTTTGATTTTTTTGTTTCGGGTAATCCATCTCCGAGATTTCATCAACAGCGCAGACCTACAATTTCCCATTTCGTCTATAAATAGTGACTGAAAAAAATTAATTTGTTAGAATGTATTTCGACAGTGTATTTATTAAGTGTAACAACTTTTATGTCAATATTTATAATATAAACCTAACAAGAAAATTAATGACAATAGCCTTTTTTAGTGTCTAAAGTGAGAAGACTGCTTAACTCCGACTCATGGAAAACTAATTTTCTTTGCAATTAAAATGGCTGCTTATATGATATCGTTTTAAAAAAAAACATATGACCTCGCTGGATACCAAAACACATATTGAAATTTTTGCACGCCAAACCTTCGTTACCGATAAGGGATTTATAATAAAGAGATGTCCTCCATCATAATCACTTATGATTTTTTAACCGTCCTCGTGTTTGTAATTTCCAAAATGCTTGCGAGCGCGATACGTAACGCCAAATTATGATGACCGCCTATAAAGAGGCATCGTCTTGTCGATGGTTACGTTACCCGATAAGTGACAATTATGAAAAATAATCAGTCGGTATAAAGGGCCATGGCAGCGTCTCGTCGCCAAGTACTTAAACACGAGAGTGGCTACCGTGACTATATACTAACTCTTCTCAATACTTCTAAAAAGTTAAGAAGAACGCCGAGTAATTAAAAAAATTCCCCCGAAAACATGATCGTTTGATTTACCTTACCTATAAAAAAAACTCTGGTTACGTTAAAAATAATTATTCGTTATTTTTATTCAACCAACGGTTTTATTATGTTTTTCAACTAATCTAATGTACAAACAAAATAACTGATCAAATATAGCCACGTACAATGTACGTTTTATGCAAGTGTACAGGAAATCTTGTATACAAAATGTTTGATCCCCAGAAACAATTTAATTGAAAAAGTTTAAAAAAAATATAATTATAAGAACAAAAAATCAATAATCGGCACTGGTGAATGGCCTGTCGGGGTTCGGCTCCGGCGGTCCTTCAAGTTCCGCAGCGTTGTACATGGCCGATACGCGAAGCGGTGACCGCTTTGCCGTGCACTGTATAGCGTGTTTCACTTTGGAAGCCGATCCGTATCTGTCAGGTACTCTGGTTTAGACACATCATTCAATATCAATATCGTGGTATTGATATTGAGATATTGTCATATTTTTTTCTTCACATTACACATATATATTCCGATTAAATTAACTGCTGTTTGTACTAAATGAAAGAATCGCGAAAAAAATTATTTATGGTAAATGTTGAAAATTGGCATTCTCAAAAATGTTCTGTCATTCATTTGCCATTTCAATTTCGCTGCGTTTTATTTACGTTAACAGAAAATCGAATACTGTTAGACACTGTTAGGCATCGCTAGGCACAGTCGGGTAGCGAGCGCGTGTAAAGTGACGCACATCGTGATGTCACGAATATAGCTACGCGTTTCTCCGGGGCCATAAAACTATGAATTTTCAATGATTATCTCTGGCGTTATTATTGATGACATTTTGTCTCTAAATAATCATTATTAATTTCAAACTTTGCGAAGATAATAAATGAAAAATGTTTACGTTGGAACTCAGGAAGTTGAAAAAAAATTAGGATGCTTTAAATGCATATAAACATAAATATATAAATACAAATATATGTGTACACGATATGCAGATGCAAGAGGATAGTGCGTACGATGCTGTGGATCTGTCACGTTAAAGACGAATGATATAAGACGCGGGAATTTATACACGATCATTAGGGAGACGACAATGATGACCAGCATCAGAATCGAATGGCACTGTGGAACATCATTTGCGGACAGCTGATATAGGGTTAATTTACTTACATTTAATTACTGGCCTGTAATCGGGCATCCTCTTAATCGCATTCTCACCGACTACATATATACATATATATATGCACAGCGAGTGCAACAGACGCAGAACGAGCTTCTTTTTTTCGCGAATCCTTCCTCTCCGGGCTGGCATGAAGAAAAAAACCAATGGAAAGGAAAGCCAGCACTTTTCGAAGCTGGCTAAGCCCCATATAAAACTGCCAAGTGCCACGCACCCGCGTGAGCGAGCCATCATGGCAAACGTCTTCATTTATTTCTTAATTACTATATACCGCGAACCCGAAAGATTTGGCCATCGCTCCGCCTTCCCGGCGGTGTTTCGTGGCTTCTACTCCTCACGTATATCCATCCGTATATCGCCGAGCGCAAGCTGCGGCACTTGGTCTTCGCGCCAGCGACTACGAAGAGTCTGGGTCACCTTTGAGTTTTTTTTGGCTAAACGATGAGTTTTTTCTTCTGCAGCTTTTTTGGATTTGCTTAAATTTATTGATTGTGCTATGGGTTTATACTTTCCAGAGCTTTTTCAGGTTTGCTCAAATTAGTTGATTTAGCCATAGATTTTTACTGTCGAGAGCTTTTTGGGCTTGTTGTGTTAGCCATGGGTTTTTATCATTGAGAGCTTGTTTGGGGTTGCTTGGATTTGTTGGTTGAACGAGGTCGTTATACGTTCGAGAACTTTTCTGAGTTTGCTTGGATTTGTTGGTTAAATGATGGGGTTTTACTGCCGCGAGCTTTTTTTTCGCTTGGATTTGTTGGCTTAGCGATGGGTTTTTACTGTCAAGAGCTTGTTTGGCTATACTTGGATTTGTTGGTTAAGCGGCGGGGTTTTACTTTCGAGGGCTTTTCTGGGTTTGTTTGTATTTGTCGGTTAAGTGATGTGGTTTTACTTTTGAGAGCTTTTTGGGGTTTGCTTGGGTTTGTTGGTTTAGTTTATTTTTACTGTCGAGAGCTTTGTTTGGGTTCGCTTGGATTTATTGGTTTAGCCATAGGTTTTTACTGCCGACAGCTTGTATGGGTTTCCTTGGATTTGTTGTTTAAACAATGGGGTCTTACGTTCGAGAGCTTTTTCGGTTTGTTTGCATGTGTCGGCTGAACGGTGAATTTTTGCTTTCGAGAGCTCGGTCAAATTTTTTTGGTTTTTTTCTTCAAAAATCTTCCTCTCGTGTTCTTGTTAAACATTAGTGCTATTAAATTAAATTAAATTAAATTAAATTAAATTAAATTAAACATTAGCCAACCCCCCCCCCCCCCCCCGCGAGCTTATTTGGGCTTGCTTAGATTTCTCTACGAAGTGATGAGTTTTTACTTTCCGAAACTTTTTTTCGTTTCTTCGATAAGCGATGGTTCTTTACTTCAGAGCGCCGTCGGGTTTATTCATGTTTGTTTGAATTTGTTGGAAAAACGACAGGTTGTTACTTCCGAAAGCTTTTCATCGTTTCTATGATAGGCGGCGTTTCTTTACTCGAGAGAAGTTTTGGGTTTGTTTGGGTTTATTTCAATTGTGTGGGTCAATTTCCTTCCTCTAGTTTACTTTCTCTCTCTTTCTCGATGTTTTTGCATGTTTTTTCCAAGGCATCACTTTGTTATAAACCAGCCAACCCCCCCCCCTCTGTCTCTTACATGGAAAAAATTACCGAAAGATCATCAAGCACCCTCAGCTTTACGCGATTTGGCGGCAGATGATAAAACCAACCCTGCCCTTACTAATCGGCAACCGTTCGATCGATTCTCGTGTTGGCAATTGCCGAGGTCCGCGCGAAAGCCGAGCCCCGTCGGATGTAGCCTCGACTCTCAAGGGATCGAGAAGCCGACGATGATAGTGCTTTTGATCAGAATGAGGACAAAGTGCTTTGGGACTTGTAACGCGTAACGATAGAGGCCTTTTTTCGTATACAAGCACAAGAACACATCGACAATTTTTTTTTTTTTTCGAAGACTGCTGACGTGCCTTTCGAAGCGGCGGAGGATTGACAAAGTCGTATAAACGATACCGGCGGGGCGCGTAAATACACAGACGAAGAGCAACCCCCCCCCATCGACGATGCTTTACGCGCACGATTTTCACCCGAGAGTCAAAAGGATGTGGCCCTTCATAATCGGCAGGTCGAGACGACGTCGGATGACGCCCTTTTGATTTCTGCAACATTGACGTGGTGTATACGCAGAGGAGAAGCCTGCGCAGCCTCATTGATGGACCAGCAGGAGTCGTACCTCACGGGGAACACAAAAGCACCCCCCCCCCCTCTCTCTCTCTCCCTCTCTCTCTCTTTCTCTCCCTTGACGCTTTTGGGGGAACGGTAACACGACTCTTAACGATCGTACGATACGTTCATCATGTACGCACTCAATCGACGACGTTACAACCATTCAGACGATCATGACACACACGTGTTGTTTTCGCCTTCGGCCCCAACACTGACGCAACCTCGACCCGGTGGACAACAGATGAAGCGAGGGTAGTTATCATTCAATGTTATCGATCAATCATTACACGTATAGATATATACTGGCGGGCCCGAAAAGTGACGTCTAAAAGGACAATCTGGACGCCTCGTATCAATAGCTATCCCAATCAACCCCATTTTTGTTCTACGGTCTTTTTCTGAGAAAAAAAACACATTTTTACAAGCTTTCATTTAAGGCCTTAGGCCACACTAACGGGTATAAAATCATGTGCGAATTTAACAATTTTTTTTCGTATGAAAAATTAATTCACTCATCGAATTAATTACACATCTATTTAGTATGAATATCAAACTGTTAGAAAGTATATATATATTTTTTCGGTGTACAAAATAGCCGACTACTCGAAACTTCTCGAAACAGCTTTTTTCCAATTGGCGTGACAAGTAACTTCGACAATTTTCACTCGATTTACTTTAAATTCAAAACTTATGTTCCTAACTGCATTTCGCAGAGAAGTACGTACGGAATTTCTGATTAATAGAAAACGTTTCATTTTATGAGCAGTTATAACGAAATTTTTTACTGAAAATTAATTTCTTAAGTTCAAATACCTACAACTTTTGAATAAAACAATATTTTTTAAATCCCGCACGTACTTCTCTAGGTATTCTAATGTAGATTGACGAGAATTTTGGTTTTTCGTTCTAGGCAAACAATTGTGGATGCTAAATGTCACGCCACGGAGCGCCTAAAAAACGATAACAAAAGAAAATATTAGTAGTCGGCCATTTTGTACATCGAAAAAAATATATATATATTTTCTAACAGCGTGATATTCGTACTGGATAAATGTACAATTAATTTTATGAGTGAATGACTTTTTCATACGAAAAAAATAGTTAAATTCGCACATGATTTTATACCCGTTGGTGTGGCCTAAGGCCTTGACTTGCTTCGTATTTCCGGTTAAAAGTTTGTAATCCATTTTTCAAGCACTTGCTGGCATCCGATTGAGCTAAAACTTGGCACACCCATGTATCTTCGGTGACGATGCAATAAAATGGTACCATCGAGCTGGTGTGATGATGGAGGCGGGAAGTGGGCAATGCAACTCCTCAAGAGCATATACTAGGACAGTCGAGTTTGTGCCTATTCGTTTTGTTATCATGAGTACTTTTCATTACACATGATGACGAGAGTCTGATAATGGTGGTGGAAGGTGGAAACTGAAATTTCCTAATGGCCAATGGTAGGACTCTCGAGTTTGGGCTCATTAACTTTGTTGCCTTTAGCGCTATTTATAATTACACTATTATAAAGTTCCTCGCGAAACTTTTGTAACCTAAGGCAAGATTTTTGTTTACGCAGATGTCTAAATGGCATGGCGGTCTGGCATGGCAAATAAATAAACAAATTCCAATACTGAAAAGTATAAAATAAAATAAACGTAAAAAAAACCTTTTTGAAAACAAGCTTTTAGTTACAAGATGCTGTACGAAAAAGTAATAAATAATGTTCAGTAAAATTGAAAATCAAAACAGTATAAGTGCAAAATAGTCGCTACCTTGGTCACGACTGGATAAAGGCAGATATTTTAAAAATATGAAATATCAATTTTAAAAGCTTGAGGCGTCAAAACGTCAGAAGTACTAATATTACGTTCAAATATCTGAAAAAAGCCTCAAGCTTCTAAAATGTATATTTCATATTCTTTAAATATCTACGTTTATTTACCTTTTAGGTAATTGCACCTATGATGAGGGACCAAGAAAGACACTTTTTTGTAGATATACTGATTAGATTTTGAAAGTTACTAAACATTATTTTCTACTTTTTAGTACAGTATCTTTTAGATAAAAGCTTGTTATTGTAAAGGGTTTTTATGTTCCTTTTTTTCTATATTTCTCTTTTGTCTTAGTTGTAAATACCTTAGATTTTGATTGGAAGTAGAAAAAAAAGATTGAGAGACTCCCGTAAAAAAATTGTGGTAGGGATTCAATTGGATTTTCATACTAATCCCTACTTTCTGATAGGGATGAGTCATCGAATCCTTATATTAAAACGTCACGCTCGTACACTGGATCCTCATCCGGATTCCGCATTGGAATCCAATGTACGAATCCAATTTGAATCCCAAAGGAGTCCGACATTAACCAACGAATTCCGACACGATTCTCGATAAATCCTATCGCATTTTGTACGTTGAAATTTCTAATCGAAATATACAGGTATACAAAATGAGTGGATTAAAAAAAAGTATATTCCTTATCTTTAAAAAAGTATAAATCGTTTAGGAAAGTATATCTTGAAAATTGATTTGGATTACATCACTAAAAATCCACTGTAATTATCATTTGTTAATTGTTGTACAGCACTTTGTCACAATATCACCACACAAGTAAACGCTCACGAAGCGTGCAGGTTATGTTTAAACACACCGAATGTTTTTCTCGTGACTTGCCACATATTTTCATTGCGAACGTGGTAAGAATTTTCACACGGCGTTCATCGGGGAACAGTGCAGAATCCAATTGGATCTCAATGAGGACTGCCTCTGTACAGTGTCACTGACAAATCCCTCCAGAGATGTGGGTGCATCTTGGGTCTCCTCAACGAATTTGCATACGGAATCACGAAACAATATATATATATATTTTTTGGAGATTCAACCAATTCCTTCGAGGGGTGGTTTCACGCCTTAAATCTGTTTGTCCGCCGAAAAAAAAAACACGTGCGTAACAGTTTTCAATGCTTTATCACATACATGAGTGTCAATAGAATCGAAGGCGGAGAGTTAAGTGATGTTCCTTGTAAGAAGTGAGAGCTTCGATGATAATTATACGGGGACATAAATGTCCAAGCAATGGAGAAATGTGGTGCAAAACGTCAGCAATTCTCTTTTCCTTTTTGGATTAATTCCTCGAGGGCTGAGTCTACTCCCTCGACACCTTTGGGATAGTAATAGGAATTATTCTCTCTCTCTCTCTCTCTCTCTCTCTCTCTAACCCCCTGTCTGCAGCACTCTTTCTCTCTTTGTCGATCAACCCTCTCGTGGACCATTTCATTCCTGCTTCGTCGTTGCCGACGTCGCGCGCTCATACGCGATAAAAATGGTAATTCGATGACAAAGAGACAGCACATGGGTACGTATATATATATATATATCGTATTTCGAGACGATCGGGAATTCGAGGGATCCTCCCCAACTAATTTCGGGCTCTTCCGAGTCCAGGGACTTCTGTTTCTCGAGTTGTGCTTTTCCGCACACGTGTACGGTGTGTCTTTGAATTAGCAAAAATCGTGCTCATCCAAAAAGAAGTTGTCAAGGGGTCGTCGGAGCATTAAATTAGACTGTCAAAGTTTGTTAGGTATACGCTAGAAAATGATAATATTGAATTAAAACTTAGTGATCGGGCGCGATCGGTGTGCGGTTTCGGCGATCACCTCTTGTCGAGTAGCCTTGGCCTGGGCCAATACTCGGATGGGTGACCGCTCAGTCGTGGCTTGCGCGCCGACTACCGAGCGGGACGGCTGTTTTTACCGAGTTTCCGATGCTCGATGCAACCGGAAAGTCAGCAAAAATGTAGCCACCCGTATCGGCAGGGGTTTTCGGCAGTTTCCCTGTGCCCTCGTGTGCAAATATGGCACGGTAGGGCGTTGCTAAGTGGGCAACACTCTGAAGGGTCTCCAAGGTCCTAGGAATGAAGTTTGGGATCGAAGTTAAAGTCAGGTGGTAAAAGCCTGCTAGGGCATACGAACGAACATTAGAAGGAGATAAACTCAATCAATGAAATAAAATATCCATTCGATATTCGTTTATGGAGCTACAATATCTTGCTCGCACCATATTGTGCTTTGCAATTTAAAAATTATGATTTGCAAACATATTTGTTCGTTATTTCAATGCCGCACGCGCGAATTGCACTTTGCAGAGGAGCGCTGCTTACGTCTCCGCATATGGAAAACAAAACAGAGTTGTAACTACGATCCGAGATAATCGTGGGTAATAAAACATACGAATAACTCGATTAGCGAGACTCGAGAGTCTTTTTCGCGCCTTTCCCCTCTCCGTATACTCGTAGTTTTACACTAACGTACAGATAATATGAGATGTTGAATGCATTTGACTGTGGAGAGTTGAGTAGTCGCGAGGGACGGAGAAAAGGGCCTGAAAACCTGCTGCTGTGGATTTAAAGCGAGAAATGCTTTCTCTGTCTCTCCCTCGTTCTCTCTCTCTCTCTCACTCTCTCTCCCTCTCGCTCTCTTTCCCTTTCTCTCTCTCTCTCTCACTCTCTCTCCCTCTCGCTCTCTTTCCCTTTCTCTCTCGGTAAATCTCGCACCCTGGGGGTAATTAATTTACGGAGACAAAACCGGTAACGAGTTCGGTGCATGCAACGTGTTTTCGTTGTCGACGGAGAAACTCTCACGCGATAGTGCCTTCCGCGTATTTATAACGTGTCGGAAAGCGTTTTACTGTATATATGCACAAAAAAATAGATATATATATACATATCGTTGACTGAAAAACAAAAGGGCTTAGTGTCACGTATGTGAGCTCTCAATGCATGCAATAAAAAACTCGACTGATAAACTTTCATAGACTTTTATAAGGTTTATCAATGAAGGTCAAATCATAAATCTATGGGAGAAAAAGTTAAGTCCGAACAAAAATTAGTCCCAGTCAAAATAAGTCCGAGTAAAAAATAGTCCTAGTAAAAATTAATCCCAGTAAAAATGTATCCTAGTAAAAATGCCTACCTTACTAAAAATAAAAAACCTCAGGTGAATAGAAAATCTGCCTTTTTGTCCAAAGTCCTGCGTCAGATAAAAAGCTAACCTTAAAATTAGTGAAAAAATGCGACATATGGATTTCACAATCGTCATGCTTTGAATAAATCAAACGTTGTCCACATTTTATATTCACGACTGATGTTTTAAGTTCCGCAGTCTTTGAGAGTTCTGATAATTTTATCATTCCCCCTCCGCCAGCCCCTCGCTCTCGCGCCTCGTAAACCGCTGGGTTAAAAATCCTCAATAATTCACAATAATAGCATCGATTGACTAAGTCAAGTTAAAATGGTTGCTGCTACCGTAAATTAATTGCTATTCAAAATGAACAAAAAATCAACTTCTATCTTCACTTGTCTGGTTTTTTTGGGTCACTATTCGACCTATTTTACACCGCGAATATTCCTATAATAGCTCTTTTTAAATTTCTTCGAATACCAAAACTCTCCAGATCTGTTCCCGGTTGCTCACTCACTTGATTGAAAAAAGTCAGTACAAAATTAAAATAGCGCATCGAACGATATTGTGTCGTGCGGTAAAGACGGCGGGCCTCAGCAGTCCGGACTCGACGCGAGTTTGGTCGTATATATGCGGCGCGGCGGTCGACGAGACAAAAGAGGGTCAGGGGTGAAATTCACGAAGGCGAGGAGCTCACGATGAAGGCGTGCACGACGAGAAATTCCCCTACGAGAAAGTTCTTCGTCCCGCGCGTGTTGCCGCGATACACAATGGCCACGCCCTCTGTTATTTCCCCCACCATAATTTAATCGTTCCCTATCCGCGATTCGTATCCCCACCAACCGACCGACACGTATCTGCGTCTCGCGGCCTAGTCTCTCGCGCGATCGCGGTGCAGCGTTCGATTCCCCCCCCGCCCCTCTCTCTCTCTCTCTCTCTCTCTCTCTCTCTCTCTCTCTCTCTCTCTCTCTCTCTCTCTCTCTCTCTCTCTCTCTCTCTCTCTCTCTCTCTCTCTCTCTCTCTCTCTCTCTCTCTCTCCCCCCCCCTCTCTCTCTTTCCTCACCCCGTCTTCTTCTCTCTCTCTGCACTGTAAAGAAAGTCGGCGGGAAGTGGCAACCCTATCCCAGATTTTCGTCATATCGATATATCCATATAGAAAGGCAATTTTGAACTCGTTATATCGATGTAATATTGGCTATCAGCTCATTTTGGCTTTTTTGGGGACGGTTCTGCAATTTTTTTCAACGTATCGTTTATTTTGGCGCTATGGCGATCCTGAAAGTCCCATGTCTTTAAAATCCCATTTCCTCATATGGATATACATTGAAGGTTGGATTGTTCCAAAACAATTATCTCGTGCTGACCGAGCTCTCAATTCCATTTCCGACCCATGGACTATACGTGCCTATCAATTCTAGCCAAGAGCCATTTCATGTCAAATTGACAACGCAATGCTCAGCCCAGGCTCGAGAATGAAGTCAGCCCATGGTCCATTCATCCCTATATTGATGGATTCGCATCGGTCACTGAATTAAATTTTAATTGGAGTATATGCTGCTATACCGAGGCTATGTGACAGGGCTACTGGATAATTCCGAACGTATTTTTATTCAAAGAAAATAATTATTCGCGACGGATATAAATATTTATTATCTAATGGATAATAATACGAATGATATTAATATTTACTGATGTAATTTTAGTGTGTGGTGAGTATTATTGGAAACTACAATGTACAGTTTATAGTAATATTGATAGTATGATTTTTATTAGTGTTATTAATATTATTCGTAGTATTTAAATAAAAATTGAAAGCTGACGAAATCCTATTGCGTTGTCAATTATTTTGTTTCTCCATCGGAGACGTCATAGTACCTATGGAAACTATAAATATATTGTAACTATAAATATTGATAAACTGTATAACTATCTAGCTATATACGTATAATATAACTATAAACATTAATAATCTTATTCTCACTGTATCATTTTCTTTTAATTTAAATACGGCCAGTTCCCGGAAGACCTAATATAAATATTAGTTTTTTTAGGCTCTGATGGAAAAAAATCTAGTATTCTCTTGACCGTCACGATATGATGGTAGATTAGGAGACTTGCGAATTGCAAAGAAGATGTAGTGGACCAACGGCCTTGGCATTCGAGGGGGTAAAAAAGACGTGCCTTTTTTAATTTGTTTTGGTACTTGGTAATATTTTTTTCGATTCATTTCAGGGTAATTTTGTGTTCGAATCTTCGATGTGGGGGAGGGATGAGTTGGGCTGG